>JAQPZY010001596.1:2385000-2985000 GCA_029931535.1 Margaritifera margaritifera | reverse complement strand
TAAAATAATTATATGTTTGTCTCCATTCCAATAAAATAATTATATGTTTGTCTCCATTCCAATAAAACAATTATATAGTTGTCTCCATTTATGCAACAAAAAGTGTATCTGCTTAGTGTTACAGAAGTTATTGCCCTTTTTTTTCTCATTCCTATAAATATGTGACACAATCTGCTCTTGCAAGAAAGACATGTGGGATAGGAATGGAATATCCCACATGAGTGTATTCACTGACAATGTAGATGACATCATTGTGCTTATGACATCATGAACACCTCTAATGTTTCTTGCATTTTTAATACTGAAAAGAACAATTATTCAGGCCTTTAAACAGTAAACCTTGTTTACAACAACTAAACTGTTGCAAAAACTTTTCGAAAATACTATGTATTGTCTAAAGCTACCTCCTAACCATTGATAACACCATCTTCTACTCTGAACACTATTTTCTCGTAGGAAATGAGAAAAATAATCCATTATATACACTGAAGCGTGATGGGGAAATTCCATCCTCGGGATCAGAATCTGGGGGCAGGAATTTGGCAAAGCTTCGTTTCTACCCACAAATTCTGACCCTCAGGTGGGATTTCCGTATTCCACATCAAGGCGATGCAATCGTTTAGGATCACCTATGAATTACAACAGACACACACATACACATATATCACTTTTCCAGTGGCAGTATCAACAATTTGAAGGTGCTATTGTTCATTTAAGTTTTTGAAAGTAACATATCTTCTAAATCCTTTGCTGAATTCAACTGAAACTTTGGAATAGTATTACTAAGTATCTAAAGCTTGTACAAAACATACCAAAACTAAAATCCATTCAGTGTGGTCTAATAAGTATATCTTTCAAGTTTTCTGAAAGAATACTTCAACAAATTCAAAATGATAACTACAAACCCTGACAATGCAGGAGCTCATTTTTTATGAACTGGTAGATGAATGTTGATTTCAGTTAGAAGTATAATTTATTGCAGACAATAGTAGACATGGAAATTCCTGTACAAATTGACCACTTTTGCAAGTCATTGTGGGTAAATTTCTGCAAGGTATTATTGGTATGACTATATTAGGTTCTCCTTTGCAAAAATTTGCATTGCTATAGGGGGTGAACAAGCAAAAGTATAACTCTGTAAAAGTTTTACCCAAAACATCTTGCAGACAATTCTGATAATTTTCAAATGGAACAATTATATAATCTCACAATTTTATTTTTAATCATTTTCAAACAGTTTAAAGAATAACATTAACAGAATTATATTTTACAGTTTTCCACCACTTTCAAATTGATACTGATTCTAGCTTTCTGTAAAGCCATTCTTTTCCACATGACTAAATTCATAAAGAATTTAAAAAGAGATGTGTTATATTCTTAGAAACACTTACCTTTACTGGTCTTTTCTTTAATAAGCTAGACAGAGGAGATAAAATAAAACTGAAAATTACAATATTGTTCTAAAAAATACATTAACATTGAAAAGGACAATATTGTTCTAAAAGATGCATTAATACTGAAAAGTACAATATTGTTCTAAAAGATATATTAACATTAAAAATAACAATATTGTTCTAAAAGATACATTAACATTAAAAATTACAATATTGTTCTAAAAGATATATTAACATTGTAAATTACAATATTGTTCTAAAAGATATATTAACATTAAAAATTACAATATTGTTCTAAAAGATATATTAACATTGTAAATTACAATATTGTTCTAAAAGATACATTACCATCAATATTAAAACCCAGAAGACTATCTACAACATATTTGCAATTTTAAACATGTAATAATAAATCATAAATTTGTTAATCAGAAGTTTAAACATGTAATTTTAAAGATCGTAAATTTGTTAATTTGAATTGTAAACATGTAATACTAAAGATAATTTGAATTTTAAAAATGTAATATTAAAGATCATAAATTTGTTAATTTGAATTTTAAACATGTAATATAAAAGATAATTTGAATTTTAAAAATGTAATATTAAAGATCATAAATTTGTTAATATGAACTTTAAACATGTAATTTTAAAGATCATAAATTTGTTAATTTGAATTTTAAACATGTAATATTAAAGATCATAAATTTGTTAATTTCAATTTTAAACATGTAATATTAAAAATCATAAATTTGTTAATTTGAATTTAAACATGTAATATTAAAAATCATAAATTTGTTCATTTGAATTTTAAACATGTAATATTAAAAATCATAAATTTGTTCATTTGAATTTTAAACATGTAATATTAAAGATCATAAATTTTTTAATTTTCTTTCTGGTTTGCATTTAAATGTGCACATTTAATCAGAATGACCTCATAAACTTTCTTTTTTACCAAAATTTTAATCAAAGTTCTTACATAATCATGCTAGTTTTACCTGTTTTGATACATGCAATATTTTGCAGTAGCTGTACTTAAACAACTGCAAATGCTGTTTGAGTACAGGATTTTTGTGATAAACACTCCTTTCTGCAGATATTCAGTATATAATTTATGTCCTTAATAACTAATTATATAAGAATACCAATCACAAATAGTTTATTGTGTGCAAAATGTTTGCTGATATACTCAGGAAAGACCATAAACCCAAACTCGTCCGTTGTGCTCTGACAAATGTTTGAACACAGCAAACCATGTATGATACATATGTTAAAAATTACTGAATTTCATTGTGTACAACAAGCACTTACATATAACATGCACCTGAACTTTTGTGAGTAAAATCAAGAGTAAAAATATTATTTCTATCATATAACATGCATCTGATATACAAGTTTCAAAATTTTGACATTTCTTCTCTCTTTCATCCTGCTACTGAAAGTAAGTCCACCATGTTGACTGATGAGCCATTTATCATTTGTAAGGCAAATTATTACTGGCACACTGCACTCACTAAATGTTTGACTGTGTCTCTGTTCTTGCATAATGTTCTATAGTGATAGCATGTGGCATGAGAATAATTTTTATGAAATTTTATTTGAAAATAAGAATGCCAAAGATGCTCCTCCTCTGTTTTTTTTAAATTTTATTTTTCAAATACTGGATGCAATTCTTAAATTACATTACACTATCATCAGGCATAGAAATGATAAATGAGAAAAGATAAAAGAAGAGAGGGACTGAAAAAAAGCTGAGATTAAACATACAGGAGCCATTAAAAATTGCAGTTCACAACTTGCAGAACAAGCTTAATAGGTTGACATACTTTATCTATAGCTCTGAAAATTGATAAAAGAAAATCGGAGAAAATAATTATAGTTTCCAGTACATTCCTTGCCAACATTTTCATCCGTACTTTGAAGTACACCCCAGATACTTACATGGCTTTTAGGTTAAGACTTCAAAAGTTAAAATGACAAGGTAACCAGTTTGGCATTTGTACTTCCTGTGTTGCATTCAGTAAGGCTAACATTAGGTGCTGTTAGGCTAACATTAGACTAACAATCCAACTGTATGGGCTGCCAGTGAATGGCACTAGGTGGCAAAAGCTAACAGCTCTGAGAGGTAGCTTCCTGCAAACAATACATAACAAATTTTGTTTCATTCACAGAAGAGTTTGCCAACTGATACATGTAAAAATGAGGCTAAATAAAACAGATAGGCAGCTGATTTACCTTAAATGTCATATACCTAATGTATATTTAGACCCATTTACTCAATAGTATGGATTAAACATACATTTTCTAAGTGCAAGTAATATTTATTTCTTATTTTTTGAAGAGCATGGTTCAAAAGTTGGAAAATTCAATGTTATGCCCATTCAAAGTGAGCATTTTCCCACCATGTTGCAAATTTCCATAATCATGCAAACCATTCAGCAGTAACAAATTGCCTTCTGTGCAAACAGTGTCAAACACCATCCATACTGAACACAGACCTATTTTCCCATAGAGCAACAAAAACAACCTCAAGGTCTGAGAGGATTTTATTCACAACATCAGTCATGGGTACCTGCATTTGGACAGATAACTCAGGTGATAGAGAACCTGTATGGCATTTGGGAGATCCTAGATCAAGCCCCAATCCAGCTGTGTACATTTTTCCCATTGACATTTATTGGCTGTGGTGGGATCAGTCATTTCAAGACCTCTCAGGCATGAGAGTCTTGGGTTCTGAATTGAAAAATGATCATTGCAGCTGATGGAGACATGTGGACCTGTCTCCCAAAGACAGGAATAGCTCTGGTGATAGAGCACCCAGCTAGTATTACCAAGTTCCTGGTTCTAGCTCCAGTTTGAGCCATGCACATTTTTCTGTTACACAAGAACAGGTAAAAGATTAGCCAAGCAAATTTGTTCTTTCAAAAGACACTTTAGTTAGGGAACACTGCAGTCTTTGTATATCTGGAGGTAACTGAATTTTGTTATCTGTTTGAAAATAACAGCACAGAGTTTATTACTCAAGTGTCCACATCATCTTATGAATATTTATGTAAACTGAGGCTTTGGTGGTCAGTGTACCCAGAGCTGATGAAAACTGAGAAGTGGAATTCATCAGGGCTAAGTATCCAAGGATAACATATTGTATAGAATGGCATCTTCAAAGAGAATCTTAATCATGCAGCATTCAAAAGAATCTGCACAATACTTACCTGTGCTAGCATGGCTTTGGCCCTACACAATTCTTGCCTGTGCTAGCATGGCTTTGGCCGTGCACAATTCTTACCTGTGCTAGCATGGCTTTGGCCCTACACAATTCTTGCCTGTGCTAGCAGGGCTTTGGCCCTGCATAATTCTTACCTGTGCTAGCATGGCTTTGGCCCTGCTGAGTGCTCTGAGGTCTCCAGACAAGATGTACATCGGAGTCTGTCCTGGATAGAATATCCAGGTACAGCCAGTGCTTGTGGTTACTCTGGTCAGCAGGGGATTAACATCATCTGGATTGATCAGCTGAAGTAACTTCCTGGAAACCACTGCTGTTGCAGACTCAAAAATCTGACAGTAAAAAATGTTGTGATGTAATTGTCCTAGTCTTCTAAAATTATTTCCTTCTTAGCACATATACCAGTACACATAAACCTTTACTGAGTGCATAGTGCTGAAGGCATCCTCTTAATAATTAGATATGTTTATCCAAACTTATTTGTAAGCTATGACAAGTCATATAAGTAATTAAGACTTTATTGAGATACATCATATTAAATGTTAAATACAAAATTGTATGGATGTCACACCAAGACCATCTTTCAAAACAATCGGGCATGTAACTGATCAATCCAGCCTAATCAATGGTCTGTTTACCTCTACAGTAAAAAATAAAGACACAATTTTTCTCTCTCTTGTACGTCTAATACTCTGTGATCAAATGCAAGAAAGTGACCATATATACTCGCATACAAGTCAGATCCAACTGCAAAAACTTGATAGATCTGGGTCTATCCAGTATGTTTAGAGTAATCAGTAGAACAAACAAGATAGACCCTGCTTTGCCAGTGCATTATACCTAAGCAGATCAGTCTTTGTTTGCAGTTGGACCCAACTTATACACGAGTAGATACAGTAAGTCTCTACAATGAGTTTTAAAATCTTAAAGATAATTTTCGAGATTAAAACTTACTTTACTTTGCACAAATTCCTTTCTGTTAAATTGTATTTAAACACTTAGCAAAGACAACATTTAAAAACACCATTTCCAGTACTTTTTTTTTATCACAATGGCCCCTCACTTGGATCACTCTCATCCTGCAGCTAAGTATTGCATACTTACCATTTTATCCAACTAATATGAGACCACCTGTTTATGAGGCAACCTTCCCTTGTAAAATAAGAGAACCACTGTTGTACTGTAGGATTATGACTACAATTGCAGTTGACCCTTTGGCAAGCTAGCAACTTGAAAGGTGATTGACCAATTGGCATTGAGCATGCGCTGGGCCACATGGAGTGTATGGAATAACACAAACACTAGCTAGTGAATTGGAAACATTCTGCTACCTAGTACACCTCTCATTTGATAACTCATCTCCAATAACTCACAAGCCCACTTATAACATGAGGTCTGGAGTGGATCCCATTTTTTTCATAGAAAATACAACAAAATTGGCCCCTAATTGTTGAATGTGAGGAAAATTGCAATCAAAACTAGTAAATGAAACTTTAATATATCTCGTCTCGTTAAACAAATGTGCCAGAAATTAAAACATCATGAATTCACACTTTGTTAATTTTCTATACAATTATTTTTTAGTAATATTAATAATTGTTTATATGAATAAATGTGCTATATGCAGCTCCGAATAAATCAATTAAATAAGTTGTAGTGTTTAGTTCAACATTATTGGTTTCAATAATCATCATTTACTGTAACATCAATGTAATGTGTTATCAATACAATTATAAATAAACTATGTTTTACTATTTAGTGTTTGTTGTTGATCACAATATTGTAATATTAATGAAAAAAATTTAAAGTATTAATTAATTCATAATATCCTAATTCAAATGTGATCAATGTAGCCTAATTCACAAGTCAATTACTCAGTAAAGAAAAGTGCACAGATATGGTTCACATTAAGAAAGTTCCAAAGTTTGTAGTGAACTTAAAATTCCTAATTGGCACTCAGAGGTTTGCTCAATGAGCAGAAATTTCACTTTACTTGCATATTTTACTAATACAATATAAAAATCAAAGTTTGTAGGTTTGATAGTTTTAATTTGTTTTTTATAAGAAAATCTTCACTTGGTTATAACACTCTAATATATCATTGAATGGCACAATAATTGTTTTTGGATGTATTTTTAATTAATCTGGATTAATGATTTTTTTAATTCAAATTTTATCTTAAGGTATTTTTATACAAAAACAGTGTTCATTAGAATATGCATTTTAATTATTCCCAATGCGAATATAGAATAACCATTCAAGCCATTTCGTATAAATTGGCATTTGTTTTTCAGATATTGGTTTTTAGAAGATTTTCTATTTTTGTAATCTAATGCTTTTATTTTTATGCACTGTAACAAAATGTGGGAATTATAATGACATTATGATTTATAAATTTGCATTTTTTATGGATATAATTTTTATTAATAAAAATTTAATTGTTAAACTATGGTTTTATATTTTTAATTTAATACTTTTTACCATTTGATATGCAAAAAATAAATTGTTTTTTTTTATTTTTTTTATAAGACTTTTAAATGAAGAAAATTATAATATATATTTATATTAATGCAAATATTACAGAGAATAAATTATTACAAGAAAATACAAAACAAAATTAAAGTTGATACTGGATTTTAATCTACTGGAAATTAAATATTGATTAATTATTATGTGATATATTTGGATATTAAAATTGTTATTTGCAGCAATAGGATTCAAATTGTTGTGATTAATATATTCAATGCAGTGATATTTTGTAAATTTATTATAGGTTGATTAAAAATTGTGTTAAAATTAAATTGTTTGTGGAATTTTTATAAAATATAATATAAAAAAAGTATTTTTTATGAATGATTTATTTTTTTAAAATAATGAGTATAATGATTTAGATTTGATTTTAATTATGAAATGATGTTTTTTTTTGTTGATTTTTTGTTCAATAATTTTTTAAATTATTTTATATTTGTTTTTTGATAATTTTTTTTTTTATATAATTTATAATGTGATTACATATTTATTTTGTTTAATTAATTTTTTAAATTTTTGTATTTTTATTTTTATTACATTGATTACATATACATTTTACAGGTTTTATTTGATTAAATTTATAAATTTACATGTGATTACATATTATAAGGTATATTATATAGTATTTAATGTGATTTATTTTTTTTTTAAATATTTTGAAAAAAGTTTTTATATAGGAGCATTTTGGTAAAACAAAAAAACCAAAAATAGCATATTTTTTTTAAAAATTAGCTTCAGTTATTTTGGCAACTTTTAAATTTTAAATTGATGGGAAGGTTATCTTGTTGAAAACAGTTATCTCAAAGTTTGTGAGTCAAATTACTTTGATTAAAAGGTTCATTGACAGTAATTTTTTCATTTTAGAGGTTCCTTTCTTTTCTTATTCTCTCAAGTAATCATCAAGCAGCAGGTCATTAAGCCAAAGTTCCGAATGATTTTTAAAAGCCTTGGAAGTTTTTTTGATGGACATAGAATTAAATCTTGGCTAAAAATGATAATATAACCATCCTATATGAAAACTCTTGCATAAAACTAGTTTTGCACCTTGGTTGAGCTGTCAGGGAGATGTTTTATGAAACTCTGTCCCCCCTATAATGATTAAGAAATGTGGATTTGTTAAATTTGTGGGACGTGGGCAGTTGGGCAGTTTGGGGTGGGATGTCCCTGGGGCTCACTCAAGATGATTATTATATTAAGCATACATTTCTGTGCCTATTTTCAAAGTTAAAAAGCCCAAAATTGTATCTGATAGTTGCAATAAATGTAACTAATGTTCTACTAAGAGCTTTGATATGTGACTTTTAGAATTTAAATATACATCATGTTCTTTCAATTTTGTAGTATTTCCTTTTCTATTATTTCGATATCTCAGTTGGTAGAGCGTCAGACTTTGTAATCTAAAGGTCACGGGTTCGATACCCACCAAGGCCAGCCTGGGTCGACTGTCTCGATAGTGTCCTTTAGAAAGGCATTTAACTCCCATTTCTTTGGCATGATACAGCCAATTAGATGTCAAAAGTGCTGTTAACACCAACAAAAAACACTAAAAATGTCTATTATTTCAGGGTTGATTATTAAAATCAATTATATTATTCAAGAATATAAAGACTGGGACAAAAAAGATACATGTGAAATCAAACCATTCAATAGCTTTTTTAACAATTGGTCTTTGGAGACTACTTGTGGCTGACATGGTGGTGATGAGGATGTGGGCTCCTGAGAAAAGGTTTTACATATTTGTATCTTTGTTATTATTTAATTTTCTTTCATTATATTGGAATGAATAACATTTTCACAAAATTAGTTTACTACCCGAATTGTCAATAATTGTATACTTATTAAAATTTTTGACTTGCTGTCCACAACATACAGTGGTCCTTTGTTATGATGAAACAATCCATAAAAAGTTTTCATAATACTAAAGCATTCATTATTACAAAGTACCATATGTACTCGCTTTTAAGTCAAGTCCAACTGCAAACAACACTGATCCTGATCTGCCATTCCATAATGCACCGGCAGATCAGGATCTACTTTGTTTATTCTACTGATTACTCCTGACAAACTGCACAGACCCAGATCTGCCGGCGCATTATGCACCAGCAGATCTGGGTGTGTGCAGTTTGCAGCTGGACTACCGTATTTCATGTATTTTTTCGTACACCCTCTAGCTTCAAACATAATAATTAATTAAATGTATCATATTTTTTCGTACATAGCACTTCGTATTTTTCGTCAAAACCTTTAAATTTTCGTACATAAGAGTTCAACTGAAAAGATTTACGTTTGCAAAAAAGATCGAAAATATTGGGATTTTGGGGGGTACAAAAAAAAAAGAATAAGAGATTAAAATCATATATAATTAAAGTGTTTTTGTTGTTGTTGTTTTTTTATCTTTGTATTATTTTTTAACCTTGTATTTTGATGTGTTAAAATTGAAGAGAAGTTCCCATTTAAAACGACTTCAAAAACATATCAAGGTACGATTTAGACACGTCCAATGACCAAAATATTGTTTTGCTAAGCATATGTTATAAATGGTGATTAACTTTGGCTAAATTCTTAACTGACACATCGAATAATGAAACGGGAGATTAAGAAATAAAAGAATCACCATTTAAAATTGTGCAGAAAGGTCACTGATCATTTCATTCTTTTATTTTTTTAACCACGTATTTTGATAATTTTTATTTGAACCAACAAGAGAAGTTCACGTTTTAAAACGGCGTCGAAAAAATACCAATGTAAGATTTAGATACGTCAAACGACGAATGTATTGTTTGCAGAGTATGTTTGATATAATCCCATATGAAAAACATAAGTATTTGTTGCCTCATTTAAAAACTTGCCAGAACTATTTTAACTTCGCGGAAATTTTTATTGAGACATCGAATCATGAAACAGGAGATTTAGAAATAAGAGAATCGGCATTTATAATCGTGCAGAAAAGTCACTGATCATTTCATTCTTTTATTATTATTTTTAACCGCACATTTTGATGTTGTTTATTTGAATCAAGAAGAGAAGTTAACATTTCAAATGGCTTCAAAAAAATATCAATGTACGATTTAGATACGTCAAACGACCAATGTATTGTTTGCTGAGTATATGTATGAAATAAGCCCACACAAAAAACATAACTATTTGTTGCCTCCATTAAATACTTACCCAAACTATTCGTTAACTTCGCGTAAATTTTTAATCGAGGCATCAAATAATGAAACAGAGATCAAGAAAAAAAGACATAATCACCGTTTATAATCATGCAGAAAGGCTTTTGATCATCCCATTTGAAAGTGTAATTGTTTTGTTAATTGAGAATCTACTCTCATTCATTGATTCGCCCTTCTTTGTCTTCTTTATCGGCGAGAAAATATAATGATTAATGCGTATGATCTCTTGTCATTTCAGTATCTACTGCTCAGCATTAACTGGACAATGGCCTTTACAGCATATAATCCTTAAACAATATCGTTAATGAGAGATCTTTACCACGATGGTCACTGCAACAAAGCACCATGCGCATTTTAAAACGAGTTCGGAAGCCATTTTATGTTTTTTCCTATCCAGCAAAAATTATATCTCAGTACATGATAAAGTGAAGACCAAAGACCATTGGTCAAATTAGTCTTTTTGTTTCAATATAGTAATACAAAAATAAAATATAAAAACCATGTAATTTTCTATCATAAATGCGAAAGTCACTGACTCAGTGAATTCGATTCTTATATAATATCTTTTAAGTGCTTGCTTGTACTGTTTTTACTTGGAGATGTCTTCATTAGAAAGTTCTTGTTTTCAGTCCTTAAACAATATGGTTAATGAATACTCTTTACTAAGGCCGTCACTGTCACAAAGCACCACAGCATAGCTCGCGAGTTTTAAAACTAGTGTTGTGACGCCATTTGATGTTTTCTCATCAAATTAACATTTTATTGAGAATCTATTCTATGATACATCCCTCTGTTGTTATCTTTATCGGCAAGTACGAATAACAAGTGATGCGTGTGATCGCTGGTGATTACAATATCTACTGCTTTTCATACATGAAGCTCATTGACAGAATTTAATTTCCCTATGGTTAGCCTCATTTCCCTACTGGTAGCCTCACTAATTTGATCTCGTCGATCGAATCTTGCCCTCAGTCTGGTGTCAACTGGAATAACCTGGCCAAAGCCCTAGACATGTTAAATTAGCATGTAAATAACACTAGCCATGTGGTTTTTGTGACAATGGATATTTTAATTAAAACAAGAATGAATTGTTTATTCAGAGGTGTTAATTGATAATGGAATATAATAGTGCCCTTGTACATCAGGTAACTGAATACAGATTACACTCGCCCTGTAACCTCTCTCTTGTTATGGTGAGAGACCAGTGTTATGTTGAGAGACCACTGTGTTATGGTAAGAAACAACTGTGTTATGGTGAGAGACCACTGTGTTATGGTGAGGGACTACTGTGTTATGGTGAGAGACCACTGTGTTATTGTGAGGGACCACTGTGTTATGGTGAGACAACTGTGTTATGGTGAGAGACCACTGTGTTATAGTGAGGGACCACTGTGTAATGAATGTGAAATAAGATCCTTAATCTAAATGAGCATAGTAATGGTACAAACCTCAGTTGATAGGCTGTCCCCATCACATGACTCATTGCTATGCAACGCTAAAGAGTATGCAGACAGGTTTAATTTCTCATGAATACTGTCTTTATTTTCACTCTTATCACCTTCAACACAGTCAATTGCCATCTTATTTGTATCATCTGCATCAGGGTCTGGCAGTGGATTGCCTAAAAAGCATGAAATATGAAAAAACCTGCATTAGTGGGTATCTCGATATACAGGACAGATGCTTATAAAGGACCAGATTGATGTACTTCTTTGGTTCTTTACAATAACATATTTTACATCCATATAAAGGATACCTGACTATAAATAATAAGTCGAGTTCACTGACTGTCCTTTATAGCCACTTTTCACTGTACCATGTTTATTCTGCCGAGTGAAACTGATACCATTCTATAAGAAACTCCCTTTTCATTGAGTCTGGCTTTTATTTTAGTAGAAGGTAAAAAGACTTTAATATTGAGCTTGATTTAAAAACTTTAACACTGACCTTAATCTTGGGTGTGGATGCGCAAAGAAATATACAGATGGACATGCACACAGATGCCAAAGTGATTGCTATGTCAAGCTGCCTCCAAGATGGACTTGACAAAAATGGAATCTTGTCTTGAATAGATCACACATTTTGTTTTAATTAAAGAAATAAATTAATGCTATTTTGTCTCAAATTGCTGTCTATGTACTTGCATTGGTTTTGCAGAATGCTGTGATGACACTTTTATCTGCTACAACAGGAAAGACAGAAATTGTAGCATGTAAGGGTTTGCAGAATGCTGTGATGACACTTTTATCTGCTACAACAGGAAAGACAGAAACTGTAGCATGTAAGGGTTTGCAGAATGCTGTGATGACACTTTTATCTGCTACAACAGGAAAGACAGAAACTGAAGCATGTAAGGGTTTGCAGAATGCTGTGATGACACTTTTATCTGCTACAACAGGAAAGACAGAAACTGAAGCATGTAAGGGTTTGCAGAATGCTGTGATGACACTTTTATCTGCTACAACAGGAAAGACAGAAACTGAAGCATGTAAGGGTTTGCAGAATGCTGTGATGACACTTTTATCTGAAACAACAGGAAAGACAAAAACTGAAGCATGTAAGGGTTTGCAGAATGCTGTGATGACACTTTTATCTGCTACAAAAGGAAAGACAGAAACTGTAGCATGTAAGGGTTTGCAGAATGCTGTGATGACACTTTTATCTGCTACAACAGGAAAGACAGAAACTGAAGCATGTAAGGGTTTGCAGAATGCTGTGATGACACTTTTATCTGCTACAACAGGAAAGACAGAAACTGAAGCATGTAAGGGTTTGCAGAATGCTGTGATGACACTTTTATCTGCTACAACAGGAAAGACAGAAACTGAAGCATGTAAGGGTTTGCAGAATGCTGTGATGACACTTTTATCTGAAACAACAGGAAAGACAAAAACTGAAGCATGTAAGGGTTTGCAGAATGCTGTGATGACACTTTTATCTGCTACAACAGGAAAGACAGAAACTGTAGCATGTAAGGGTTTGCAGAATGCTGTGATGACACTTTTATCTGCTACAACAGGAAAGACAGAAATTGTAGCATGTAAGGGTTTGCAGAATGCTGTGATGACACTTTTATCTGCTACAACAGGAAAGACAGAAATTGTAGCATGTAAGGGTTTGCAGAATGCTGTGATGACACTTTTATCTGCTACAACAGGAAAGACAGAAACTGAAGCATGTAAGGGTTTGCAGAATGCTGTGATGACACTTTTATCTGCTACAACAGGAAAGACAGAAACTGAAGCATGTAAGGGTTTGCAGAATGCTGTGATGACACTTTTATCTGCTACAACAGGAAAGACAGAAATTGTAGCATGTAAGGGTTTGCAGAATGCTGTGATGACACTTTTATCTGCTACAACAGGAAAGACAGAAATTGTAGCATGTAAGGGTTTGCAGAATGCTGTGATGACACTTTTATCTGCTACAACAGGAAAGACAGAAATTGTAGCATGTAAGGGTTTGCAGAATGCTGTGATGACACTTTTATCTGCTACAACAGGAAAGACAGAAACTGAAGCATGTAAGGGTTTGCAGAATGCTGTGATGACACTTTTATCTGCTACAACAGGAAAGACAGAAACTGAAGCATGTAAGGGTTTGCAGAATGCTGTGATGACACTTTTATCTGCTACAACAGGAAAGACAGAAACTGAAGCATGTAAGGGTTTGCAGAATGCTGTGATGACACTTTTATCTGCTACAACAGGAAAGACAGAAACTGAAGCATGTAAGGGTTTGCAGAATGCTGTGATGACACTTTTATCTGCTACAACAGGAAAGACAGAAACTGAAGCATGTAAGGGTTTGCAGAATGCTGTGATGACACTTTTATCTGCTACAACAGGAAAGACAGAAACTGAAGCATGTAAGGGTTTGCAGAATGCTGTGATGACACTTTTATCTGCTACAACAGGAAAGACAGAAATTGTAGCATGTAAGGGTTTGCAGAATGCTGTGATGACACTTTTATCTGCTACAACAGGAAAGACAGAAATTGTAGCATGTAAGGGTTTGCAGAATGCTGTGATGACACTTTTATCTGCTACAACAGGAAAGACAGAAATTGTAGCATGTAAGGGTTTGCAGAATGCTGTGATGACACTTTTATCTGCTACAACAGGAAAGACAGAAACTGTAGCATGTAAGGGTTTGCAGAATGCTGTGATGACACTTTTATCTGCTACAACAGGAAAGACAGAAACTGTAGCATGTAAGGGTTCAAATTTTAGGCACAGAATATAATACCTGAGTTTCAGCTTAATACTGCAGCCATAGTAAAAGTAGCACAACTTTCAAAAACTTTCACAGAAAATATATGCTCCCCTCCACTATGTCTTTCTAACACAGGCTTAATGAGAATCAACAATTACTTAAAGAAATGGAAGAAAGTGGATTAACAAGTATCATACCAGGTACATACAAGGACTGTCAGTCTTATGCCTCTATATGATTATGTGGAATACAAACAAATAATAATATCATAACTGTATGAAAATAACTGTGAAAGTTCAATTACTGGAGTGTATAATGCATTTGGAGGGGTGGGGCACTTTGCTTTAAAATGACCAACTTTTGTTGTTTTACAGTTTGCTTTTTTTTTGACTGGAAAAGGTGCGTTCAACTACCCCATGCCACGCCACCCTCTTTTCATCCCCAGTGAATAAGATCCACGTTTAGTTACTGTGAATTCACAGTTGTGAGAATGCAGGTATGCAAGGAAATGTTAACTGCACTAGGAAAGGTCATAAATACAACAACAATGAGTTTAAAGAGTTTACCACCAACAAATATACAACGATCTCTTAAATCTCTTGTCTTAGATGACAACATATCAATTGAAGAAGGGGTACTTTCTTGGGACAGGTTTACTAGACTGATGTCTTACATATTACTGTGGTTTCATTTATTTTCATGGGTATCTATTTTCATGGTTTTGGACAAATAAGACGTTTTTGTGGGTACTTAAATTCATGGATTTGCCACTATAAAAGTTTGCATATTTGTAGGTATTTTATTTAGTGGATTAACCTCTAAAAATACCCATACTCAAAGGGTAGCAGTGTTACAAACCACACATTAAAAGACTCATGCAATACTGCAGAAATAATTGGACCCCAATCCAGGTACTGATGTACAGATAAAAATGTTATATTTTGTGAAATCACAAAAATGTATCCACATCAAAAAAATATAATTCACAGTTCAAGTGCAGGTATTCAGAAAGAAAGTGACTCACCATCATCTAAAAACTTATCCTCCTGATCTGATTCTTCAAACTTTTCAACATCCATTTCACAGGCTTTACCATTCCTACAAATAATACAATGCAAATTTTTGAGAAATCCTAGCTGTTGTACATGTGATTTGTGTCTCAAGCTTATCCCAGTTTTCATGAGGTGAAGCAAATGAGAGTGCATGATCGTCCCTGGATAGGGCACCAGTCCATCATAAGTTAACCCAATCAGCCTTAGCTGGTACCCACTTACAGTTACAGCTACTGAAGCTTGCAAGTTTAAGTGTATTGATCAAAGGTATATCTATGATCATGCCATGATGCTTTCATTACACACAAAACTCTTTGCTTTCAATACACACAAAACTCCTCACTAAGTTACAGAGGCTGATTAGGGATTCCAACTACAGGGGTTAATTTTGAATAACAAACATTACTCTAGACTTAGGGTTCGACCTGAATTTGACAAAAACAGCTGTTTGATTGACTACAATATTTTTGAGGAAGATTTGGAGTTGAGTAAAATTTAATGATGGAGGGGCCATTCAGTATATTATTTAATCAGCTGTAGCTTAGAAACCATTGCCAAATGACGATACAATTTTTCTTTAGAATTCTCTTCTGCAAAAATTTAGAAATGCATATAACTTTAAGTTTCTGGATAAAATGTAATAAGGACTCTAAGTTCGATTCTAAGCATATGTACAGCTACAAGATTACAAAGCAATTAACTTGTATTACTTTATTAATATGAGACAAGCTGCAAGCATATGTACAGCTACAAGATTACAAAGCAATTAACTTGTATTACTGTATTAATAGGAGACAAGCTACAGCATGAGAAAATTAACCTGCATATACAGTAGTACTTTGATTATTCAAACATCAATCATTGGAAGACTGCCATCATTTGAATGATTTGGTCAGTCTCAGCATTAGACATTCTCTTCACTGCAATGTCAAAACAATAAAAAACTGAAAGAAAACTCTTAGACTCGCACCACTTTGAGTTTACAAAGTTCTTCTGTAATTTCTCATAAATACCATAACTAATCATGTATAAGTCGAGTCAAACTGCAAACTACACAGAACCTGATCTGTCGTCACATAATGTACTGGCAGATCAAGGTCTGTATTGTATGTTCTACTGATTACTCCTAACAAACTGCATAAATCCAGATCTGCTAGTGCATTATGCAACAGCAGATCTCTGTCTATAAAGTTTTCAGTTGGATCTGACTCACATGCGAGTATATATATGGGTATGTGCAGTTGGATCCAACTTATAAGTGAGTAAATATGGTAGTTGTTGTTTTAAAGTTCTCACATGTGCAAACTTAAGCAACACATTACCTGGTTTCATTCTGAGCAAGAGATTTATTTCCCTGGCAAACGTTGACATGATCTATGAAGTTACTGCGCCTCCTGCGTGTACCACCACATGTAGGACAGTGGAAGTGGTATCGTATTTTCGGAGTCTGTTTACTTTCAAGTTCACAAGGGCAGTAACATACAACTATCCTGTAGTCTGAAAAACATGTAATTCTGAAAATATGTATGTGCTGTAGCATTTTCTTTACGGTTATCATGATTTACCATATTTATACAATATGAACCTCAAAATAAAGTGCACCCTGTTTTTGAAGACAGACTGGGTAAACAAAATTAGTTCCATGATTATAATATTCAGTTTTGTATTCTACATATAACTGACTACTGTATATATGCACATATAAGTAAAATCCAACTGCAAACAACATAGACCCTGAGCTGTCATCACATAATGCGGCAGCAGATCTGGGTCTGTGCAGGTTGCATTTGGACTTGACTTATAAGTTAGTATGTATGGTACTCCTGATTTTTGTCCAGCAACATCTACTTTGTTGCATGTACAAAATATTGCACTCTATACCTGGAGAAATACAGTGAAATGTTTGTGTATAAATTAATAGTCACTTTTAAGTACTGATCATCAGCATGAAAACAGAATATGCATTGTTTTTTAACTAATAACAATGCACTGTGAATTCACTATCCCCAATATTCACAAATTTTGCGGTTTCTATAAACCAACAATTTTAAGCCCCAACACAAATTTATCTATGAAGACAACAGGCCCCAAATTAACAAATTCAAGGAACTACTAAAATGGAATTTTTGGCAAAACCACAGAAATTGATACTAATGAAAAAAAATTATTTCATGATAAATGAGGACTCAGAAAAAGCCTGATGGGCGAACGTGAACCAGTTCTGGACTCATAATGGTAAATGAGGAATCAGAAAAAGTCAGATGGGCCAATGTGAACCATAGTTCTCGACTTTATACGGTAAATGAAGATTTATATAAAGCCTGATGGGCCAATGTGAACCACAGTTCTGGACTTTTCATGGTAAATGAAGATTTCAATAAAGCCTGATGGGCGAATGTGAACCTTATTTCTGAACTCATCATGGTAAATGAAGACTTAGTTTAAGCCTGATGGGCCAATGTGAACCATAGTTCTGGACTCTTCATGGTAAATGAAAATTGTGATGAAACCTGATGGGCCAATGTGAACCATAGTTCTGGACTCTTCATGGTAAATAAAAATTGTGATGAAACCTGATGGGCCAATGTGAACCTTATTTCTGAACTCATCATGGTAAATGAGGACTTAGATAAAGCCTGATGGGCCAATGCGAACCACAGTTCTCGACTTTTCATGGTAAATGAAGATTTTCGATAAAGCCTGATGGGCCAATGTGAACCTTATTTCTGGACTCGTCATGGTAAATGAAGACTTAGTTTAAGCCTGATGGGCCAATGTGAACCATAGTTCTGGACTCTTCATGGTAAATGAAAATTGTGATGAAACCTGATGGGCCAATGTGAACCATAGTTCTGGACTCTTCATGGTAAATAAAAATTGTGATGAAACCTGATGGGCCAATGTGAACCATAGTTCTGGACTCTTCATGGTAAATGAAAATTGTGATGAAACCTGATGGGCCAATGTAAACCTTATTTCTTGACTCTTCATTGTAAATGTAGACTTAAAGTCTAATGGCCGATGTGAAACTTATTTCTTGACTTTTCATGGTAAACAAAGACTTAGATAAAGCCTGATGAGCCAATGAGAACCACAGCTCTGGACTCTTCATGATAAATGAAGACTTAGATAAAGCTTGATGAGCCAATGAGAACCACAGCTCTGGACTCTTCATGATAAATGAAGACTTAGATAAAGCCTGATGAGCCAATGAGAACCACAGCTCTGGACTCTTCATGATAAATGAAGACTTAGATAAAGCTTGATGAGCTGCTGAGAACTTGTTCTGGACACATCATTATAAAACAAACAGGATGGATAAATGTTGTGTTATAAGTTCAACAGCATCATGTCTGTACATATTGAAGATTTTCCCTAGTCTTATAAAGGCAATCCAAATGTGGCTTCATTCCACTAAACAATGTGTACCAAAGACTGTTTAAAAGTTTTTTGCATAAAATGTCTATATGTAATTTTAATGATTAATTTTCTTTATATTTCTGACTCGCAAGGTTCTTGTGCATGAGCCTATCAACAAACAAGAAATAATAAAATGTCCCTGATATCAGGGTTTTACATTATGTAAAAATTGGAGTAAATCATGTACTGGAATTGAAAATCATGCACTACATTCACAATCAGGAGGTCTAATTACATACTAAATTTGCAACTGTGGAGTAAGGACTGCTTTGAGGAAATTCCTATTTTTCACAAGTCACTAGTATGACACAATGCCTTAGTTATATATTTTATGTCAATATAGAAGTGAAGTGTTGTTTATCACTGGTTTTCATTTGACTGCACATAACCTGTACATATCTGTGATCCAAAAATAGATACAACCTGTCAAGTTGGTTATTGTCAATGTTAAGATGCAGGTAATTACATCACATGATATATGTATGTAGCAATGGCTGCATCAGCAGCATGTCATACTATCATTATAACCATGCATAAACAATGTGTATGCTTGTACACATTATATCAAAAATGCATTATCTTATACCCTTTTACTTTCATTCTATAGAGTATGAAAACCCTTCTAAAACCCTGTGATATCAAGCGTAGAAATTTAGTTTTCATGCCAGGATGACTAATTGATGGAATGACTGATGTTTAATGGTATAGCAGCACATGAGGGACCTTTAGTGCTGCAACAATTGAAGGAAAGTATCTAGTCAACAGTCACACTACGACACAAACCCCAAGCAGGTTTTGAAACTCAACTCAATGCCTGTGAGTCTAGCATGCTAACCAGAGCCACCACAGCTCTCCAATCAAGAACGATTTATAAACTTGTCAATTTGATCATACATCAATGACTATTTGTAACTGTATGAATGTCATGGCTGTAAAACTATTTGAAATACTGTTTGGAATTCAACTTCATCCTTTTTTGTCACCTGTTTTTTCTTTAAAGCAAATAATTTCAGTAATATATGTATTTAGTGTATTAGGTCAAGTCAAAACATAATACACATAGAAGAACTTACCTGAAACTACATATTTTAGGAAGTTTGTGATTCTAGCAAAGTACTGTTTCAAGTGAGAATTGTGTATTGCATACATTATTTAATTAATGTTGAAAATCTGCTTATAAAAATCACATTTAACTGGTTCAAGCAATTTTTGTTTTTGTATGAACTGCTTCAATAGCAGTTAGTTTTATATATAGATGAGCCTTGCCATCACAAGACAAAAGCACCTTGAATGGCACATTATATGCCTGCCCCAAGTTTAATAGTCCTCTGTGTAGGAACTAATATGCTGTCATGAACTAAATTTACTGTGTATAAACCATTATTTTTTTATTGTTCGCTTTGGTTAAAGTATGTGGTCTAGAATTAAAGTTATGATCCTAAAACCATTTTCCTTATTTCCATCACAGTGACCTTGACATTTGAACTTGTGACCTCAAAATCAAAAGGTTTCTTCTGTACCCCATATACAAACAACCAACAAAGTCTGGTCCAGGTATATCATGTAGAACTAATGTCAATGTGCATAAACCATTTTGCTTCCTTCTGCTACAGTGATCTTGACCTCTGACCTATTGACCCCCAAATCAACAGACTTCTTTATAACTCCAAGTACAAGATATCCACAAAGCTGGGCAAAGGTATATGCTGTAGAACTGATGTTATTGTACAGAATAGGTAAAATTAGCAGACTGATGGACAGCTGATCAGAAAGGGTCATAGAGGTTCAGAAAATTTTCCATTCCCTATTTGACATTTGGTTTTCAGCGTCAGTGTGACCATATTCAAGTTTCTACCAATTGTTTAGTCATTTATACTTACAATAATTTAAATCCATAATTTAACTAAATCACAAGAGTACCTTCAATAGCCCATTATTTGCCTGACTCATGTTTAATAGTTCTCTATGTATATAATTAAAATTTTTGTGCTGAAACCACTTTTTTTCTTTCAGTCACAATGACCTTGACCTTTCGATCCCAAAATCAGTAGGCTTTTTCCTTATCCAAGTGTAATCCATCCACAAAGTTTGGTCCAGGTCTGTGATGTAGAACTAATGTTAATGTGTGGAAACCATTTTTATTCTTTCAGTCACAGTGACCTTGACCTTTGACCATTTCACTCCAAAATTGATAGGGCTCTGCCTAACCCCAAGTACAAGCCATCCACAAAGTTTGGTAACTGTAGATGGTGGAAAATATGTTACTGTGCAGTAACCATTTTTCTTCTTTCAGTCACAGTGACCCTGGCCTTTGAGCTTTTGACCCCAAAATTGATGGGTTCTTCCTTAACCCAAGTGCAAGTCATCCACAAAGTCTGGTAACTGTATATGGTAGACAACTTGAGCTACTGTGCAGAAACAAAATCGGTGACAGACAGACATCATAACATAGTATGCTCTGCCTTACTGTGGGCATATAAAAACTCTCCTTTTTGAAGCCATAGAGTTATAACACCCTTTCTAGACATCTGAAAATATTCATGTGTGTAAATTACGTAATTTTTATATATAACACAATTTATATGTAGCCCACATTGTGCAGTATAGAACTGCTGTATGCATGAAACTTAAACTTGAATGTTTCATTATCTGGTCAATTTGCAGTGTTCCGTATAGAATGAACCAATCAATGCATGAAACTTAAACTTGAATGTTTCATTATCTGGTCAATTTGCAGTGTTCTGTATAGAATGAACCATTCAATGCATGATACTTCAACTTGAATGTTTCATTATTTGGACAGTTTGTTTTAAGTCATACCTCCAAACAGGACATGGGTTCTCCAGTGAGCCTGGTAATGTGTGGACAGATGCTGCTGGTAGGTGGGCTTGAACTTCTCTTTTGTACAAAGGACACAGTGAAATTTGCCACTGCAGCAGTTTGCAAGCTGACATCTCTCTACTGGTAGGTCATGAAGGTTTCTAATTATTGATGAATGCCACTAGAAAACAAAACATTCAAAGGAATTATATATTTTGCCTGTTCTCCAGCATGAGAAAGATGTGTTTTTACTTTCAAATGACCTTGACCTTGCATGAGGGTTAGAGGGAGGGATGGAGTGCATGGGTATAGAAGAGCAGAGCTTCTTGATTCCACATTCCCAGTACAGGGCCAGTAGCTATCCCTCTCAGGGTTTCGGACTTGTGATCATACAGAAAAACTTGAAGCACAAATTTAATCAAGACTTTAAAATTACCTTGACCTTGCCTATGTGTTAGGTAGGGTTGCATGTGTATTAAAGGCCAAAACTTCTTCATTCAACAGTCCAAGTATGATAGCCATCCCTCTCAGAGTTTGGGACTTATGACCATAAAGAAATTTTTTAACCAAAACCTTAATCAATATTGATGATACTGCCATTGCTGCCAGTGAAATGAGTGATATGCAAGTATTGCCATTGGTAAAGCAGGTGAGATAAAAATGTAACAGTACTTCTTTTTTTCTTCCATGTGCAAAATAAAAGGATGAAAATGACTATGTCAAAACATTTTGTTTTAAAAGTCTTGTCTGCAACTAATGTCCCTATGTGGTGTGTAGATGGTAACAGATATAATGCACTTGTTTTGACCCCCAGTAGTCTAAAAGTTCAATGCCTGGCTCCAGCACATGTGAGATTAAGTGGTTGTCCAAAGCAGGTTAGTGATTTCCTATGGGTTCTCCATTTTTCTCTGCCTAAAAGATCACCTCTAGTTGACATCTCATTCATTCTTTTATTTATCTATTTTGGGATTTCAACAATGTAGGGATCAGGCAATATGTTAGGCCCATATATATATATACGCCCTCTCCCAAGCACATGACACCAAAAAAAAATACCATCTATACTCATGTATAAGTCTGGTCCAAATGCAAACAACATAGACCCTGATCTGCCATTGCATAATGCGCCAGCAGATCAGGGTCTATATTGTTTGTTGTACTGATTAGTCCTTACAAACTGCATAGACCCAGATCTGCTAGCGCATTATGCACCGGCAGATCTGGGTCTGTGCAGTTTGCAGTTGGTATCGGCTTATATGCGAGTGTAGCCAGTAGCAAAAATATTTAGATTGTGAATAATCACAGAAACACTAAATATATAAAAATATGATGAAGCAATGTCACATTGGTATTGTAAGGGTTTATCAGGTATAAGTAAATATCACTGTCAGAAGCAACACTAGATATTATCATGACCAGTGATGCACATAGGATCCCAGATCAGGGGACACTGTGTCCCCCACCCTCCAAATTTGGGGGACACACATTTTAGAGGGACAAAGGAAAATAATAGTACATAATGCACTAATAGTGCCATAAAAATGAGATAATCTTGTTTGCTTCAACAGTTTTGGTACCTTAACTTTGTGGTCTGCACTGTACTATCATATTTTCCTTGGACACTTACATTATTGCAATAAATGTTTTATTATGTGCTCAAGTAACTCATGAAAACATTAACATGTTTGAATATCTGTTTAACCTGAAATGAACTGCATCATGGAATTTTCCGTTCTGGAGCTTACTCTCATTTAACTTTAGTGTACACTCATTATCTACCAGCATTTATGATAATAAATATGTATGTTTTCTGAATTACTTTTCTTTCCAAACTAAAACTCATTAATTAAATGACAACTTGTGTATTTGCACAAATTTAGTCTCTTTTGTCACTATTTCAACCTCAAAATAAATTAAATCTTTCTCGCCGTAGAGGTGACTTTAACCTCAAAAATAAATTACACTAACAGACATCAAACACTTTGCACTGCAACTCAGCCAACTACAACAAACCTTTAACATTTTCATTGCCAGATAAATTCTTTTAAAATTGATATTCATTGCCATCTTACAGTTTTATCACCTTTTGCAACTTTGGCCATTGCTAGTGCTAACAGAGACATGGATGGACATCCACTAATGAAACATTGTGGGCAAACTTTTTTATTTTTTTTAAATGAAAAAGCGCACCCTGGGGGTGCACAAAGTCAAGATTTGGGGTACATAGGACAAAAAGTTGCGGGAAACACATGAGCCCATGCTCAGTGTGTAACACTGATCACGACAGTGGTTGATATTTAGATGGATTTATCTTTAACGTTATCAATAACAATAATAATAAACAATTATTATTGATTATCATCAGGAACAATGATTTCACATTTGAATGTTATTAAATTCATGGACAATGAGAAAGCTCTTAGTCATAATATGCACAGTTAGTGGTACAGATTCCCATCTAACTTTGCTAAGCATGATTTTACCACGAACTGGAATACAAGCACTTGTAATCATTAGCCTGCCAACATCGTGCGTATAATCTTCAAAGCTGGTAGTCAGGTAAGTATAGGTTAACATCTGAGCTGTGTAGACAGTTTTTCAGCCAGGTTTGAGAAAAATGAAGCCTTCTGTCCCTCTTGATTTGAAAAAGTGGACCAACGGTGTGCTCAAAATGGACCAACCTCATAATAAAATCATATCATTTACATGGTCTATTTTACCTGTTATATGCATGAAAAACCAAATAAATTACTTTCTTTATTTTAGGATTCTCCATTTTGATGCCTCCTACCTTACACTAACAGCATGGGACAAGTCAAATTCTTCTAATGTCTGCCCTTCCAACATTATAGTAATCATTCTTTGCAATGCAATGTGTCAGCTTTTAATCAATTTCTGGAGGGTATGTGAGCCTCGTTCACAATTAGCCAACAGCAAAGGAGTCAGAAGGGCAATCCTTGCTAACAGTATCAAGTTAGGGAAAGTGTTATTATTATCATTTTCCATAGGTCAGAAAAGTTATCCCTAGGGTACATTTGGTCAAAGACCATCTTCTTCACAAGTGACCATTCTCTTCTACATGCTTTAGCATCTACAAAGGATTTGTTTAATAGTCCCATCTGCTGCTCTTTTATCCTGTCATATAATTTCAACAAGAGATCTAAGTCATCATTTCCAAATGATTCTTTTTCTTCCTCAGGAAAATGTGACAGTGGATGCATTCCTAGAGATCTGAAAGCAAAGGCTACATCAATGAAATCCTTTGGAAATCTTTTGTTCACATTTGCTGCAAGTTTTTCTTTAAATTCTGCTCTTATTTTGGTGCTTTCCTCTGAAGAAGCCTTGATGTCATTTATTTGACAGCTTTGTATCCTTGTGTATGAAGTCACTACCATTTTTCACCAATTTCTCCTTAAGTTATGTCTGGCAGTGCGATTTACCACTTTTGACTTTGTTTGTAGTCTCAACAACACTTTCTGAAGCAGCAGGTATAACAAATCCAAGTTCTGCTTTTGATACACAAGATTCAGCTGATTAGATTCTGGTACAACATCCATTAGCATGTGCATGCTGGAAATGAATATAGGATAAATTAGTGTTTCGAGAATTTCCTTTTCCTTCTCATTTGGCTCTTTTAGCTGCTGGAAATATGCAACAAGCGGTTTCCATGATAACAGCATGTAATACGAAGCAAACCAATGAATGTCATGGACTCCCTTTAGTTTAACCTCTTCATGTTCTAAATGTTTCTGAACTGCACTTAACTGTGCTGACTGTTCTATCTGTTGATCTTTAAAAATAGTAGAATATATTAGTTAATGTCTCCTGGAAAGTCTTTTATTTGTATGATACATTCAGATGCTCTAAATATGCACAATACCAAATGATGGGCAAAACAGTGAACATCAATTACAAAAGGTTTCACTTCTTTGATTTTAGCAGAGACTCCATTTTTCCTACCAACCATAATAGAAGCTCCATCACTTCCATATGAATAAACATTGTCAACATTTAGACCCCTAAATTCCATGAAGGCTTTCAATTTATCAAAAATGACTCGTGAACTTACATGAGGCTCCGCAACTGGTAGATTTCCCAAGAAAAATGTTTTCTGCATACATGTGAACCTCCTGGACGGGAGGGTTTTCCTCCCAAGATGAGGGGTGTCTCCAGTCACTCCTATCACTCACTGAAATCTCCTGTGTATGCAAAATTATTATTGAAATTTTTTATTTTTTCCATTATTTTCACACCCTGCTTCTAGTGTAGTATATTTAAAGTAATACTGCCTGTGATCATGTGACTGTGAACCGGCTTAAGCTGGGCAAGATGATTCAGTTGCTGATTTAAAGCAGCACAAAACAATTTAACATCCCTTTGATTCTGTCGGCAGGGTTGGTTGGCTTCAGTGTTTGAAGTTTGTCGACATGGATTATACTATGTGTGACCAGATGTAATTCCAAATGGAAAAGAGATTAATTGATTATCGTTGGATAACTAAAGAGCTTAATCAGCATAAAACAGGGTTGGTTTGGCTTTGGTCTTTAAAGTTTGTCGAGATGTCTAAGCGTGCATTCTCTCCCAATGCTAATACACCAAAAGCTAAGCAACTAAAATATCACACAAAATTTAATGATGAATGGAAACAGGAATTTCGGTTGGTGGAATCAAGTTCAAAGGAGATGAATATGCATTCTACCCTTCCCATAAAGCTGATTTTAACATCTGCTATGGTAACACATTTTGTATCATGCAGCATATTAAAACATATTAAATAAACAAATGTGGATAAAGATTCACGTGCCAAGACTCCGTTTGCCAACTTTGTAGCCAAACATATCTCCCATTTACGGCAGCAGATCATTTTTCAGATCTAGTCAAAGTAATGTTCCCTGAATCAGAAATCACACAAAAGATCTCAAACAAATGGAAGAAAACTACTCACATAGTAACCCAGGCTCTGGGTCCTCATTGGGATAAGAAAGTCAAAGACATCTGCCGCAATGAAAAATTGACCATTCTCATTGAAAATCCTCCCTCTTTTGAAGTCAAAACTCCTGACCAAATTTTGCGAATCTCCCGATTTGTCCTAAGCTAACTTCTCAGTTTTGTCACAAGTATGTTTCTGATTAAAACTTTCATCTATCATACATGCATATACAACCAGCTTCTTTGTAACATTAATATCAGTGCTTTCATCTGTCAAAATGGCTAACAGTGATCCCCTCTGAAGTTGCTGATTAATATCTGATATTATTACATTTACAATGATCTCCTGAATTTCCTCAGCACTCTGCCAGGACATACATGTTGCATTTTTACCCTGTTCCAAATTCATTAAAGTCTCACAGCCCTGTAAACAACAGAAATCAATCAAAGATCCATACTTCGTGGTTGCTATTCCTTCCTTAGCTGACCAGTATACACAATGCATGGTACCTATCACTACTTCAGTCTTCTGAGTCACTGCATTGTTTGCTGCAATGGTAAAATTGCTGCACAAAGAATTGTCTCTAAGGGATTGCTGATGGTCACTGCATTTAGTGTTGTGAGATAAAGTTGAAGTCCTAAAGTTTTGAGATCCAGTCATCAAAGAGTTATTTTTCTTGGAACTTCTGCATAAGTTGCAACACATTTTATTTTCATCTGAATCATACTGGTTAGTCTTTCATCTCAGCTTTCATGGGTTTCTCAGTCTTGTTCAGTACAGTCATCATCTCTATGGTCATGCTAGTAAAACTTTGCCGCGCACTGTGCAAAAACGCACTATGTCAACGTTGCATCATCAATTTGATAACAAATGTTAATAAAACAGAAGTGGAATTTACCTAAATACATTATTTGACAAATTTTTTAAATATTTTCATCGAGGCTATTACATATCTAAGCCAAGACTGTTTCACTATCTCAAGAAAAATATATTCACATAGCTAATGTCAGGACAGGGTACCAGTCTAATTATAAGCTTAGAAATATTAGGGGATATATATAGTACACAATTATTTCTGGATGAACTATAGTTTCCCTACAGTGTATATATACAGGATTAGGAGAATGCGGAAAATAGGCAGGCTGAGCATAGGTGCAATCAGAAAAGATCAGTTGATGGAATTTGTTCATTTTCATTAAAACATTCATTGAAAAATTAGAATATTTTTAATGATAGGTTGGCACAACTGTATCAAATTAAAGGCAAAATATTTGCCTTGTCCATTTTATTTGAGTCACTTTTGGCGCATTGATTTTCATTTTTTGCAGGACATGGTGTCTATTTTGCACAAATCACACCAGGGCACATCCTGGCTGAAACACTGTGTAGAGTAAGTTGGTAGTCAGGTAAGTAAGGATTAACATCTGAGCTGTGTAGAGTAAGTTGGTCATCAGGTAAAAGGGTTAACATCTGAGCTACATAAAGTTGGCCATCAGGTTAACATTTGAACTGTGTAGAGTAAATTGGTAGTCTGGTAAGAGTTAACATGAGCTGTGCGAAATAAATTGGTAGTCAAGTAAGGGTCAATATTTGAGCTGTATAGAGTAAGTTGATAGTCAGGTAAGGGTTAACAGCTGAACTGAGTACAGTAAGTTGGTATTCAGTAAGTAAGGATTAACAGCTGAGCTGCATAGAGTAAGTTGGTAGTCAGGTGAGTAAGGGTTAACCACTGAGCTGTGTAGAATAAGTTAGTAGTCAGGTAAGGGTTACATCTGAACTGTCTAGATTAAGTTGGTAGTCAGGAAAAGGTTAACATCCAAGCTGTGTAGAGTAAGCTAAGCATGTCATTAGAACTTGCTGCATAATCAATGTAAAAATAAATATTTTTAGTGATCCTATGACACTGACTTTAACCATTAGACCAAAAGAAAATCTAGAATATTCAATGACATCAATTATGCCTATATACAAAGACTGATAACCATTGATTGAATGCAAACAGTGGATATACCCATACCGAAAAAAATCAACAACCAATAGAATGACTCATCCAAACTTATTTTCATGGAGTTTGCTGTAAGGGACACTAGTCAATGTGTACTCCATGTTATAAGTCAACAGTTCAACTTACTGACATGTTTGCTAAAAGTTATGGTTTCTCCAGTGACAGACATGTTTTTCTCACAACAACAACAAAATAAGCTACTTTTAAAGTTCTAGCATGCTGGATGAAACTATAAGCAAAGGCAAATTCTGAGACCAAATACAGACCCCATTCTTGCTTTAAAGAATAACTTCAGACAGAAGCCATTGCAAATATCTGCACTTTGCATTACTCTAGAAAATTGGCTCTGACCATTAGGATATGCCATTAAATGCTATACATACATACACACTGGATTTAACTTGATAACATAAAATTTTCTGATCTACTTGAGCCCAGAAAATGTAGTAGAATCTCTCCTTTATACTGCATTTTGATCCAGAGTGATCTGACTTTTGGTTTCTGGTTTGCAAAGTTACAAATGATCATAGAAATTATAAATGATCTTGCTTATAAAATAATATTTTTGTCATATCTTGCATTCATTATTGCACACATTATGCACATCTGTCACTCAGAAAAATGTGGACACTTTTTGCCATGAAGTTACCAGAGGCAAGGATATATACAGCATATACTTTTCAAAAGAAAGCTACTAATGTATTTCCTATAGTTTAAACTTAAGTCCAAATAAAATGCTACTGTACAGGCTACAATTTAGACGAAAAAAACTACATTTTACCTGAATGTCTGATACAGACTTAGGATCTGCAGCATCTTTATTACAGCTATATGCCTCATCTAGAGTTGTCTCCTCCTGCTTCATATCTGGTGACAGGGAATCCTGAGAATTCGGAATGGTTCCCTGACTCTCCTGACATCTCCAGACATGATTCACAGTTTTACTTCTCTCTCCACAAACAGTCTTACAAATGGGGCAGTGAAAATGTGCTTTGTGGTCAGGTCTACATCGATTTGAGCACAGTTCTATTTCAAAACCTGTGAGAAAAAAAGAAATACAGTAAACCTGTCTTTAAAGACCAGTGCTATGAGAGACCACCTGTATTGCAAGACCAGATTCTCAATACATGGATTTATTGATTATATAGTGTTACGACCTGTCATGTGAGACCACTTGTCTTGAGAGACCATAATTTTCTGGCAGAAGGGGTGGTTTTTCGAGACAGGTTCTACTGTATAACATTCCTGAATGTGGATATGTGAAAACTGGTTCCTTTTCATGGAATGATTCATCACTGGAAGTTACAATAAATTTGATGACATCTTTCATTTTATGGTGGTGAATATAAAATACAACCTGACAGATGATAGTTTAAAGTCAGTAAATAAAATATTTATTTAAAATACATTATGGTTTTTTCATTACTACAAGAAATGTTGCAAGCAAAACATAGAAAAAAAATATTTCTATTGACAATTTGAAAAACAGAGCCAATAAAATGTCTTAATTTTGCTAAAGTACTCTTTTGTGGGGTTTTTTCATGGTGCTAGCTTGTGCTGTTCATTGATTTTGTGGTATTGTCCACTAGACTCTATTTCATTCTTTTGATATATTATTAAATAACTTTTTCTGAAATTTTCATGACTTTTACTTTTTTTTTTAAATGGAAGACTGAATTATCACAAATATAGTGAAAATGCACCCCCCCAACAATAGTTTAACTATGTCAAAACCACAAATATTTCAACTCAAATATAGTGAAAATGCCCCACCCCCACCCCCCCAACAAGTTTAACGATGTCAGAAACCACAAATATTTAAACTCATGGTTTAAAACATGGTGATGTTAATCTATGCAAAAAATATGAAGAAATCAAAAATTTAAAATTGATGAAAATACTAAAATTGTGTAAATGCTCTTGTTTGTGATAATGTTCTTGTCTGTTATATTAATGAAGAAAAAAAATACTTTTACCAGATTACTTCAACTTCAAGAATTATGCTTACCATATGCATTTATTTTAGCGGGGAATTTTGAGTCAGGAGCTGATACAAGGGATTCATCCTCACCCTAAAGAAAATAACAAATAGATGAATAAGTGAATGTAGAAGTTAATGAAGAAAGCAATATGTGAATGAAGGAAGGATGAAGTATGCCACACAAACTGAATTTTAAGAGTTATGTAGAATTAATTACAACGAGGCCCTGCATGCCAAGACCATGGTCAAAGGACTGGGTCAATTCTTTCATGCCAAGACCATGGTCAAAGGACTGGGTGGATTCTTACATGCCAAGACCAAGGTCAAAGGACTGGGTGGATTCTTACATGCCAAGACCATGGTCAAAGGACTGGGTCAATTCTTACATGTCAAGACCATGGTCAAAGGACTGGGTCAATTCTTACATGCCAAGACCATGGTCAAAGGACTAGGTCAATTCTTACATGCAAGATTCACACTAATTTCTAAATATTGCACAAAAATCTCAGAAGAATGCACAAACATTTTGCATCATTTTCGCAAGCCACACTTTGCTAAATCTCCCTCTATATTTAGAAACAGACCCCTTTTTCTAAAATTGGGGGGGGGGGAATTAGACCCTGCAAGCATTGCCATTACCTTGTGACCTTGCTCCCTAAGTGAAGGGATGAGCAAGTGTGTCAGAGATATATATTATTAATGAAAGAAATATAAACAAATGAAAAAAATATAATCAAAACCAGAACAAAACTGCTAACAACACAGACACCATCACCACCTCTGCTGTCTAAAAAAAGACCAATATGTCTCACTTTCCCAACATTTTCCACTAAACTGACCCCAACAAAGACAGTGCTACATAGGGGCATAATATATCAAATTTTGCATGATGTTTAAAGGAAAACAAACATATTCTTAATATGTGCCTTGAATGAATTTACAAAGCAGGTGTAAATATATACCAAAATATATTCAAATCAATTGAATACTATTAAAGATATGGCCAATTAATTTCAAACATTCATGTCGATAGTCTGGCCTATTAAAGTTGCCATGATGGATGCAGTTATGATGTTACTAAGTCACATCTGGTCTATTGCCGTAATACACTGCTGATATAAAGTTCATTTTGGAAACGTAACAAAAAAAGTAACTTAACAAAAATGTTAAAATATATAGTAAATAATGAAGATGAATTCATATTATGGAGATACAAAAGAAACAACTTTATATGACTGTCAGATTAGAGCAACCTACTCAGATAACTATAAATGATATGTTATATAAACTCAAAATACTATCAAGATACTTTTAGATATTGCTAAGACATGTACTATCAAGATACTTTTAGATATTGCTAAGACATGTACTATCAAGATACTTTTAGATATTGCTAAGGCATGTACTATCAAGATACTTTTAGATATTGCTAAGGCATGTACTATCAAGATACTTTTACATATTGCTAAGACATGTACTATCAAGATACTTTTAGATATTGCTAAGATATGTACTATCAAGATACTTTTAGATATTGCTAAGACATGTACTATCAAGATACGTTTAGATATTGCTAAGACATGTACTATCAAGATACTTCTAGATATTGCTAAGGCATGTACTATCAAGATACTTTTAGATATTGCTAAGACATGTACTATCAAGATACTTTTAGATATTGCTAAGACATGTACTATCAAGATACTTTTAGATATTGCTAAGACATGTACTTTTTCATATGAAATTAAATTATATCCAAAACTAAATCCAAACTTTCTAACAACAAGCAAAAACTTCCTGTCACTTTCAACCAACTGTGATCTTTCTGCATAACTGGAATGGACTAAATAATGTCACATGCAAGGAACATTTCTGCTTTTGCAGGTGAAGAACTCGCAAATTTGGTGACATCATGTGCATTGGAAAAATCGTCAATTGCAGAAAAGAAATCAAGAAATTATCCCTTATAAAAGTGCCAAAAAGCAAAACATTGGTACCAAGATTCCCCTAACCATATTTTAAAGACACTTATCTGGGACCAAGAGATTATCTTCAAAGATGGTTGGCTACAAATTAGCACAATGATATTGTGATATTCTATGTCTGTCTGTACAGCCATATTGTCTGTCTGCAACTCTATCTCCTCTTAAACTGCAGGGTGGAAATTCATTAAACTTTGTCATTTTCTTGTCCACATGGTAGCCATGTGCAAGAGTCACAATTTATACTCCCTCCCCTGAGGTCCCTGGGATGGGATCAAAGGTCAATCCACAAAGTGGTCTCTGAAAACAGATGGTGATTTTAATACAGAGTTCTTGAAACTTTTTAAGTATCAAATATAAAATCAAATTCTTTGGTCTTTTGGATATATAGTCTCTCAAGTGGTCTTTAGCAAAGGTTCAACTGTCAAATAATGTTTTACCAAACTTTATAAATGAAGTCAAAACAGGAAACACATCATATTTTTAATGGATTTTAGGTTATAACCCCAGGATCATGGTCTAAGAGGTGGGGAGTGGGGTTAAAATTATACTGTTTCAAATTAATGATATTTAGTATTATTTAATGCAATGTTTTGGGATTTGTCATACAAAGCATCTAAGTGCTATTTGAAATTACTTCGAAGCCGAAAGAAAAAATTGTTTTTTTTTTTGTTTTTTTTTACATAAACTTGGCTGTTCTAGGCCAAAGGTCATATACAATTACTAATATATTTAAACAGAAATGGTTCTATATAATTAGGATATATATATGGATGGATGTATATATATATATATATATATATATGTATGTATGTATGTATGTATGTATGTATCTATGTATGTATGTATGTATGTATGTATGTATGTATGTATGTATGTATGTATGTATGTATGTATGGATGGATGGATGGATGGATGGATGGATGGATGTATGGATGGATGGATGGATGGATGGATGGATGGATTGTTGGATGGATTGATGGATTTAATGGCACATTGGCACAATCCTGGCTTCATAGTGGAGACTAAAATATAAGGTTTCAAAAATATAAAGATAAAAAAAACTGCTAAAATCTTTATTAATATAAACCATCCCAAATAAAAGTAAATATGCATTAATGAAGGACAAAAGATAAATGGTAACCATGTTAAAATTCTTTAAAAGAAATACAACATTAAAAACAAACTGAAAAATTGCTATAATGGCATGAAAATTTAATTAGGTCAACTAAAAAGCTATACATATGCGTATCAGATTTCATCTGTCTACTTCACATGGTGCTTGCTTAATCATACTAAGAAGATTTAAGTCAAAACGAAGTCTAAGAACAAAATGTAAAACAAAGAGTACCGTGAATGACACAGTATATGCCCATTCTATACCATAATGACACAGTATATGCCTATTCTATACTTAATATTTCTCTATGTAGGCACTAGTAGGGTATGGTTGATTCTGGAAATTATTGACCATTATGTCTCAATGCTTCAACCTGAGATCCAGGTATGCAGTCTTGAACTAAACTTAATGTGCATGAACCATTATTTTGTTATTAGATCTACCATGACTGTGACCTCTGACCTTGGGACCCCAGAATCTATAAGATTCTTTATTTTCCCGAGTGCAAGCCATACACTGTTTAGTGAAATAGCTTACTCTAGAACAAAAGTTATTCCACAAAAACAAGTTTTCTCTGAACCACAATTACAATTACCTTTGAGATTCTGACACCAAAATCAACAGACCTCTTCCACACCTTAAGTGAAAGCCCTCCACAAACTTTGGTCAAGGTACATATCAAGAACTAGTTATTATGTAAAACCCATTTTTTTCTTTCAGACACAATGACCTTGATATTTGACCTTTTTCACACCTAAATCAAAAGGCTTTTGTTTTACCCAACATGTAATTCATCCACAAACTTTGGTGAAGGTACATGGTCAATAACTGAATTTTTTGTGAAGAAAGTACATTTTTCAGTAAATTCTTTCTTTGATAACACTTACAAAATCACATTATCATTAGGGATTACTCTCTGCTACCTCTGAATCCAGTCCCACCCATCCCACTTAAAAAAGAAAATCCAGCTTGTATATCATATTGACAAAGGGAAGTAACTCTTACATGTAATATTCCCTTGTTCCCACTAGGTGGCCACCAGTTTAAGCTTTGCAAAACCTTTAACATTCTGCTCACATTGTGGGGAAGGGTGGAAGGGATTTTTAGTAATGTGATTTGGTAAATATTATCAGAGAAACAATGTACTCGATAATTTACTTTCTCTGCCAAATACATTAACCAATCACATTTGCATTAGGAGAATAGGTAAGAGGAGGAGGAAATGCTTGGGCATCCAACCTCTACATGCATCACCCTGTAGAAGCACAATGATTGATCTACTGAAAGGATGAACTCCCTAATATTAGTTTAGTACAGCCGAAGACAATGTGTTCATTAATGAGACACCAGTCATTGAAAACCCACCACTTCCCCTCGTATGCCTTCAAAGTGGAGAACCTTGTTGCAGTCCTCTCCATGATCCAAGTGCCAAACTCCTTTTCACACAGGGCATTCCTTACAAGAGCCAGGCATGAAAAAGGAGTTTCTCCAGACATGGATGGAATAATGGCGACATTGGCTGTTTGATCATCATGGGGGCCGCTATAATTTTCCTGGTAGGTCCCTCGCTAAACTGAGCATATCGTTGATCCAGGATTTGTCCCATCAAAGAGGGGTAATCTGAACTTTTTTGCAGTCCGTGCTCCTCATTTTCTCCATTAGTTTCAGTATTAGAACCACTGTAGAGAAAGCATAGGCCCATATTTCTTCCCAGCTGATTGAAAGGGCATCAAATGCTCATGGTTCTGGGTCCAGGAATGGAGAGATGAAGGTGGGCATTTCATTGTTCCACCTTGCTACAAATTGGTCTAGTATAGGCCCATATTTCCTCCCAGCTGATTAAAATGGCATTGACAGCCCATGCCTCTGGGTCCAGGAATGGAGAGACAAAGATGAGCATTTCATTGTTCCACCTCAATGCAAACAGGGTTAGCATCGGCTCACACCATACAGAGTGCAGACTTGACAGAAGATGGATGGATGATGAGACCACTCCGTACAAAGCAGTTGGCCTCTCCACGATAATGAGTCAGCCAGGACACTGGGCCTGCCCGAGATGTGTCAGACTTGTTTATTTATTTGATATTGGGCACACCAACGAAGGTACTCAATTACCCTGATGCAAAGATCTGGTGATTTCATCCCTCCCTGTTTGAAGAGGTAGGCTACCACAACCGAATTGTCCAACATTATCAGAACTGTTTTCTTTTGGATGTGTTCTACCCAAGTGCGGGAAGCATTAAGAATGGCCTTCATTTCTGGGAGGCTGATGTGAAGAGCAGTGTCCACTTGTTGCTGACCATTGCAAAATCCGGTAGCAAGTGTGTGCATGTAAAGGCAGCTGAGGTATAACAGATCTGCCGCCACACTGAACAGGCTAAGGAATTAAAGGAACTCCCTCACCGAAATGAACATCTTGGTGGAAGCTTTCTCCAACATATGAATGATACTGTCGATGAATTTTGGAGGAAGATGAACAAGGCTGATATGAGTTAGAAACTCCATACCTCGATGAACAAAATGTTTAGAATGGTCAAAATCCGACTTCTCTACATTGACCATCCACCCTAAACTGAGAATGAGGTCGAGCAGGTTGTTCATGTCATGAACCCAAACCAAACTTACCTAATGTTTTTTTCAGTATATCATCCAGGTTTGCTACCATCACTGTGGAGGAGGATGTCCTGAAGAGGGATATGATGCAGTCCAAAGTCTTGATGAAGGCCCAAGCACTGAGACTGAGGCTGAATGGAAGGGCACATAATTGGTACACTACTCTGCAGTAGGTGAATTAAACATATTTTCATGATACCTTGTGAATATGTATATGGAAAAACATGTTGGACAGGTCGAGTCCCATTCTGAATTTTGGGGCAGTAATGAATTGATTGAGGCTTCTCAAGTCTATGACAGGTCACGATTTTCCTGTTGGTGTTTGTAATCAGAAAAAAGTTTGGAATAAAAACAGAGTTCGTTTTTTTGGACAACCTCCATGGCCCGCTTTACGAGCAAAAGCTCTATCTCTTTCTGTACAATGTCTGCCTTTGCGGGATCGCTTGGAATCTCCATCTTGAAGTGGGAAGACAAAAGAGGAGGGGGCTGGATGAACGAGCCCCTCCAAAACGACTTAAATTACCCGATCATTTTTCAGAAATGGGTTGATCCAAGTCTGGTGAAAAAGAAGGAGTCTGGCACCCACATGAGGGTCGCCTGCAGGTGGGAGGTACAGCACATCACTGATGGTTGGTGGTAAGCTTGGGGGAGGAGAAACTCTGTTTTCTCTCCCCTCTCCAAGTCTGCCTGCAGAAGTTAAGGGCATAAGGCCACCTATAACTCGCTTGGCAATGAAAAGGTTGCAGTTTTTGTTAGGAATTACCACTGCAATCTTTCGGGTGTCATGCAGAGATAGGGGCTTGCACGAAGAACTGAAGGGGCAACTACTGTGCTGCCTGCTTTATCACCTCCTCAATTCATCATCTGAACAGATGGGGACAACCAAAAAGGAGGGTGCGCAAGGTCACTGCATGATGTGGTTTCAGAGAAGAAGACTGTAGGCGTGCATCTCTTCTTATCAAATTCAGGTTACACAGGGTCATTTGGGTATCTCCCATCATGTGGTGAGCAAACCTATTGACTACCTTGGTGATATGGCTTACCGAATCCCAGGCATGGTCACTGCTAGGCGAAAGATCCATAGAGATGCCAAGTCTAGTAGAGAGGAAATCGACACAACATTCCTGACTAACTTAGATGTGGCATCAAACACTTGTCTGCCCACTTTATGACAGAGTGGAGCAGACATGTTGAAGGCAGTTAATATCATTGTCTAGGTTAGGTAGGTCTGAATAATAAACATCTGAATATGATTCGTACCTGTGAGGTGAGAAAGTAGGCAACTGACTCACCAAGAAAAAGGCTTAGATGTTCTATTAAACACTTGTTTGTCCACTTTATAACAGAGCGAAGTAGACATGTAGAAGGCAGTAATATCCTTGTCTAGGTTAGGTATGATTGAATAATAAACATCGGAATATGATTTGTACCAGTGACGTGAGAAAGTTACAGGTAACTGACTCACAGAAAAAGAGGCACTCAAGTTACAGGGTCACAAATTTTATCCGAGATATGCCCAGTAATTTCTGCAGTTTTTGACAACTGTGGATGTTCATCATCATTGCCTATATCCACTGAGGCCTCGACCCTGTAATTAGGATTTGCTGCTGGTGCAGGAGTGCATTTCAACTAGGGATGAAACGATACACCTCTGCCGTGTATTGATACGATTCACGATACACAGCCTACGATACGATACATTACCAACACACATATCAACTTGATGGGCTTTTCATTTTTAGAAGGTTTGGTCGGGTGGTGCAGTTTTATATGTGTTGACATATTGGTTATATTTCCAGAATGCAGATTACAGAAAGACATAGACATCATCTGTTCATATGCCATTTTCATCTTTGACAAAATTTTAAACAATATTTCCAAACAGACTACCTGTTAGTTGTCAGTGATTTAATTTAATCTTTTAGGCCATTTCAGGCTGCTCCATTTGATCAGATCCAGGACTCATCTTGGTCACCACACCCTTCATTTTGCACTGCATAAATGCTTTAGAAACATCTTATTACCAATTTCTTGTCTTCACTTAAATTTTGAGGGCATTACAGTGTTATCTTCAAAACAGAAAAATAGTGCAATCTCCTCATGCAAGGAAAATCTTATTTAGAACAAGTCCGAGTGTGGAAGCAGAAATGACTAAAAACCAAATCCATCACATTGTACTTCCAGCAGATGCAAAACAACTTCAGCAGCCACAGGCACTCGTTTCTATCAGTGAAAAAGGAAATTATTGACAACACCCAGTCCCCTTCTACAGATTGTGACAAGGTGATTATAACTCATGCGGTTTGGAATTGGCACCCTTGCCGATTTTGTGCACATTTTTTTTCTTCTTCAAAATCCCGTCGGCACATTAAGTTGCTGATTATATATATTAGTGTATAAGGAGACACTCCAAACTTGTTCCCCATGTACAATTTAGGTACTTTACAGATCATTTAATATACACTTTTGCACAAAGTTTCTCTGTTGCTCTGTATCTATTTTGGATCGAGTTTGGATGCCAATACTTCCGATGTGTCACACAATGAATAAGCTACAGTTAGCTCTGATTGGTGGTTATTGTTTTACCCTGGACTTGAACAAACAATAAGAACCAATCAGAATTGAATGTAACATATTTCACTGCATGACACACTGGAAGTGTAGCCTTCAAATTCAATCCAAGTAGACAAGATGAGAAGCAACAGAGAAACGTCATCTAAAAGTGGTTTTTAATTTGATCAGTAAAGTACTTAAATCATTCATACATAGGGAACAAATCTGGAATGTATTTTTTTACTTTGATATATGTTATTAGTGGCTGAACATACTGACAAGATAAAATAATTAGCATGGAATTGACACGGTGGAGGGGGGTAGATTTCAAACCACACTAGTTAGTCACCTGCTGTTAATTTGTAGAAGGTGACTGCTTCTTGTCAATAGATTTTCTTTTTTAATTACAGGAAATGAGTGCATGTGCCTGCTATGGCCGTCTAAGAAGAATTCTCAATTTAAAGAATATAAAGGCAAACGAGTAATAATTATTCACAACTGCTTTAGATCAAGGTAAGTTGAATAGAGTAAGTATCGTTTGTATATATTCTTCACATCTTGTATCGATATGGGTACTGATATGGAAAATGTACAGATACAGCCATATATCGACTAGTTGTTTCACCCCTAATTCCAACGGAGGCAAAATTCTGTACATTTCTTCAATTACTGCCTTAAAACTAAATTCCGTCCTTACCATGGTTGAATCAGAATGTTCAGGCATGTCCATATTGCCCCATTCTCCATGTACTGTATGTATCATGGATATATTTGGTCTGGCTGGCTGGGCAGTCTGCTGGGTGTATGATACAATCACTATAGGAAATGTTGAGTGACATTGTCAGCCGACATGCCGATTGGCGCACTAGTCCAATATGACAGACTCATAACTGCCAAAACCATGCTTTGATTGTCCATAAGGCTGGACCGGTTTGGTTGGCAGCCAGAATGGCATGTCGAGGATGAAATAAGACTTGCAGGTCTGGCAAGAAAAGTCAAAGGTAGTCACACAAGTCCAGCTTCAACATATCCAATTCCATACATAGGCAGGATAGGGACTTATACCCAGTGGGCTGCCAATTTGTTTTTGTCCAACTTGCTCATCAACATTCTTGACGATAGAGCTTGTTGTAAAAAATCTGCATCATTTGTGATTCCAATACTTGATTGGAATCGCTCATTGTGGCATTGATTGGTGAAGTCACTGTCGCCACAGGTGCTGTTTTCTGTATTTTCATGGGGGGTGATGGGAGCATATAGATGTCCCACATGAAGCTGATTAAAGATTCCAAAGTTGGATGAATACTAAGAATTTCATAATCTGACAATTTTCACATCCTTTTTTTCACAGCCCTTCAATTGTTTTTTTTTCCCTTCAAGATGTTGGACCAGACGTTTTCAATCCATAATGAACACACATTACACATGTTTCAAGAAGAGCACCTTGTGCACATCTCATGGTTATCCTCCATGACTTTAAGGATCTACACTTCTTGCACTTGACTGACATCTCTGTAGTGCACAAGAAAAGAAAAAACACAAGTGCATAAAAAAAATATACAAATTGTTGAAATAGGAGAACTCAAATTACTGAGACGTCCCAAAGAAGTGCGTAATAACTGAAAAATGCCAGTGTAAAACAATTACACTGGTGAAAAATGAATGTTACTGATTGACATCACATGGACAATAACACGGGTAACAAATTTGCTAAAATGCAAATAAATTCACTGGAAATCATACAAAATGTTGTATACACAATGTATAACAACTTTTAGACTTACTATACCACTGAAAATAAATGATGGATGGTCAAAATTAAACATAAGTTTCAATGGATTTTTGGAGGCACTGTTCACAGTTGCAAGTGAAAGTTTAAACTGGTTACATCCTGTGGCCACCTAGCAGGAACAAGAGAAGTTAACCTGTAAGAGTTACTTCCCTTCATCTACATGATATATAGATGGAAAGACGCTTTTTCTTCTTTAAGGGAGGGCTGGATTTGGAGGTAGCCAAGAGTAATCCCTAGTGTTAATGTGGTCAGGTAATATATTTGATGGAGAGACCATTTTTCTAATTTCTGTCACAGTGACCTTGACCTTTGACCTTCTGACCCGAAAATCCCAATAAGCTTATTCCTTTCCCAAAGTTAAAGCCATCCACAAAGTTTGATCCATATCTGTGATGTAAAACTAGTGTTATATGCAGAAACCATTTTTTTATTTTGACTTTTGACCTTCTGACCCCAAATCAATATGCTTCTTCCTTACCCCATGTGCAAGCCATCCACAAAGTTTGGAAAATGTAGATGGGGCAGAGTTATTGTGCAAAAACCATGTTTCTTCTTTCAGACATTGAAACCTTAACCATGACCTTTTTCTTTATTGCTCCAAGTGCAAGCCATCCTTAAAGTTTAGTAACTGTATATGGTAGAGAACTGGAGTTTTTGTGCAGAAATGAAATTGGTAACAGACAGATGGACAGAGAGATAACACCATAATATAATACCCACCTTAAGGCAGGTGTATAGAAATATCTTTTAAAAAAATAAACCAATAAAAATATGTAATAGCCTAAAAATCTGATCAAGCTATCTACCAATGAATACAAATACACATACCAAATTTCATTTGTCTACTTCAAGTTTGCTCAATTATTAACAAAGTTTTATCAAAAGTCCAAATATATGTTTAAAAAAAAATACTGATAAATTACTAAAATGGCTTGCAAATTTAATCAGGGAATTTACATATAAATATAAAAATATGCTTACCAAATTTCATTTGTTTACCTCAAGTGATTTTTACTTAATAATGTTTTTGTCAAAAAAGTTCCATAAGTTTCAAAGTGCACAAAAAATGAGAAATTGCTGTAACGGTCTGAACTCTTATCAGCTCATCTAATTATGACCATGATAAAATGCATAAAAGTTCATGGCTCTAAGTTTAATAGTCTTGTGCTATTTTGTAAACATGGATTTGAGACAGATGTGTGTACATACGGATGGAAAACAATATGCCCAATTCTGCTATATTACAGTTGGGGAATAAAAATAATTAAATTTCAATAATACCAGGTGTCTGACATGTGACAGCAAGTGTCGTATGAATGCCTGCTTCTTTATCAATTCTCCATCACACATGGGACAATGGTAATGTCCAACCTTCTTCACTTTACACTGCCTAAAACACTTTACAATCATCACATCTGAAACAAGACAGTAAATTCACAAATAAACTGTTAAATGGGACAGCAAATTTTAGCCTATTCCTAGCATTACACAGTGTAGCTTTAAATATCAGATCAAATATACCTGACTGTCCCATAATAATATGACAGTCCCAGCAGAAGAAGAAGTAGAAGAAAAGGAATTCTTTGATGCAAGAGGAAAACAGGTTCCCTTACACAGATGAAGAAATGCTAATGAAATTAAGCAAAATGACTTGTACATGTTTTTCTTTATGAACAAGTGTCCTTTATTTGCAGGTGACACATAAGGCAGGTTTCAACATACTTTATATTTGCTGTTAGAACCTATCATGCAATCAATTAAAATGAATACAGTTTTAATTTATATCAAGATTTAAATTTAAAATATGAAATAGATTCATAATACAAGAATATCCAAGTACAATTCATGATGTACAGTGTTCACAGACTGGTCACATTGCGGATCTTGAAAGACACAACAGCACATACAATTTTTTCTTTTCTTCTTCGAATTGCCTTTGGTTTGGAGCTTTATGGCACAGCAACACAAGTAGGTTATTCAGTGCAGAGGCAATTGGTGTAAAGTGCATTACATTAGCCTACATAGACTGATCAAATTGTAGAATTCTAACCAACACCCTTTTAATCATGAGACCAGCATGCTAACCACTGAACAACTGGGGTTCATATTCCTTCAATGTCAGTTAAATATAAGTGAAACATCTGGGACTTGAATTACTTTGGATGAATTTCAATTCATGTAATTGCCAGAGTTAAAATACATGCACATTTACAAACCTGACCTTGTTACAGTGCTTGCTATTGCAGCTATCATAAAATTAGAGCTACATTTTTTTTTCTTTGACAGCTAGAAGTCTGCTGCAAAGCTTAATTATCCCAACACTTTTCTCAGTTATCACCTATGCATGTGCCCCCCCTCCCAATTTTTAAGTATCTATCTTCAACAATGTAGAATCAGCTGTGAGACAGTACACATGCAGGCACACAGATACAGATGGACAGGATAACATAATAACTGCCTTTTCTTCAAAAAGCAGGGGGGGGGGGGGGGCAGGGATAATGATAAGCAAAGGTGATGATTGAAATTAGGGATACAAGTTTTTGCTAGCATTACCGTAATATAATCTACATCATTATTTAATGATGATAAGCTCATGTCTGATGACCAACAGAATCCATTATATGGATCAGTGCAAGACAGGAAGCACATCCTCATTATGTTCTAGGACACTGACTACCGAAGGACATGAGAGGGGTGGGAAGAGGGCATCTAGTAGTAACAAGTATTACATAATTAAAATTAGTTTTACCCCCCGTAAAAAAAACTACATTTTAATATCAGTAATGCAATACCCTGTAGTGTACTAACGGGGGGGGGGGGGGGGGGTAGGGGGGGGGCAGACAGGGCAGTTGCCCTGGGTGCCAGAGGTCTTGAAGTGCCAAAACAGCTGATAAAAATGCGGGCCTTGTATTCTGGCCCTTTGGACCATCATCATCGCCCCGGGCACCATTTACCCTTAGTACACCACTGGCATTACCTGTCACTATTGTTTATCTGAATTTGTCTGTAAGGAAAGAGGATGATGACCTCCACTGGAACAAAATTACTCACTTTAAGGTGAAGCGTCTACTACTGCTGTTTAGCAGTAGGTTGGGTCACTGTTCCGCAACTATTGGATCAAGAGCAAAACTACCTTTGCTCTGATTTGATAAGGACCAAAAGAAGAAGGACAAAGTTGTGTGTGATCACCAAATCACAGCCTTCATATTGTCCTCCGTGGATGAAAGATTGATACAGGCCTAAAAAGTAGTGATAGCCCTTACTTCGTGGGATTTTACACTCAGTGAGTGACCATCTTCCATTATGCCTGACCAGGCCTCTTAAAATAGAGCTAATCAGGCTCTCACTGGTTTTAAAGGAAGAGGTATGCACTGCAGGAGCTGTATGGAATCCTAGGATTGCCCTCCCCTCCCCCTGAATTGGGAAAGAAGTCAGTCGACTTGCACACGTTGCCTTTCCAGCCTCTCTGCTTCGTGTATGACTGTTGCAGAGGGGGCCTCAATGAGTGTTGTCTACTAAACATTTTATATTGTTTCAATGCACTTGTATGTATATGGTATCTGGTAGCGTTATTTCCACTCACTGCCTTAAATCAACATGTTGTGAAATCAGTAAGGGTAGAGAAAAACAAGAATTAGCATAAAGTATTCAAATGCCAGTATTACTGAAAATGAAAGAAAGAATAATAAATGATACTAGTATATGAAAATTAGATTTAATACTTATTAAAATGTATCCTTCATTCAAGTGAAACTGTCGAAGAAACATTTAAATCCTCCTGAGAGCACATCTCATTTTGTCTATGCATTTTTAATCCAAATGAACAAAGAGACTGTAAAATACTAGAGCTATTGCTTGAAGCACAATTACCAATCAACACTATATATATACACTAATTAAAACAGCACTGAAGCTCACACTTCACTGATTTTCAGTCAAAACCACTTAATCAACATTGTGTCAATGAAGTCTTTGGGTACACACAAATGTTTGTTGGGTAAATAATCCTGAAATTGTTAAATTAAAAAAGTCCAGCTATCTTAAAGCTACTGAAGCTTATGTCCGAACTTGCACACATTTTCACGTCAGCCCCAATCATTCATTCAGCATGAATCGGCTTGATTGATGAGGTTTTAAGGTCCACTAAGACAATACAACAATGTTCACCAGTGACGTCTTCTTTTTTCCTCATGTCTCCTTGGCCTGTTTAGCATATCAGCTATGGATGTGTGATTTTAATTCTTTGTAGTCTTTATTTATTGTTAACTCTAGTGGTTAATATTGGCCCATACATGAAGCAGGCACACACAAAGGAGTGACTCCACTGTCTATCAATCCTGTTAGCATCTTTGCACTTTAATGGGCTCTGACCACATCAAATATTGCTACTGTCTGCTAACTGCATTAAACATGGTGCTGCTGGTCAAATGTTTGGTTCATATGTGGAATGATGGCATTATCCAAAATGAAGGGGCTATAAGTTAAATTTTAACACTCTTACGCCACTGTGTTAATGCCATGATCATCAGTAAATGTACTGATGGTGCAACTTTATGGACAGTAGTTTAAGAAAGAGAACATAACTGATTGGCTTAGTGTTGTTGGCTGCATCCACTCCCTTTGATGCTGAGTTCTCAGGTGCTTGATTTGTGCTCATATAGGTGGTAGTATTGTTTACCATTCAAGCAATCAAAGCTTGTTGTTGGAATACTTTTGTTCTTTTGTACTCTTTAATTTGGGGTATTTGTACAGGTTAATCCATGAAATTAAATACCTACAAATATACAAACTTTAACAGGCAAATCCATGAATTTAAGTACCCATGAAAATGTTTTTTTCTTTTCTTTTACAAAACCAAGCAAACTGAGACACACAAAAATAAATGAAACCACAGTACTGTATTCTTATCCATTACATCCAATTATTAGGGTTTTTCAGCTGTACTGGACAAAACATAGACACATGATATGCTTGCTAAATTACTAGCAACTACTGCTTGCAGCAAGTGCAGCCCTAATTGACAAATTCTGATGTACTTTAATATGTTAAAACAGAAACTAAAAACCAAGAGACCCAGATTTAAACCCAGAATCTCCCCAACACTAGCAAGTATTATAACCTTAGTCATCCAAACTGACGCCCCTAGTCAGTTCCTGTAACATATTCCTGTAACATATTCCTCAGGCTTTTTCAGATAGCCCCTAGGGTATATTCCAGGATACACAATTTCAGGATTCACCCCAATTTCTAAAGAATCAACTGAAAACATGAACATCATGCATCAAATTTACAAGGCATATCTTTGTTTCTTCATTAAATCATATATTTTGAAAATCCCCCGACCCCTTTTTTTTTGCAAATAGAGGTCAGAATTTCCTCCTTAAATTTTCAGTTCCAGAACATGTTCCCATATCTTTAATAAAAACGAACACCAAGCCATGCCCAGAGTGAACGTCAAACACTCTGCAAGCATGACAAAATCTACATTTACTTCCCACTATTGCCATAAAATGTCAAAATACCTTCTGTGTTCTTTGGGAGTAATATGATTTGACAGACCAGGAAATGAACTCATATCCCCCCCCCCCCTACACACACACTCTATCTGAATGCTCTGCTGCTTGACCTATCCAAGCTAACGTCCAAAGCCAGTTCTTGTGACATTTACAACCGAAAGAAGAAAAACACTGACCATCATAATGTACAGCATGTGCAAAGTGGGTGGCCTCTAAATGATCTCGAGTCCTTGCAGGCTTTGAGGGTTTGAAGTGATTTGTGTCACAGAATGGGCAGTGAACCAGACGACATCGACATCCATCTTTCTGACACTTTTCCAGTTCTATGGATTTTCCTCTTTGTATTATAGTCATATCCTCCTGCAAAGAAAATTGTGTAAATTTAAATGTCATTATAATTATTTATTTAAATATTTATATATGTCTCTTGAGGGATGAATTTAAAGTTAGTACTGCATTAAGAAAGATGAATTTTCATTTTTTTATAGATCAAATTTTCACAGCAAATCATGCTGGGATTTCACTGTTCTTTAATGGGATACCAATTGACATGTGGTATGAATTTTTGTGGATTTTGTGACTGCTACAAAACCACCAATTTAAAGACACAAATCAATGATGATTATTCCATGGAAGCAACAAGACTCCATCCTCTGTCCAAGAATTTAAGTTCCAATGAAAATGTCATTTTTGTAAAACCATGAAAATGTATACCCCCAAAAAATGAATTCACAGCATTTTAAAGTGTTTCTATGATGAATGGTACCTTATGCAAGGTAGATTGACTTAGTGATAAAGTTTCTCCTACTCTTTACACAATTTAGAGTGTTAGTGGCAGGTACAGGAGGGCACAGCAGCCTGGCCCCAAATCTGCAAGCCCTGCCTCTATTTGTCCTTAGATTGGTGCCCCACCCCTATTTTGATCGTCAGATTACCACCCCACCTTTTTTCCAGCACTGCACTCTTCTGGATTGGCATGCTGTCTCTGTACCATGTTGTTCACAGTACGCAGTCTGAAATTGACTTTTATTATGTGCAAATATGGAGCACTAGAAAAACCCAAACCATTGACAAATTAAAACAAATGTTTGTAGATGAAAAATCGCTTCATTTATTAGTACTGTAATAAAAAGAATCTGCTAATTAAGGTTCAATAATTGAGCCAATAACAAGTGATATGGGTTCGGGGTCTGAACTTATTTTAAAACAGGTTGTAGTAGATATGATCATCTCTCAACTACTTTCCTGCAAATGGCAAAGTAGCAGGAGGTTCGATCTGAAAAATCTCTATAGACATTTGGAGTAAAGTTAGATTTGAGCTAGAATTTTGGGAAGCTTCATATTAAAAATATTCATATCAGAATGCTTTTAGAGTTTTGGGGATTATTTAGAGTTCTGTGGGGATCCAAACCGTTGTACACACATAATGGAATGCATGAGTAGTATCCTTTTGTATCCAGTGGCAGCAAATATAACAAAATTTCTACAATTAGTTTTTACAGTAAAATTTTGTAAAGGTAATTAAAACTATCTCTGTGATATATTTTTTAATTTATGAATTTTTATAGCCGGATGGGGTTTTTTTTCTCCTGTACAGTGATGTCAAATTTAGTGTCCATTTGGAAGAATGTCATGTGCTTTGTGTCCCTTTTATTAAAGACTGGTGGCCTCCCTTTTCAGATTCTTTGCTGGAACACTGTATCAACTCTATAAAATCAAAGATTTTCTGTAACATTTGGCAGATATACACTTTACTTTAACAGTATTATTGAGCAATGGGCTAAAAATGGCCAATGTATTACAACAGAAGTTATATAGTGATAACTGAAATGATATGAGCGAGTCCTTTTGCAGAATAAACAGTATGGGTTGATTTTACAATAACTAACATGTGGCTCAACCAGCAGTCCACTGGGATTACCAATAAATGGTATGGGTTGATTATGCAATGATTAACATGTGACTCAACCAGCACTCCACTGGGATTACAAATAAATGGTATGGGTTGATTATGCAACAATTAACTTGTTACTCTGACAGCAGTCCACTGGGATTACCAATAAACAGTAAAGGAATGAGACTGACAGTTTTCACGATAATACCTAATTTTAAAATATGTTTACATCCACTTCAATATTTATTGATAATAAACAAATAATAATGCTGTCTATTCAATCATCTATCTAATGCGATAATTGGCTAGGAACAACAAAATGTTAATTGCTATAGAAAATGCTCTTACTTAAAAGTGCTTGTTTCTAGGAAAAAATCACTATCCTTGCCTTATCCTTAACTTTTGCCATCTAAAACAATTTATTCCAAAAAATGAAATTTTCTTTCCATTTGGTAGTTCTAGAGTATGTATTTTCGCTCATTTTTGAACATTTAGGGCTACTAAGGAAATACATGTACCAGAAAAAAAGGAGCGGGGTAGTATTGTAAGGCACATGTTATAATTGTGTGTGGGTTGTTGTTGATTAAATGTCATTTCTTCTACAGGTATATGGTATTCTCAACAAAAAATTGTGGGTACTCGCTGTATTTTCAAAAAATGCCTCCAGACCAACCCCTATCTTTATGCCTGGAGCAGACCTATGTGGTACAATTATTACCCACTGATGCTCTTTCCACAATTTGTTACAAAAGTTTTAACTCTAATTATAATTCTTACAAAATATATGAAAGAAGCAAGATTTCACCTGCCATCTCATTTGTTCTCGCAGTCGATTGATTGCTCTGACCACATTTCTATGAACTGGTCTACTCATCTCGCGAAGTGATGGGTTGATCTCTCCTTCAATCACTCGCTCCACCAGAGACTCGGCATCCTCCAGTACATTTACCTTGGCTTCTTGTTTTGCCTTGAATGGATTAATACAATCTTCTTCATGTCCATGAGCAGAATAATTCATTCTATCACATGTATGATCAATATGTCATAATTTGTGGGAAAGCTTTGATGGGTTTATTGTTCACATTTCAGGGTTTAAAAAAAATGAAGATTATAAACCAAATGTCAACACAATGGTAGAGATACAGCATTGAAAGTACAAAATATCCACTGTAAATTTTGTATCTTTAAAAAGAATGTGTAAGGTTAAGTGTACACTGAACAAGACCCCCATGTAGGCCTGTTATCACTCACATCACTTAAATTACTTGAAAGCTGACCATTCACTAAGCAGGTTTATTTTTTTATTGAAAGATGACAACAAAATCTAAACTATCTCTCAAACTTTATATCTTGTTGATTTTACCTACTTTATTATTGTCTGATAAAATTATTTTCAAAGATAAAGGTGGGGTTGAAAAATCTCTAAAATCCACTCACCCAGTCAGGCAAGTACTAAAATACTTTACTCACCCAGAATAAACTTTACTCAACAGCTATTTTAGAAATATAAAAGCCAATGATGTTAATGACCTAACTTATTCTGTGACCCTTCTAACACCAGTTATAGGTAATTACCATATATACACGCATATAATCCAGGTCCAAATGCAAACAACATAGACCCTGCTCTGCCGTTACATAATGTGCTGGCAGATCAGGGTCTATGTTGTTTGTTCTACTGATTAGTCCTTACAAACTGCATAGACCAAGATGTGCCGGCGCATTATGCGACGGCAGATCTGGGTCAATGCAGTTTGCAGTTGGAGCAGGTTTATATGTGAGTATATATGGTACAAATTAAGACCATTCTGCTCTGCCTCTGGTAAGCATTTTTCAAGTACTGAAGAGTGAGGGAGAAGCACTTGTATGGGTTTGATGAAAACAAATGGAAAAGAAACTTCTGATAGAAAGTACTTAATTTCAATGAACAAAGTTGGCAATATTCTTGACAGAACATTGTCTGTATTAAAGAGAACACTCTTCTGTCATGAATCAGCAATCACCCAATCAGGCGAGTGATTGGAAAATTTACAAGACCGCCGGAAATGTTTACTCACCATTTAAGTTGAGCAAGTGTTTTTCAACCCCTGTAAAGGAATAATTAATATGCATGGACCTCGCTCATAACTCAACTTGATGATATAAACCTTTTAACAAAGTTTTATCAAAATCAGATGAAAAATAAAGTCTCTTGAAAGGTAACATGGCCAGTTAATCAAATGGAAATCACACCATTAGTATGTTCAGTAATCAAATGGAAATCACACCATCAGTATGTTCAGTAATCAAATGGAAATCACACCATCAGTATGTTCAGTAATCAAATGGAAATCACACCATCAGTATGTTCAGTAATCAAATGGAAATCACACCATCAGTATGTTCAGTAATCAAATGGAAATCACACCATCAGTATGTTCAGTAATCAAATGGAAATCACACCATCAGTATGTTCAGTAATCAAATGGAAATCACACCATCAGTATGTTCAGTAATCAAATGGAAATCACACCATCAGTATGTTCAGATCTCACTTTTTATAGAACCCAAGACCATGATGATATAAGTTTATTTACGAAGCTGGTACAAATCTTATCAAAATTCAGTCTCAAGAGTGGTAACAAGCTCAGCTAATCAGCTACAACCTAACAAATGTAAATCTTGCTCATAATCAAATTCATCCAACATCTTGATGATATAAGACTATTTAACAAGTTTAATCAAATCTGATCAGAAACAGAGCTGCTGGGATGTTGACAACCTCATCCAATCAGCTTTAGAATTATCTCTTTATTATGTATGGAACTCACAACTGTCACTCATCTGAGATCTTGATGATATAAGCCTATTTACCAAGTTTGATCAAAATAGGGTCAGAAATACATCTCTCGGGTGGTAACGAAGCTCAGCCAATCAAATGCAAGATCACCTTATTAACATGCACAGATCTGACTCATAATAAAATTCATCCAACATCCTGAAAATATTAGCCAATTCACCAAGTCTGATGTAAATTGAGTCAGAAATACTGTCTCTCAAGTGGTAAGAAGCTCAGCCAATCATTTTTTACATCACATGAGGTAGGATAAATGTAATGCGAGACAGGACAGTGCAATCATGCATGAGTGTTCTTCACAGAAAAGTATGGACTAACATATGAGGGCATGGAAGAATAATAAAATCTTCCCCATATAGTTGGAGAGACAAGGAAATCAAATCAGAGGGATAAGATCTGTGCCGGAACATGACTTGTTGAGTCCCTGGTACAAATCTCACTCCCCCTGGGTTTGATTTCACTATCCTGTCCATGAACCTGTGGAAGATTCTTTTTCTCACCCACCATGTGCTACTTTTTAAATGAAAACTTCACAGAATATGAACAGCAAGTGTACAATTTGTGTGTAAAATGTGCATCGATGATGTCAAGATAACAATGTCACAGTGGTAGCAGATGAACCTAGCCCCAACAACCCTGGGCAAAAACTTGGGATAACTCTGTCCAGTGTGCAAAGAATAGAAGAATCCAGCCAGAGTAGATAGGATTTTCTGCGTCGTAACAGATAAGATTTTCTGCTTCTTTGACACAAATATTGTTGCCTAAGGGATAAAGTGCATAACTTTAAGAATAATTGTGTATTGCTCGTGGAGATGCAATCAGTAACAATGTTTCTTAATGATTCTATAAATAGTGTCTGAGAAATAAAGTTTGATGCAAAAACTGAACAAAGTCACTAAAGCATGAAATATGTCATGCTGATCCACTTGTAAACTGAACATGTGTTACTGACAGAGATACATGCCTTCACCAAGTTTCATGACTGAAATATGAACAATGCCTGCGAAACTGAACTTAAACACAGCTTGGAAAGTCATGGCTCTTAACAACTCTTAAAGAAAGACTTTAAATAAATGGGTTGGCTGAAAATATACATAATTTGATGACTTAAAGTGATGGAAACCTCATTAAAGTTTGCTAATGTTGATAATTAGATTTAAGAACATAAATAAAACATCCTGGATATAAGATGCATCAATACAATAACTTGACCCAAAGTTTTAACCAAGTGGGATGCTAACATCAACACTAATACCAAAGCCAAAGCCGACATCACTGCCAGGGTAACTGTATTTAAGTTAGCTCTTCCCATTTCTTGGATATGTTAGTCAAGCTAATGAATAACATGAGATATAAATAATATAGCATCCCTTTTTCAGTAAATATGGTTATCAAGCTAATGAATAAAATGAGATATGAATAACTGACATAGCTTCCCTTTAGAGCAAATATGGTAGTCAAGTTAATGAATAACACTCGAGATATGACTAATAGACAGCCTCACTTTACAGCAAATATATTGGTTTGGTTTGGTTTTGTGGGGTTTAATGCCCTCTTTCATGACATGATAGGCTATAAATGGCAGCCAGTATATTTGGTGGAAGAAGAACCCAGGAAGAACCAATGACCCATTGAAAGCTACTGGCAAGCTTTCTCACATACCTATGTTGATTGAGCTGAGACTCAAACTCAAGTGGACAGAGGTGAGATGTGTAAGTGATCTGTAAAGGCGAGTGTCTCATATGATTTGGGCCCCCACAACAAACATAGTAGTCAAACTAATTAATAAAACTTTACATATGAATAACAGACATAGCCTCGCTTTACAGTAAATATGATAGTCAAGCTAATGAATAACACTGGAAATATGACTAACATAGTCTCTCTTTACAGTAAATATGCTACATACTGCTGTTTTCAGTGGTCACTCACTATAACACTGTTCAAGTGAGTCATAAAAGTGTACCATAATATAGGAAAGGCTTTATACTGGGGTACATTACACAGAAAAATATAATTAAACAAGCATAATGAATATTGGATCTTGACCGTAACGGTGTTATATATGGGACTGTGTTATACTGAAGTACTTTATAATCAAGGATCACTGTATCTGAATAAGATTGATGGAAATGGTGTGTACCTTTGCCTTGACTTTGGCTGTAAGAACCGCTGTGGTGGAGCCTGGGTGGTTATGCCCTTTGCGTCCATGTTGGAACTCATCCCCAATTTGTTGAACAGTGGCTGGACATCGTCTACTCTTGTTTCGGATGCTGCACGTCCAACGTACTGTGTCTTGCAGTGCAGATTCTGTTCTCTTGATAGACATACAAAACACAAAATAAATGAAGATAATGATGCTTAAGGCACTTCTGTATATTTTGTGAAAGTTTCTTATTATTGCTACCCCAGGATAGCACAAATGAAAAGTATGAATCAAAAAGACAAATTATGGTAGCATTCATTAGTACCAACAAAAAACCATTGCTATAACAGACCACCTGTCTTGAGAGACTAGGTTATCAATTCACAGATTTATTGATTATATAGTGTTATGACCTGACATAAGAGACCACCTTTTGTGAGAGTCCATGATTTTTTGGCAGAAGAGGCAGTCTTTCAAGACAGATTCTACTGTATATGGATTATACACAGTTTTGCTATGTGTACATATCTGTTGAGTGTTGAGTCTGAGCCAAAGAGTTCAAACTCTTTCCCAAGTGCTCTAGCAAACATTTGCACACAGCAAACTGTATATGACCATTGTTCTTGCATAATCAAATACTTAGCAAATAAAATATGTACCAAATCCATACAATAAGGAGTTTTAAACGAAATAAAACTACTCAAGCATCACACACCTTTCTGATGTTTCAGTATGGATGTCACAAAATCATACACATCAAAGAAACTAAATTAGCCTGAACATGTAAGAGTACATTATAAAGACTGATCTTCAAAACGGCATCTATCCCAACGTACTAAAGCTAGAACTCTGAGGTCATCCATTCAACTCTAGATCTAATTATTCTAAAGTATATGTATTACAGCTTAATCCTATGAAATTGTTGTATTACAAAATAATTTACAGCATTACATTAATATGTGAAGAAAAATAGCTTTTCACAAATCTATGTGATTGGGTTTCATAGAATGAAAAAGAAAGGAAATAAAAATAACTCACAGCATAAAAAATTATTCTGTTTTATTCCCAATTTATTGCATAAATTATGCAATATAAACGCATTTAGGCCATTAATCTTGATATCTAGATCTTCTACAAAAACATACATGAATCCTTCATCCACATGTTCCCATTTTTTTTACATTAAGTACCCACTGCCAGATCATACTGTTTTGAGCCCAATATGGATTGAAAACAAAACAAAAAATAAATGAATCAATCAATTAATCAATGAACAAATAAATAAAATAAAATGTGCTTTTGAATTTTAATTTAATGCTTTCTGGTATGTCCCTTATTTCCTTATGCCTCATTTATCCTTTTTTTAATTTTTACAATATTTAATTTCATATTATTATTTTTTTTTCATTTTGTATTTTCTAACTTACCAATGTTTGTACTGAGTGAATACTATGCTCAGGGCTGTCTCTAATTTTCAAACATGTGGCTAATATAGAAAACAGATGGCAGAAGGTGCAAGAAGCTTGCACTCATTATTTTGCTAGGAAGGTTCAGGGGACATACTCTATCCCAAAATTTTGCAATTTCGGAAGTAAAATGGTGCCATCTCGAGTATTCTGGCACCCTAAAACACATCTCAGTTTGCTATGAATAAATTACCTTTTTGCAACTGTTTACATTCTTTTGCTTTAGGAAATAAATACGCATAACTGCATACGGAAAGAACAAGTTTGATATGGCATAGGGATACGCCAAGGCTATCAGGCCGAGATATATTCATATGTGATATCAAATGAGTTCTTTCCCATGACTCAGTACAAAACACAAATACAGTTTTGTATTTATTATATACACCCTTTTTTACACTTTCTAAATATTTTCAGCTTTACTGTATGAATGAAATTCAAAAGGAACTGGGATTTATAAAAGTTTGATTCACTGCATCTAAAATTATCTATGCGCAGTCGTCAAAGAAGGTACCTAAGTAGTTTGAATCTGGGTGTGTGATACGGAAATATGAATTGAACAGCTGTATCGAATGCCAGATCAAGCATGTAAGATTAAATGGGGATGTGATAAAAAAACGCATCAGTCTCTGCTGAGTAGATTATTGCAGGACAGAGATTATACTTACCTTAATCCCAAATTATCTTTAAAAAAAAGTTCAGAATAGTTTTAAATGAAAGGTTTAATTCACACCATTATGAACAAATTAGTCGCTTTGAATATAAAAAGGATATGTCCTGAAAATAAAGCCATAGTTATCAGAAAGTTAACCAACATACAAGGTACTATAGGTTGGAACTATTCACGTTTTCAGTACACATTCAGTCAATTTTGATTGAAAGTCCGTTAAGTTATTTATCAAATTTGAGGGATTTTTGTGTGGAAAAATCAAAATTAGGATAATCAGAATATTTTTTAAGGTGTTTCACAAACTATAAGTAACAAAAATTTGTATGATAGTAAATTCAAGCTCTTCACCCAGCTGTTGAGTATGGTGCTGTGTTGTAGTGTAAGCCACAGGGTCATTCAGAGGCTTGGTAAATATTCTAGAATGTCTTTTCAAGCACTTTAGTAACAGATTAAGTAAGCACATGAATGCCAGTAATTCCTAAACTCACGAGTCTTTTAATAAAAAAATGTCAACAGTAGGTTATAGGCACTTGAAAACATGAATTTTAAGCATTTCAGCAATGGACACCTACTTTACACAGTGATCTCCATGAACTATACTGACTGTATCCTTTATAAAACTTCGTTTTTGATGAGACTGCCATCAATTTTAGATTCAAAACAATTTTTAGGTAGTGCTGACCAGTGTGAACAAGTGAGGAAAGAATTTTTTTTAGTAAATTATGTTTCTCTGAGAATTCTTACCTGATCACATTAACTTTAGGAAAATAAACTCTGCTACCTCCCAAATCCAGCCCTCCCGAAAAGTCGAAAATGTAGTCTTTTCGGTCTATGTAACATATAGACCGATGGAAGAAAATGTTACCCATTACCTCCCCTTACCACCATTATGTGGCTCCAGTTTTAAGCTGTGCAATACATCAACAAAGATACTTGCATAGGAAGGTGTGATAGGGTTTTATTGTAACATGATCAGGTAAGTATTCTCGGATAAACATAATTTAGCAAAATATTGACTTTCCCTTCTGAATACATTCCCTGAACATGCTAACATTAGGAGAATAGGAGGAGGGAATGCTGAACATCCTACCTCTACCCTGGGCAACCTTCAAGAGAAGAAGGGCTGGATTTCCTATGTGATGATTAAATTGCTCTCCTAACCTGACAGCATCACGACTGATGGTCACATGATCCATTATGACTATACATGGATAAGAAGTAAATAATGAACTCTTCTTACCAATAAAATATCCGATCTAATCAAGCAACAGCATTAAACCCATGCCTGTGAGGAGGCTGAGCTGATGTCAACTGGGTCTGATGCTCATCTGGGTGGCAGTCACTGGACCCATCAGATTCTTAATTCTTGTCTTTGAGAAGCTAGATTCTGGAGATAAAATCTCAACAAGGCTGACTGTGCATGCCAGCCAACAACTTCTATTATGTCTCGGATCAAACCATTACATTCAAACACAAGGCTCACAAAGATCACTCTAATATGTTGAACTGAAATCTTCAAGAAGCAACGTTGATCTTTTGAGACTTCAGAGTACACCAAGCATAGTAACCACTTCAGGTACGATGCAAGGGCTTGAGGGGTTAGATCCTCTTTCCCGGTCTTCACGAGAAGAAAGCATTATTTTCATAACTCACAACTTTTTTCTGTGTGCTTCAAGTAATGCTTGAGGAAATGGACAGGGTCTTGCATTGTCGCCTCTCTTGATGTATCTAACAAAGAGAGGAAGCATATGACTAGTCTCTGATTGCCCCAGGACGGTAACCTATTCTTAGCTACAAAGTCTGGCTGCATCATTAAGACCACTGAACCATGTGATCTGAACTGGACATAGTTCCGGTCCACTGAAATGGTATGCAATTCACTCATCCTGCATGCCGAATCTAAAGCTATCAGAAAGCTTGTCTTGTATGATAGTAGCTTCAGTGAGGTTCTGACTAAAAGGTTCAAACTAATCCGAATTAAGCCATGTCAAAACATATGAAAGGATCCATTTAGGAAATTAGGATGAGAGATTCTGGGCTATTTAAGTCAAAATTGGTGAGCAGGTCTGATAGATTTTGATCATGACCAATATCCCCTATGCTTTGATGTCTGAAAGTGTTGGATATTATGGAGCAATAGCCTTTGATACTAATCAGTAATCAGGGATAAATATTTCTTCTCGAACAGTCAGAGAAACAAAATCAGCAAGCTGTGAGACTGAGGCACTTGACAGGACAATATTGCTGACCTTGCACCAGTCCCTAAACACACACCAACCTTCAAAGTGGAGTGTCGTCTAGCTCGTGAACTTCTCTCCACAATTGAGGGTTGAAATTCCTTTCTTCACAGGGTTCTCCTGACAAGAGCCAGGCATGAAGGAGGAGCTGGTCTGGACACAGGTAGAATATCTGTGACTAGCTGTTTGAAACCGGTTTGGCCTTGCCAGGATTTTTTTGGGGATGAGGAGGGTAGGCAAAAGTGGATAAAGTGGAATTGCAGAGACTTTGTTTGCAAATTTTGTGGCAGAGCACAATTTACCATTCCTCATTGCAGATCATTTTACTAAATTGGATAAAGTTATGTTTCCAGACTCTGAGAATGCACAGAAATTGTTATGCCAGTGTACAAACACACAACACAGGCACTCAGGTCCTTGCCCCACACTGGGACAGAAAAGTTGAAAATATGTGAAGGAGTCAAAAGTTCAGTGTCATGATTGAGAATACATATCATGGCAAAAAATGCACTTGTTTTGTTTTCAATCACATTAAAACACATCAACTGTATGTCAATAAAAACAAATCAACTGGATTAAAAACCAATTGACTGATCAAAATGTTGAACTCTACTGATTTGATGTCCTGGTTGTCACATGTATGGAGTATGGTATCTGACAGCAGTGATCAGAGCTTTGAAAATCCTAAAAGGATTTACTTGCCTGGGATCAAGAGTTCTTAAAATTATGCATAAATCTGGATTTTACCTTCGTATTCTTTGCAAATTTCTGGTAAAGTGACAGAAAATTGTAATTTCCAGGTAAAATGTTCAAATTGTCCCAGGAAGACAGACAATGGATTCCACCCCTGATGCCACTTTATGCAGTGGCTGTAATCCAGTTAAGTCATGTGACAGCATGATGCCTATTTATCAATTTAACATGAATTTGGTGGGTTGTGTGAATCAGTTCAAGACTGTGCTAAATAAATTACATAACCTCATCAAGACTTCCAGACAATCCGAATTAACAGAGTTGCACTTCCCCTAATATCAATCACTCCCCAAATCAGAGATAACCACACCTACTTATTAGCACAAAATTTTCTACCTGAGCCCACCCCAAGCTTTTTGTAAATTGTTCTTGTACACATCAAGATGTATTCACATCCCAAGTAACACGAAGCTGTGGCCAACTGTACTTCAGAAACTGACCACATAAAAACCTTTAGCACTGAGATTTATCTAAAGTGTGGATGGACAGACATATGGGCAGACATGCACATGGATTCCAAAGAGATTTCAATGTCAAGTTTCTGGCAAGGTGGGCTTAAATCAGAGATTTTCGACTGAAAATTGTACTGCTTTTCCACAAAGTAATGTCTGGTTCAAAGTGAAAATTTCATTAAAATAGGTAAAAGATAGTGAAATTATAACAATCTGAATTTGAACATGTTACATAGTACAATTGGCCATCAGTTAACCAGGCCACTTCATAGTCAGACATTATTATGTAATAAATTACTCATAGCCCAGTTTGAAAGTGGGCTGAGGTCCATCAGAATTGAGTATAAATAATGACTGACAGCTGGTGGTATTCAGTTGGATCTTGGGGATGTATCAGCTAAGAGGCATTTGCTAATTTATGCGGTCAATTGGGCAATGGTGCACTGTTTAGCAATCAATGTCCAATTATACTTTGTTCCTGTACCTTAACATTATAAGTGTGTCCTCGACTATCTACAAGCTTCTTGAATCCTCTCTGAGTACCACACTGAATGATCTCATAAGTTATACCATCCTCTCCAATAAAGAACTGGTCATCATCCCTGAAAAAATAATTATATATGGTTGTATTTATAACAAATGAAGATTTGCTGAATGATCAGATATATCGAAGTAATAATCAATGATATGCCAAATCATTACACATTGAAATCCCTCAAAACCTAATGCCTGGTATACCAAAAATCCCCTCAAGATAAAAACTTTTGTTTGTCCTGAATTTTTCCATCTTTAATATCATCATTTTTTCCCCAGTAAACCGAAACCCCTCTACTCTGCAAACCAAACAAATTTTCAGTCCCAAATACCAGTTTTACATTAAAATACCCCCATATTTCCAAACTCACTTCAAACATGGAAATGTATTTTAGCTAATAAGTTTCATAAAATATTGATATATATGGTCCAGTAATAGCCAGTGGTCAGTAGCAAATACTTTAGTAGGCTTATCACAGAGTCAATGACCCAGAAATGTCCAGGTTCATACAAGTTAAAAAGATATCCAAAATACACAAGACACAGATAAGGCACAACAGTAGGCCAATCCAAAGTCTTTGCACGTTAAAGAAGGAGCAGCTTTTAAGGTAAATTGTTAATAACTAAATGCTTGTAGATAAGCCAATTTGGAAAGATTAAGTTTATCTACTTATTATCTAACTGTGATTGACACTATTCGTTTGTATAAATGATCAACAGAATGTTCTTTTCTCTCTCTCTTTTTCTAATTAAATGCCCGGGGTTTAATAACCAGGCCTGTGAATTTGCTTTTGACACTCTACTGATGGAGACCAACAAAACAGTATTCTAAAAATCAGACTCGCTGAACTTATTTTCAAAGGAAAAAAATCATGACATACTTGTACTTAAGTAACCACAACTGTCATTTGTCTCCACTTACAGGTCAAGATTTCAGAACAACCAGCTTAAATCACATACTCACTTTCCCTATTGTACACATGCACACACAAACAAAATTAATTCTCTGTCTCTCTCAAATCATGTGAAAAACATTCAAGCTTTTGGGTTTCAAAAATTAAAAGTTTTTTCTGTCTAAAAAAGTAAGGCTGGTATTGATGATGATCTGATTGTACATAAACTTGTATAAAAAAAATACACTGTTTTCAATTCAGTGATACTCTCAGTAAACCAAAAACCTCTCAAAAACGAAAATTTGATTTGGTCCCAAGGGTTTTTGTCTTTGAGGGTTTCACTGTATTATCTGCTGACTCAATCCTATTTTAACAAAATTCTGTTTTGGGGAAATAATTTCATTGGTCCCCACCCCCCACCCCCAAAATAAATTGTTGGTTTGTTGTCACCCATAATCAAGTTAATTGTGGGTTAGTAGGTGAGTTTTCTTAATCGCATGTATAATTTAAGTTTGCTGGAATTGTGGAAAACAAGTCAGTCAAGGCAATTATGAAGGGCTGATCAGAATAAAGCAAAGAAAGGATTTTTTTTAAATGGCAGATCCCCTGTATTTTTAAAATATGAATATAGATATGTATGCTAAATAACCATAAAATACAGATCAAGCACAGTATACACAGAATTTAATAAAATCAAGAATGAATATATTTATTCAGACCCTAATTATCATTTGTATAATTACATGTTATTGCATATCCATTGATTAACTTTCTCAGTCCTACCTATGTGTGACATAAGTTTGCCCATATGAGAAAGGCATGTGGGATAAAATAATGCTCAATGACACTGAATGACATCATCTGGTTTATAATGTCATTAACAGGGGTCAAGCTAGACTTGAATTTTATTACGAAGTGACTTCTCATTTGGACAGAATATGGAGATTTGAGAGCTGAACAGGTATAAGTGGGAACAAAGCAAAAAATGCAACATATATATATATATATATACACACAAACACACACACACAAAGTCTAACTATACACTTCTATTAATTTAAACTGATAGGAGTACTAAGATTACAGTATTGTAATTACAAAGAGGTAAAAAATACTCAAAAAGCTGCAAATTAAACAAGCAATTTTATTTTTGATTGTTTCTAAACCTTCACCAGAAAATGACAGTCAAAAAATATTTCCAAACTAGTCTGAAACAACCCATATAGGGATTTACAAATTTTATAAAAGTGAGCTTGCCCAGGAAACCTTACTGGAAAACTGAACTTGCCCATGGAAAATTTGAGCTTGCTGCAAACATAATATCCCAACATGAATAAAACAATAAGATAAAATAATATATACAACGGTAGTATATTTTACGGAAATTGAGTTATATTTATTTAAACTTTTGTTTTCTTATCTTTGTTGGCACCTTAAAACCACATGCTGATAATTAAAGTTATCAAAAAAATATATATGTAAATAATACATGTAGATAGATATGTAGATTTGAAAGAGTTAGAATGCTGATATAGTGAGAAGAGCAAAAGCAGACGTGTACATGTATACAGACAGATAAATGGATAGGTAGAAAAAGGTTTGGAAATAGCTCAATTTTTGAGAGAGAGTGAGAGAAAGAGAGAGAGAGATAGAAATAATGAAAGCTAGACTGTTTGTAATGATTTATTTATACTCACAACTGAAGGATTTGTGAACACTTATTTTATGCATTTACTTAACTATTATCTAGCCACCTTGAAATTGGCGACATGCATACAAATATTTGACAATCCGACTTTTGAGAATGATTTGAGAACACTTATTTTTGTCAATTTAATTGCCTGCCCAGTAGTAAGTCTGTATTGGTCTCCTGTAATTATCACGTAAACAACAGATCATAAACAACGCTTGTGGGTGCTACATTTTTTTAACATCACTCATGCTTCAAACGAAATCCTCCTGGTGGTTAATCGTTGTCTTCACACCATAATGTTCATTAATACAAACCATAGTGGTCACTGATGTTACGGATGAGCAACCTGAACTTTACAACTACATACATGTATTTATGGGTTTAATCCAACAATGTAATCTAGGTCCTCCTATCAGTCTGAATTAATTACAATGTATAGTTTCTGCTGTTGTCATATGAAGTCATATGGCCAAAATACACAGTGAAATGACCAAGAAGGACACATAAACCTTAAGTAACATGGCCATATTCGGAAATGTGTCCATGTATTTCCAGTTGATAATACTTGTACATTCCATTAATAAGCACTGTTTTCATAGTCAATCAGCTGTTTTTAAAAAAAACTGTCGATGTGTACGATTTTTTGTTGACACAACTGAATTCAACACTTGCTAAGTCTGCAATACATTTTGACTGGGGTTACAACACTGTAACTGCTCAACTGGTCGAGGGAGCATCTCAATAGCCATAAAATTACTGTCACTCAGTGTACATGCAGTCCTATAATTTAACAAGAATTTCCTTGTAGCCAGAAGGACTAGTAGATTTAGAAATTTACTAGTCCTGCTGAATCGTCACTAGTCCTTCCCACAAAACAATGTCAGACATGTATTTACATGTACCAACACTTTTATTTCCTAAATGTCACAATCATTCAGAAGTTAGAAGTTCAAATCTTGCTTTAGAAAACCACCAAGGTTACTTGCAAAAATTCACTTCAATTTCACAATAAAAACAATGACCGCTTCTCCAGAAATTGTAAAAAAAAAAATGACTCAGTAAACAGTTTTAGAGTCTAGTCATCTGGAAAAAAAAAAAAAAACTTATTAAGAGAAAAAGACAAATACCTCATTCATGCTGTTCATTATACATCATAACTCCATAGACAGACGATTTAAGGCTGTACCCGTTGTACTACAGCGAAAGCTGGATGAGAAGATCTCACATTATAGCAGTATAGGCATTGTGCAGTTTTCACAACAGATGTGACCTGTTGAACAAAATATGTGTACCCATGACGCTAATCCTTTAAAGATGGAATGGTTAAATCATAATAGGGATTCTGATGGCCATGACACTACAATGGCGGCTTGACAAGTTCATAAGTCTAGTTTTCAGTCATTTAGTCCCAATTTCTGAGAAGATGAATCATCTTCCTTGTGATTTCGTGTGGGTTGGACTCATGTTAGGTCATTTAAATTTCTTAGGCCCAGTAAAGCGGCTAATCTATGCCAACACCGGCTGGTTTCAGCAAATTCCACCTTTTCAACAGGCAATGCAATCTGACCTCACACCTCAACATAAATGTCAAAATATCTCAAATGGTCAGAGGAACTCAGACTAACAGTCTTTGACATACAACTTTACCTTATATATCTAAAAAAAACAGTAAAGATTTATACAGCCTCAATCTGAAATATGATTTGTAAAATCTTCATTTGTTCTAACACTTTACAGGAGCATCGAATCTCGGGGATTTACACAATTAACTCCTAGAGAACCTGGACATCATTCAATCATTCAGATTCTCAAAAATTACATATGACAGCATAAATAATGCTGACTGGTGACAACTGAAACTTTATTAGCCCTTGGACTATTAAAATTATGAAAACTACTAGTCCGACAGGAGATTTACTAGCCTCGGGCTAGTGAACTACTGCTAATTTTGAGCACTGCACATGTAAAAAATCACAGGGAGAAGAAAGTGAAGTCTACACTTTGCCTGGTAGTATGACCCCTGCAATATTTCTGGTGATTTTAATATAAATATGTCAAGATATTCACTCACATCTCTCTACACTAAGTAATCATGTTAAGTAATTTGATTTGGTAGGTTAAGGGCTGCACCTCAGTTAAAGGACATATTGCCTATTCCCAATTTCTAATTTGTAAGTCAAAAAATATATGCCAAGTAACTACAGTGTTACCTTTTTATAACACTGTTCATGGTAGCCACAATACTCGCACTAAAATTATTGTGCCTTACACAGAGGGATGTTCCAAGAAGGCTGTCTTATACTAGTGCACAAGATAAAAAAAAATAGGGATTAAATGATGTAAAACCACATTCTAATTTGTAATGAACAACCAAGAACTAAAATGATGTAAATTAATTAATAGTGATAAAACATGATTTGACCAACTGAATGGGATCCATGACCACATCTGCATTTATAGGTGGAGAAGTAGTATACTAAGGGACTTTACAGTGAGGGAACTATGTAGTATTTTATTACATTTGGAATTAGCCAGTGTAACACCTTGAGCACAGGATTGTGAGTTTCCGGCAAGTTTTTGTTCTATGTTCCCAAATCTTGACCCCTGTGCACCCCCCCAGTTGCTTTTTCATCAGGAACAAATAACAAAATATGCACACTACTTTTCCTTAGTGCACATCCATCCATGTCCATGTTGGCACTAGCAACTGCCAAAGTTGCTAAAAGTGATAACAACTGTAAGATGGCAATTAATATCCATTTTAAACGACACATTTGGCAATTAAAACATTCAAGGTTTGTGCTAGTTTGCTGACTTGCAATGAAAAGTACTTGACAGCTGCTAGTGTAATGTATTTTTTAAGGTTGAAGGCACACCTATTGAGGTTGAATTAATCCAAATGGGACTAAATTTTTGCAAATACAGCATACTTGCCATATTCCCAGACAGTGTTGGGTGGTCTTTGAGACTCAAAAGTGTGTTCTGAGGTTCCAAGGGGGGTCAGTGCACGTGACCCCCTAAAAGAAACGGCATCCAAATGAGAATAAGTTATCTTTTCAAATCAGCCTTAAGCAAATGACTGGAAATTCAAATCTGAATAAAAACAAAATACCATCTGTTTTCTGTGAAGCATTTAATATACTTACAAAATTTTTTTTAAAAAATGGTAGACTTAGAATTGTCAAATAACATCACCACAAACATGGTCACAACCTCACAGACATTAAATACAAAAATACACCAAGTTACGGTCTTTAAAATCCATTGGACAGTGAAATGTATTTTTAATTACATGTAGTCTTTCCTGCTTTCAGTAGTCGGTCTGACGGTAATGCAAGTGTCATTTGTGTTCACAAATATGCCTACACTTTTCCTTCGCGAATGTGCATCCGCATCTATGTTGGCGCAAACAATGGCCAAAGTCACCAAAAGTGATAAAACCTGTAAGATGACAATGAATATCCATTTCAAAACAAAGAATCTGGCAATGAAAACATTTAAGGTTTGTGGTAGTCGGCCGAGTTGCTAAAGTCTTTGACCGCCGCTATTGTAACGTATTTTCGAGGTTAAAGTCACACCTATGGCAGTGAAGATTTAATTTATTCTCAGGCTGCATTAATGAAAAAAGGTACCAATTTATGCAAATACACAATTTGTCATTTGATTAATGATTTAATACTTTTATATTATTAAAATTCCATGGTGCAGTTCATTTCAGGTTAACCAGATATTCAAACATGTTGAGGTTTTCATGAGTTACTTGATCCCATGATAAAACGTTTATTGCAATCAGATAAATTTCCAAGGAAAATACGAGAAAGTTAAGGTGGCAAAAAACTGTCGAAGCAAATAAGATTATATCATTTGTTAGCACTTCTAGTGGATTATGTACTACAATATTCCTTTGTCCCATTAATCTGTTGTGTGTCCCCCAATTCTGGAGGGTGAGAGACACATTGTCACCTGACCTTTGGATCCTAGGTGCAACACTGCATTAGAGATTGAATGATGTTGTTGTTCAACCTAGCAAAATAATCATGTTTTGAATTTTATATATGGAGTAAAAATCCGACTTCAAAGAAACATTGCCGCTGATCACAAACTTTAATAAAGACGCCTTTGAGATTCATATTCAATGCAATCAGTGATGTGTATGTAATAACGTTTGTTTTTCAACACGCATTAACTTCAGACAAATTGGGTTAATCCATTTAGTGAACTTTACCTATGCAAAATAGCCTAATGGGCTCTCCCTCAGCAGTGTTCAATGGATTTGACACAACACATCACCCTTGCTATTGTGAGAAAATTCAGTAAATCTCTGAAAGGTGTCCGATTGTCGCTGACCGCCTTACCTTTTAATTGTCTCTAAAACATCTGTATAAACTGGCCCGAGGATAGTTTTATATGAGCTCAGAGCAAGACTATTTACTGTTTATACATACCACAGATTACCGGCATATATCACTGTGATCAAGAAATTTAATTTTTTTGTGGGAATTTTTTTTTCTCGCTAGGATTGCTGAAAATCGTGTTTTTTTTAAACACGACCGTGTCGGGGAGTTTGGGAGTCCAAAATCGTGTTTTTCGCGTGACACATCGTGTTATGGCATGTATGATACAGTCAAATCTTTCCTAACGGTCACCTGGTCACAATGGCCATTCTAATCCCCCTCCTCAAGCAAGTTTCCTATCTCAATGTCGTTTGTAATGGTCACCTGCTTTCTGTGGTCAAGGTTAGGTGTTTCCTAATGAAACGATGGTTTCTCCATGCCTTATGTGTTCACTGGTGAATATTTTTAAGTGACCACTCAGTTTATGCAAACTAAATTTTTGTTTCATGAGGAAGGCATTGTTTGGATATAGGAATATCATACAAATCAAGGTACAAACATTTCTTATCTCACTTGTACTCACCGTACTCCAGTCATATTGTCAATGTAACTGATTGGTGTCAATAAGTCAAATTCAAAAGCGAGGCAGTTTTATCATTAAGGAAGAGGGCTGAAGCCATTTGTTTGCTGGATGCTGGGAAAAGAAGTCATATTATCGCAGCCGAAATAGAAGACACCTTTTGTGCCAGTGTGACAGGTATAGTTCAATATTTTCATCTATTTGCCTGTGAATTAAAGCTATCTCTGATGAGAAAAGTTCATCTTTGAGAAGAAATACGAGTTACATCCCTTTCATTAGGTTGTGGGGTCATTCAATATTTAAAACTTGTCTGTAAAGACAGGCAAAGTTTCAGTTCACGGGTCAGTAAGAATAGTCATATATGGCTTCTTTTCATTCCCCCATTAATCACAGGCCTCTCACATAATCTGACTGTCTTCTGATCTCGGTGAGTCGAGCAACTGGCTAATCCAGATATTGTTTCCGAGGCATGAACAGCTGTTTCCAAGCCTAATTTATACAAGCTGGTCGACCAAAGAGTTAGTCCTCAGTTTTACAGTCATATGTAAGCTGTCAATCAGGAGTGAAATGAGTGTTGTGTCATGGTGCACAAAACAAACTTAAATCAGTGATTATTTTAAGTCAGTGATGATTTCATTTATAGCATGGATTAAAGTGAGCAGGATACAGAAATTTTGTATGGAACATAAATTTAGGAGAGAACATGTATTTTATGATATTGTTGAATAGTGCACATAAAACAATCTTAATAATGTAATAATAATAACAACAATAATAATAAAAATAACAATAATGATAATGATATTTTGTGCATTGTATTTGTTCAAAAACCAGTTTAGAAAGGTGAACCTGTGTACAAAGGCCAGTTTAGTCTTTTCCCATGGGTAGCTGTTATTGGCAGGTTTGACTGTACACAATTTGTCATTTAATCAGTGAATTACGAATGTAAAAAGGAAAGTAATTCAGAAAAAATGGGAATTGTTATAATAAATGCTGGTAGTTAATGAGTGAAATGAGAGCAAGATCTGAATGGGACATTCCCAAGTGCAGCTCATTTCAGGTGAATCAGATATTCAAACATGTTAATACTTTAGCACTTTATAAAACATTTATTACAATAATGTAAGTGTCCAAGGAAAAGATGAAAGTAAAGTGTAGACGACAAAGTCAAGGTGGCAAAATTATCAAAGCAAATAAGATTATCTCATTGTCTTTTAGCATTACTAGTACATTAAGTACTATATACTTTTTTTCCTTTGTCCCTTTAAAATTTTGTGTGACCCCCAAGCGGGGGACACAGTGTCCCCTGCCCTTGGGAGCCTAGGTGCAATGCTGATTAGCGACAACTGATTTCATCATTACCAAGTTCCACTTTATATGTACCCCTACCATGACTGTCACTTTTTCAAATTTTTTAATAAATATCAAGATCTTAAAATAGTAGCCGGGTACACATTCAAATCCTTGATTACTAAAATCCATTCCAGGCTAAGACTGCACTTGCTGACCATACACATGAAAATTCTGCTGTACAAGTAAAATTCGGAGTCACTTGCCTGGAATTTTATATCATATGAAGGAGTCTGGTTTTCGATACAATTCTAATAAAAAGCTCCAGTCTAGGCAAGTTAAAACATGTTGGATTTTTTCCAAGCCTGTACAAAGGTGCATTTACCCATAGCTGTCCATAGGGTCTGAATCACAATCATCAGCAACATCTTCTTTTTCTTCAAGAAAAGGGTCACTTTTAACTGGTGTTTTACTCATTGCTTCAGCATTCCTCTAATGTCCTATCACTATGCCTGAAATAATAATAATAAAAAGTGGAATGGTTAATTATTTGCTCACATAAATATACCCTCATCTCTCCAGTATGCCACCCCTACCCCCATGATATAGATGATTCTATAGTCAAATCAAAGTATTGAGAATACTGATGGTTTGAAGACTTAAAGAAATATGTTTTGATTCAATGGGATCAAAAGGATGAACATAAATTGTGAAATGTTGATAATCATGTTCCTTTTCGTGACCATAAGCAAATACCAATATCCATTTTTAAAAATCTGAATTTTAAATACTTACATCTTTTCATCTTTTTACCTCTCAACAGAGAATTTATTTTTAAAAAATCATAAAACGTTATGATAGCAAATATTTAAGCAATGACCTTTTATGAGCATTTTGTACAGAAATGGTTCTGCATAGAAGATGTCAAACAATATCAAAGCGTGGTAACCAGTGAGCAAAATCATGGCCTCATAGGATTAAAATTCAAATGATGTCCCTTTACATAGCTAAACACTTTTGTATGGTCAAAAGGCCAACCGAGTTAAGTATAGAAAATTGCCTAATATCAGAAATACAATCTAGTATTCTAAATTTTTTATTTTTAATCCGTATTATGGGCTAAAGTTATCTTTATATCAACATATGGTGAAAATGAAGTTGAAAGTGAAAGTAGAATCTCAAAAATATAGGAATGTACCTTCCCGTTTTATTTCTTTCGCTGCCCAACAAAATTCAACAAGTAGAAATTGTATAAAGTAGATGCACTTTCAATGACAATTTTATCTGATTCTTTTGTAATTTTACCTTTAATGCTCAAAACTGGCTTTATTTTGGAGTACTTTTGACAAATGCAACCGACTGAATGTATGCCATGTGACCGATTTTTACCGGACATGTGACCGTCTGTACCCAACATACAGTTTCCTCAATTTTCACACCATTCCAAGATTCTTTACAACCTTGAAAAATAAAAATAACCAGCAACTGAAAGTGGAGTCACTCGTTACCAATTTTGTCATCTACTGGAGGATATCAGAGATCAACAGCACACAAACATTTGACACAGTGAGAAGTCCAAAATTTACCAGTCTTTACCCTACCATAATAATGAAAAGCGGCCTTTTCACTGACAGTATCTTTCATAAAATTAAAAATAAAAATAAAATACCACAAATAAAAATCAGAATGGATGGGAAAAGTTCTTGTTCTTTTATCAGTGATATTAGCATTGGCAATGACCAGAGCCCATCCCCCCACCACACACACACACACACACATACACACAATGCCAAACCCTCCCATTATGGCCCAAATCCCTGTGGATATGCCTGCTTTGATCTTACACCTAAATGGACTGCTGGGAACCTTATTTATCCTGTATTATAGGATAAAGATGGGTACTATTGATCTGGGGGGTAAAACTGGTCACCCTCATTCAATCCCATTTCACATTATGTTGAATGTCACACTGTGATGCAACCATCTTTCAATACTCATTTACATCAAACTCCAATTGTTTAAATCTATTTTTCTCTTTTTGGTCCAAGTGCAATCTGAATGAATTTTATTGGTCGACTTTGAGGCCCCTCATGATCTTGTCAATTCTGGTCACTAACAACTCCAAATCCAAAGTCATTCAGTCACATTTAATGATTTAGTTATTTTCCCAATGTTTTCCAGGGCACTGCTATTTTAATAATATTGGTTAGTTCTTTTGCAAACATTTCTTGCATGTTTTTTTCTTCTATTAAGTGAATGCCGATTTAACAGACTGTTAAGATATAATGACCACTTCTCATCCGGCAGTAAAAATGTCCACTCGGGAAATGAAGTTGAAAGTAAAAACAGAATCTACAACACTAATATGAAAGTTATTTTCATTTTCAATGTTATAAGGACTCTATGGATAGCACAAAAACCCAACATCGGGTACAGTTGGTCATATGGCGGGTAAATACTGGTCATATGGCAGGTACATTCGACCAGCTGCTTTTTTTGTTAAAAGTACTCCCATATAGATCCAACTTTAAATATTACAAGAAAATTTACAAATGGATGTGATAAATTAATCCTTTAGAGTACTATCAATACTATTAAACTGTATTTAAGGCAGAGCAAGAACAAAAACAGGATGGTACCACCAACCGAAAGCCGATAATCAACCGTTTTCGAATGTATAGTCGCTTTGTGGATATTAATGAGACCAACAACGCACTTGCGTTTGACGTTGTGAGGTGACCAAAATTACCCATATTTATCCTATACTGTACCTGGTTATGTAAAATGATCAATTTTCTAAAAGTTAAAACTCCAACATTTCTCAAGTATCATCTTTCAAAATACAAAACATAGGTTTTAAACAGTTTATGATGTTAAAGGCTGCTGAGAAAAACACAGATTTTCCACTTTAATGGGCAACTTTACTTTATATCTGACTTTTATAACTGCATACACACAGTAACAGGTACGAGTTGGTAATAAGCGGAACTGGAGTAAAATTTGGAGGGGTACAAGTTCGGTTCATAAATGGATTCGGGTACGACTTTGGCGACCTCTGCTCTATTGCAAAGGCGAAGATACATTGATCGTAAAAATTCTGCGTGAAATATAGAACCGTAATTTCAAAAATATCTATCAATAATCTTGTGAAAGTACCAGATGGCAGAAATATTTTGGTTTTAAATCGAAAACACACAACTGGCAGCAACAATGGCGTTTCAAAAGTACAAAATTCGCACACTTGCGAAGACGGGCAACAACTTGGAATAACGCCACAATTTGGAATCCCGAATTGTTGCACTCTTTCTCGAGAAATTGCAAGACCATGCCAAGCAATATAAATACACCGGATTCCCCGGGTTAGTTCAGTGAAGAGGGTGAATGTTAAAAGAATATATATATATATATATATATATATATATATATATATATATATATATATATATATATATATATATATATATATATATATATAACTACATCTAAATCTATTACTTGTAATTTATGCGATCAGTGTATTTATGTACTTGATTGTAAACATGACGAGGTATTAATTTTATGTTCCAGTTTTCAGGCGATGTTGTAGAAATTAAAGCACAAGGTATATGGAATTTGCTTTTTTTCTACTTTCATCAGTTTTACGTGAATTTTAAAATAGGTTGTGAAATTTGATCCTGAAAAATTACTTATGGAATTGTTACCTTTTTACACGACTAGTATCATGAAATTGATATAATTTTTGTTCAGAGTACATGCAACATATCAAATGAATAATTTAATTTAATGAAAAATGACACCAATAAATTGTTAAGATACACTTATGAATTATAAAGATAATGTCTGCTATTCCTACCCTATATAAACATGATATGAATGTTGATATTTGAATCTAGAAACAATATCAATACCTTGTTAAGTAAGACAATAATGATCAAAACTTTTGAATCTTTTCTATTAGATAAATTTTGAAATAAATTTGTTTCAAATTCATTTTGATTTTAACCATATAAATAGTACAAATGTTTTGTATATCATTCGGATTATTGTTGCATACACATAAGTAGTTATGGGGGGTGATATGGGATATATGTCACACTACGGGGATATATGGGAATTAATATTAAGTATGACCCTCTGGGGATCAAATGGGAATTTAATATTAAGTATGACCCTATGGCAATCTATGGGAAGTTAACATTAAATATAATCCTATGCCCTATGGGTTCAATGGAAAATATAATGTTAAAAACATCTGTATGTCAGCATATCTGTCAGCACATTTAGGAGAGACAGCCTGGGATGGATGGCATATCACGCGTGCCATCGATGGGCACACTGTCCTTGTATAGGTCAGCACAGCTGTCTGCACTATCAAGAGACACAGCCTGTGAGGAGTGGAATGTAATGTGTACTGTCTATGGGGACACTGCTTGTAATATGCCAGCGCAGCTGTCTATACTATCAAGAGAGATGGACGTCAAATGTGGCTGTGTTAGAATCCGTCCATTCCCATTAAATCAATAAGTCAGATTAGTATCATACTTATAACCTGGCATATACACATGTCTCATAGAATTGTTTTATAAAGTGACTTTCACTGGGGAAAAAGGAAACCTTGGTAATTTTACATAAGCTTGGAAACATTACTTAGATAATACATAGACTTTTGAATGCAGAACTTCTTGGACGATGATGTTGTTGATGAAGATTTATATATTAATTACTGTTGTACAAAGGGGACCATGCAATGATGTACTACAATACAAGGACCAGAAACAGCGGGATTTATACACATACTAAGTTCCTGATATATGTATGTGATTTATATTATTATAATTTATAAAACTGTACATATGCAAATGAAAACTTTCAAAAAATCATACCACTTTTTCAATCTTTTGTACCACATGTTATATGACCATACTTGCTCTTAATCCAGTATAATATTTCTTTAAAAGCATTTCACAAATATAACCCTTTGAGGATATTGCTGCCATGCTTTTAACTATCATTAAGATAGTATACTCATGGTTGTCAAGTCCTGTAAGGAAGATATAAGAAATGAAAATGTCTGTCTGTCTATCTCATTCGCTTGGTCTCTTCAACTGCTATACGTCAGATTGTTTCCAAACAGAACTTACATATGGCTCAACGGGGACATAGCAACAGTCTCTTCAAGATTGTCTTGTAAGAAGTAAATTGCTAACAATGGTATTGAGGCATAATACTATTTAAGGTCAGTAAACTGATCAAATGAGATTAAGATTTAATCTCCTTAATCGATAGATTTAGGTTTGTTGAAGCTTTGAAAGCTGGCGCAGTGCAAGGTAGAAAAATAAATTGAAAAAATACACGCACATTCTTTAATGTGGATCAAGTAACTTTATGCTGATTGAAAAATATAGTTGTTGTTTATATTTTACGAAAAGAAAAACTTACCTTATAGGTTTCTCTTGGCATCGATAATTACACCTATTGGATCTTGACTCTCTGAGTGTCGTCTGCGAAAATCTCGGCCGAAAGCTGCAAACCATCATTATATTTATCTATATCTACGTTGATGCAGTCACACTTGACTATTAAACAACCGATGGTGCTCGGTCAAGAATATAGGAAATAAGGTAGTCAAGAATATAGGAAATAAGGTAGGGTCAAGAATATAGGAAATACGGTAGTCAAGAATACAGGAAATAAGGTAGTCAAGAATATAAGAAATAATTTAGGTCAAGAATACAGGAAATAAGGTAGGTCAAGAATATAAGAAATAACGTAGCGGTAGAACAGGTAGATGAGTAAAGGAAAGGTAGAAATAAGTGGAAGAGTGTCAATCTACATTTTCTTTCCTTCATATCCGGCTACCGAGACAGCGAAGAGATAAATGAACCTCAACCGGCACAGCCCTGAGAATCACTAGGTCTTACTTGTAGCTGACGATTGCATCAGAAAGTGATAGTGGAAAGCTCCTGCTTGTGCGATACCAAGTCAGGAGCTTCTGTAACTGTTGCAGATAAGTTGCTCCATGTCCCTACGGTGCTCGGAAAGAACTTGAACGAGTTTGTAGTTGCTGACTTCGTTATGAACTTCTTGGTATGATTTGCCACTGGTACGGCTAGATGCTAGGGTTAGATATTTGTCGGCGGGTATGTCCACTAGGTTGTTCGCTATCTTGAATAGCATGGTCGGCTGGGCCTTGGTTCGCCTGGACTCAAGAGATTCCCACTGGAGATGATTCAACATGGCACTGATGCTGCTTATACTGTATATCTATTTGTGGTGTATCTAGCAGCCTTCCTCTGAACGATCTCCACCTTGTTTATCAGGTCTTTGTTATGTGGGTTCCACACGATTGAGCAGTACTCAGAGCTTTTGACTTCCTCATTGCAGATTCGGAGGTTGCGGCGCAGGAAACCAAGGGTGATGTTCCCTTTATTCACCATCTTTTTCTATGCGGCGTTTCCATGAGAGGTCTTTAGAGAATTCCAACCCAAAATACTTTGTTGTATATTCAGTGGATAGCTTGTGCCCCTTTAGGTGTAGTTGGACATGATCATATATTTCTTTCTGTAAACTCTAAGGATGCTACATTTTTCTGGGTGGAAGGATATACCCCAAGTTCTTTCCCAGAGAGCCAATCGGTTCAGGTCTTCTTGTATGATCTTGCTGTCCTTGGGGACGTTGATTTCCCGGTAGACTATAAAATCGTCTGCAAACAGCCTTGAGTTGAATTTGACGCTTGATGGTAGATCATTGATGAACACCAAGAAGAGGGTGGTACCCAAAACACTCCCTTGAGGTACTCCGCTAACAACAAGTGCTGGGTCTGATGTTGCTCCATCTACGATAACCCTCTGGGATCTGTCTGTCAGAAAATCTATGATTCATTTCAGAACATTACTCCTGATGTCATTGTAGTCCAACTTACAAAGAAGTCTTTCATCGGGTTCACGATCGAAAGCCTTACAGAAGTCAAAGACCGCAAGGTCATAATGTTTTCCTCTGTCCAAGGATTTGGCAAGCTCATCCACAAGGGTTAAGAGTTGTATTTCTCAGCTTCGTCAGGCACGGAAACTGTGTTGGTGCTCTGTTAGGGTGCTGAAGTTATCCAGTTGACGCGCCTGTAGATTATAAGTGATACAGATTACACGCCTGTAAATTATAAGTTTTTAATCCTGACACCAGGCGTCATGTATGACAGCGCCATCCTGTGTATGTTTAGTTTTTCCCTAAATGATTTGCAATTTGACCTTAAATTGTAGTTCTGTTCCCAGCCAGACTTTGTTAAACCGTTTACATTCCATACACTTAGTGTCATTTTACGTTCTTTCCCGTCATATCACTTCAACAGGAAACCAGTTGTTTGATATTGGATTTATTGACATTATTTTCTTTTCTTTGTTGAAATGATTTATTTTTATGGCAAGTAATTTTATTATGATTCAAGTCATATTATAAGTTATACAGCTTTGATTCTCATATTGTTATTTATTTTGAATATCAGTTGACCAATCAGACTCTTATGTGTAAATCATTCCATTTTATTGTACTTCATTTTATTTCATGTTAAATAAAGTGTAATGTTGCATCATATTTCATTATGATAGTATTTAATTTTGAATTAGAATTCTTCATTCCGTTTTGTTTCTTCAAATCATTTCATTTCATTCTACGTCATTTGGAATCTAATAATATTAGCACTGTTTGGATTATAATAATTACGATATATTCTACCTGAGGTGAAGGAGTATAGCATTGTAAAAATGTCTTGCAAATATGAAATTAAAGGTAATTAGTTGCAAAAATGAGTATATTTCGCAGATCAGGTACGAGGCAGTATTACGAATAGCTTTACATAAATTATACCTAAATTATATACACGGCGGCCGTGCGAACAGTCTTTCCCAGTTAAGGTGCACTGTGGCCATGCGAAAAGCCTCGGCCATCTTTGAATGTAACGCTGATCATTGAAGTCCACAACTTGGTCACAAAAACGACATCTTTTATTTCGTGGACAAACGTGTGACTTTTGGTTATTCGTCCGAACAAGATGTCCACCAGTGGAGCATAGTCTCAATAATTTGCAAGCACTTTTCTGTTATTGTTGGAATTATTTCATGCAATGTTTTTCGTAATAAGTTGGACTGATGAATGTTCGCTTGCAAGTAGAGCAATGAATTCTTTCTTTTCCTTCAGGAATGCAAGGTCTGAAAACTAAACATCCATGACATACCTCTCCACAATGAATATGTTGGTCTTGATGGCTAAATCCTTGGTCCCATTGCTCCAAACAGTATCCATATCTCAGAAATCCAGTGATACTTATAATATCATCGAAATGCTCTTGATGATAATAAACATGAATGTATTTTCCATCTGGGAAATCCGGTCCTCGAAACACAAGAGCTCCATGAACGACTTGGGGGTATACTTTCAACGTATAACGAGGTGCCAACACATCTGGAAGTTTTTGCAGTTCAGGAATGCACACACAATCTTTTTAGAAATGCCTGCTTGCTGTAAAAGGAGTCCTGCTTCTCTCTGTTGTTGGGGTTCCTCCGATCATCTAATCCTCTCCCATAATCGTTTCCGTTCCATCGTATCATTCTTCTCATCATAAGTGTAACCCACTGCAATGACACAGTCTAAACACATTTGATCTTGGTTGTTGTTAATCTGCACGATTCTTGTTTTGGTACTGCAAAGTTTTATCCACCAATAAAACTTTGCGTCGTTTGCTACCGCTTGGAGGTTTATTTGCTGTTTTTGTTTGTTTGTTTATTTTTTGGGGTTTAACACTATTTTTCACCTCATGGCACCCAGTATATTTGGTGGAGAAAGAATCTGTGAAGACCCTGGAAAGAACCACTGACCCACGTAAAGCCACTGGAAAGCATTCTCACATGCCCACATTGGTCGAGCCGAAAGGTGAGATATGTGAGCGATCTGTAAAGGCGAGCATCTTAGACCACTCTGCCTCCCAAGCCCCAACTCTTGAACGTGAAACGTGGGTGATGTGAAGAGTGGCTTTTCCAACACTGATGTCAAACCCACCTTTTGATTGTTGAACGTGTTAAACTTTGTCAAAATTTTGAAAGTGCTAATCATGCAGGTGCACTAACTCGATCCGAACAGGAGACTTCAAACTGTCTTGATTGATGAATAGTCTCAAACGATTGTCATCTCTAGCTTGGCACTGTTATTCCAATGTCTCCAGCAATGATTCCTATACATCTATAATGAAACCCACTGCTTTCTCTGGAAGAACTTGAAACTTAAAATCTTTTAATTTCACCGTGTATTTGGAACCTGTCATTCAAAATTACCTGGAAGTTAATTTTTGGGTCTCTCAAATGTGAAGATAATCGTCAGGAGCTACCAAACGACTTTCTTTCTTGGCTGATCTTGAATCTCTTGGTCTTGTGGTGGAAGTAGATGGTGTTGCCTCAGGCTCACTCATGTTATCTTCAGAATCTCTAGCCGAAAGTCACCGTGGTCTCTTGGCTTCTTCAGGTTTCTCCACAGCAAGGTGTGATCCTTTCATCTTGATTCAAAATTTTATTTGACTACGGTACACACTCCCTATATATAGAGAGACCTCCTCACCCTAAGAGAATATATTCATTCAGTTTCAATCTATGAAGATAGATGACTCACAACAAATCACACTTCTCATCATAGATTTAACAGAGAGTCATTCGAAAGTATACTTCCAGTAAGACTTCAGACTACTCCACTTGAGATAAAAACCAAGATAACTGCTATGTCTGTCAAGAGAAAGGACATTGGGCTCCAGAACGTCCACAGCGTCAAAGAAAAGTAACCACTAAGACAGAGAAAAGAGACAAAAGTAAAGATACTTGTTATCAGTGTCAAAAAAGGAATAGTCTTCCGAGCCCCCCCCCCCCCCCAAAAAAAAAGAGATGGAGAAAGAACATTCTTCAGAAGCAGCAGCAGAAGAAAAAAAAAAACAGAAAAACCCATACCCGTAAAGAAATTCAAGGCAAGACGAGCAAAAGAAACTGAAGTAGAAGAGGAACCCATGCCAGTAAAAAAATTCAAGCGAAAGAAAAAAGAAAATGGACTTTTGTGATGTGTTAAGAATTGTCCTTGTGATTTTTATTCAAAGAGAATACATTAAAGAAAAAATGTAAGTGAATCTTGTCTTGATTTGTTTTCTTTTAGTATGGATAAAATCTTCACACTCACACACACACACACACACACACACACACACACACACACACACACACACACACACACACATTTTATCAAAGAGGGATTTAAGTTTTATTTGATTATTGAATGATCATTGAATAGTATCTCTTTTCTAAGAGATATAGGTGATCCTGAAAAGTACTGTTGGCGTTTTATGAGTAACAAAAAACTTATGTACTTGACATCATCAGCTGAAAGTGTCTAAATCGTTTTGTAATGCCAAGCTTTACTCCTGTTGCTGTGGTAGTGGTAGTAGTAAATCCTCCTGCTGCTGGCATCTCACTGTTGGTGTTTAACGTCGATGTAGTCGTAGAAGGTTTAGAAGTCTTCGATCAAGAAGATCTTTTGCTTTTCGATTGGGCTAAAGAAGTCTGATACATTTCTCTCAATGTTTTAACTCCATCAAAATGTCTTGTAACAGATAAACTATTTTGCTTTCACTTTCTTCTCTCTGATCAAAGTTTTCCTCTTCTCTTCTTCTTTTCGCTTTCTTTTCTCCTCTTGTTGTTGTTGTTGTTGTTGTTGAACAAATATTTGTTCTTCTTCTTTCCGATGTTGCAAAAAAACTTTCGAGCTCTTTCTTCTGTTACTTTCTGAAATCATCATACACTGGTAATGATGGAAAGGAGGGGAAGGTGATACTACCATCGGCAAAAATTCTTGCGGAAAAGATCGAATCACACAAAGCCAAATTGAAGTCATCCTCTTCTGTAAGAATACCTGTCACAGCAGCAGTAGTAGTAGTTATATTATCACTCCAGGTATACGATGTATCCACAGCAGGCGTAGCCCAATACATCATCTTCATTTTATTAGCAATAGGTATTGTACTCAAACTGTTCTGCAAATGTAAGTCTTAGGAACGCTGGCGCACATATACATTGAAAGTGGCGTCATGCGTCCACTGCCTTCTGATTGGAAGGGAGACAACACACCCTGCCTGAACTATATTACACGCATTCTGATTGGTGGAAAATTTCAGTCGGTTTTGATTCAGTCCTAGACTGTATATTCAGGTACATTTGTCAATTGTGTCATCCGTTCTCAAGACAACCTGACAAGATGCTGGTAAAACTAGAACAATCGACTATCATTTCCAGCATGCTGTTTAATCCAGACTTCCTGGCACATGTCAATGCATCGTGGGTCATTACTAGGATTACAGATAAAATTTATATGGAAGAGACAAATTTATGTAGAGAGGCAAGGGTGCCTGAAGCGTGTCTTAATATTCAGACCAGTCTATGTTCACAACCCAACTACAATTTAAAAACTCCCCTCATGTGTGTCATAGTATAGTACGTTTGTGCGGGTATAGTGTGTTTATAAACACTCCTAACCTTGCTTGTATGTGATAGTATGTTTGTATGTATTAAGCATAGTTTGTCTATAAACACTCTTACCCTTTTCGTTGGATTGTAGGTATGGGTTTAGTATTCATTAAATACGGTAGTATATCAAAAAGTGAGTGTTGGATAGCAATCAGAAAGTATGTGTTAAATAGTATATCAAAAAGAATGTGTTTTATAGTAATCAAAAAGCATGTGTTGGATAATAATCAAAAGGAATGTGTTGAATAGTGTCTAAACATTTTAACACTGCATTTCCCGAAGAGACCTAGAAATGTGTCGACATGTCAATGGACTATAATGTAATTTTAATTTCCTGTAGACACCAAGAGTGTCCCCCTATGTTAAATAACCCGTAGACACCCACAGTGAACCACAATGTTAATTTCCCAAAGAGACCCAGAGTGTCTCCACTGTTAAATTCCCCTAGACACCCAGAGTGACCTATACTGTTAACTTCCCACAGACACCCAGAGTGTCGGCTAATGTAAACCTACAGTGTAATGTTATTTCCCTGTACTCATCCAGGGTACCACATATTACTACTATCGCTCAAGAAGCACCAACTTGTAATCATGCTGAATGCAACGTGTACTGATGGGACAATCAACAAAATAATGTTCCTTCGGAACACGTCATAGATGAAAGGTGTTACGAAGGCATATGGATATGTCGAGTCCACTGAAGTTGGCAGGAGGTAGATCACCTATGATGATATATCATGGACAACTAAAACTGCTAAACACATCACACCAGAGTTATGCTTTAATGTTAAATCAGTCCACAAGATCGTGATAGAGGCAATAAAAAGGTAAGACAGTTAGAGGTAAACAGCCACCATTTCACAGATTGCTTTAAATTGGCTGATATTGTATCAAGTCCTTTAAACACTGCTATGGGAAAGCTCATTAGGCGAATTTGCTCATTTGCATAACGTACACTAAGGGAACAAACCTATTCGTCTGAAATCAAAGTTATGCGTGTTGAAGAACAAGTTATTACACTTCACTGCCTTGAATGAGAATGTTTAAACCACCTTTATTAAAGACTGTTGGCAAATTAAGTTCGTGATCAGGAGCGATGTTTCGTTGAAGTTAGATTTTACTCCATATATAAAATGCAAAACATGATTACTTTGGTAGTCAGAATAGTGTACAAGTGTGACTCATTTTTGAAGGCAAAATGTCAAAACACTGCTGTGATTCAAGGAAGGATAAGCTATCTGTGAAGCAAGCAAAGCCCAACAAAATTAAATACTTCTGGTTATTGGAATTTGACTTTGTGAAGCGAAGCAGCAAGGGCAAGGGAGAGCATTTATTCTTTGCACATACTGCAAACATTATTATCTACATTAGTCATTCTGAAGTGTATGGCATCCATCCACATAGCAACGCTACCTAGCATCAGGACAATGCACGAAAGCACAGCTCAATCCCAAAAGTAACTTACAGGTTAAACAATCGTCAACAGAACATGTCGCATGAGCTTAAGTACTTTTCTGCAAATTCGTTGCAGAGCACAATCTGCCATTTTCAGTTGCAGATCATTTATTCAGACCTGGAGATGTTTCTGGATAGTAATATTGCTAAGACATGCAGTTGCAAAAAGATAAAAGTAGCAGCTATCATAAATACTAGTGATGTAATGGCACCAGTGTGGGGCAAACAAGTAACACCATTATGCCAAAATAACAAATTCTTGGTCCTGATTGATTCATCATTTAATGACAAGGAAGGTGACAAGACCATCGCTGTTTTGATCCATTTGTATAACCATACCATGAACAAAGTCTCTCATCTACCATCAGCATATATTCAAAATATGATTAAAAATCAGTTGACAAATCTGACCAGCAGAAAGGTAATAAGATCGTCCAATCAGATACAAGATTATCCCATTAGTGTGCATGGATCTATAAATACTCATCACTAAACTTGTCTGAGTATCTTAATGATTCAGGGCCATCCAAGTGGTAACAAGCTCAGCCAATCGGATGCAAGATTAACTCGTTAATATGTGAGGGTCTTGCTTATTATTGAATCCATCCAAGATCTTGATATAAACCCATATTGCAAGTGTCATCAAAATCAGATATAAAAATATGGCTTCCTGCGGGGTGGCAAGGTCAGCAAGTCTTATGCAAGATCACTCATTAATATGCATGGATCTTGCTCCAAGATCTTAATGATACAGTATAAGCACAAATTCCACGTTTTATCAAAATCGAATCGGAAATATGGTCTCTAGACCGGTACTAGCTCAGCCGATCAGATGCAAGATCGCTTAATTAAATTGCACGGATTTCACTCATTATCAAACTCCACTGACATCTTAATGATATAAGCATATATTCCAAGTTTGATCAAATTCAGATCAGAAATATCCAGGCCTCCATAGTGTTAACAAGGTTAGCCAGTCCAGTGCAAGTTGATACCCACATTAACATGCACGGTTCTTGCATATTAACGAACTCGTCTAAGATTTTGATGATATAAACCCATATTCCAAGTTTTATTTAAATCGGACAAAAAATATGGACTCCAGAGTGGTAACAAGCAATCGTTGATGGATGGATGCACAGCATACGATGGACGCAGGGTCATACGACATGTTCCCTTCGGCCTTGGGGTCAGGTAAGCTAAAAATTGAATATGTTGAGTATCAGGTCTATTTATCATTTCATTTCAACATTTTAATGGCGCAAGTGGTATTATACATGACAAATGGAATGGAAAAAAAGTTGTCATATTTACCTGTTCCTCTTCATTATATAAATGCAAATATGTAGGTAAGATACATGTAAACACTCTTATAATCTATTTCAACATTAACAGGAGTGAGAGATAACATGGTTGGTGTGGTCTATCAGTTATTTTGGCTATTTATTCTTGCTGTTGCTGATTATTTCCACACTAGATAATGATGACAAGATATCATTCACTGTGAAGAAAAATTCTAAATGTGTTATTTTCAAAAATATTCTTGACATTTCCCAGACAATGTTTCTAAACGTGATTCAACTAAATTTTATGTTACAATGAAAATGTGGTTCCCATCACTCCACAGACTACTTGATTGATAAACAATATCAAGGGTGATTTTGTGTCGTGTCTTTTCATCGTAAGTAAAAAACATGAAGTGAAACCCAATTATTTCAAGTAAATCAAAGAGATGTATGTTAAACTAACAAAAATTAGATTTCATTGCCTAAGCCATCATTGCGAAAGATTATTGACTTCTTCGTGATCAAAAGAGAAGTTTCTTTGAAGTCAAATTTTACTCCATACATAAAATGCAAAACTTGATAACTTCATTTGATGGAATAGAGTGGAAGTTTGATTCATTTTCTAAAGCTAAAGGTCAAAACGCAGCAGCTGGAATTCAGGGAAGGATGAACCATTTCTGAAGCAAGCAAAGCCCAGGAAAAACTTAATTTCAGGACTCTTGATTGATGGAGTTTTATTTTGTTAAGCACACTAGTATGGTGTGTGGTGTCAGTTGATTCATTGCACATACCGTAAACACCATATTGACCTGGCCAACTATTCTGCACCTTTTGGAAAACCAAGATATTACATTCTAACAAGTGTGGCCATTGCTTGTTTGACCGGAGACATATAGATATCTTTGGTTTGGTGCTCCATATAGGTGTCTCTGGTTTGGTGCTCCATATAGGTGTCTCTGTTTTGGTGTTTCATATAGATGTCTTTGGTTTGGTGCTCTATATATATGTCTCTGGTTTGGTGTTCCATATAGGTGTCTCTGGTTTGGTGTTCCATATATATATCTCTGGTTTGGTGTTCCATATAGATGTCTCTGGTTTGGTGTTCCATATAGGTGTCTCTGTTTTGGTGTTTCATATAGATGTCGTTGGTTTGGTGCTCCATATAGGTGTATCTTGTTTGGTGTTCCATATAGATGTCTCTGGTTTGGTGTTCCATATAGATGTCTCTTGTTTGGTGTTCCATATATATGTCTCTGGTTTGGTGCTCCATATAGGTGTTTCTGGTTTGGTGTTCCATATAGATGTCTCTGGTTTGGTGTTCCATATAGATGTCTTTGGTTTGGTGTTTCATATAGATGTCGTTGGTTTGGTGCTCCATATAGGTGTATCTGGTTTGGTGTTCCATATAGATGTCTCTGGTTTGGTGTTCCATATAGATGTCTCTTGTTTGGTGTTCCATATAGATGTCTCTGGTTTGGTGATCCATATAGATGTTTCTGGTTTGGTGTTCCATATAGATGTCTCTTGTTTGGTGTTCCATATAGATATCTTTGGTTTGGTGCTCCATATAGTTGTCTCTGGTTTGGTGCACCATATAGGTGTCTCTGGTTTGGTGCTCCATATAGGTGTCTCTGGTTTGGTGCTCCATATAGGTGTCTCTGGTTTGGTGCTCCATATAGGTGTCTCTGGTTTGGTGCTCCATATAGGTGTCTCTGGTTTGGTGTTCCATATAGGTGTCTTTGGTTTGGTGTTCCATACACATGTCTTTGGTTTGGTGCTCCATATAGGTGTCTCTGGTTTGGTGTTCCATATAGATGTCTCTGGTTTGGTGTTCCATATAGATGTCTCTGGTTTGGTGCTCCATATAGGTGTCTCTGGTTTGGTGCTCGATATAGATGTCTCTGGTTTGGTGCTCCATTACAGCGATGCAAATGTAGAAAGAGCATGTTCAATGATGAGAATAACTGAATAAGATCTTTGGGGAACTTTGAACAACAGTATCATCCAGCCTCTAATGAGTGCAAAGATGAACACTTATGGACCAACCATTTAATCTTTTCTGCTTTTCATTTTCTTCTTTGTTTGGGGGTGGGGGTGGCGCTGCTGTGATTTTCTATCCAACAAGGATATTTCATGTTCTTTTATCTCAAGACAATTTTTTGTTTTAATGATGTATAGAATAAGCTCTATTTTCTACAAATCAGAGCTGAGTATTTATTTCAAGATATCTGGTACCTGGAATGTTTTTTCTTCAAAGAAATCCCAGGCTTCCCCTTCCTCCCTGCCACCTGGCAAAAATGTAATGTTTGGTACCTAATGACACTTGCATCACTTTCCAACCATCCACTGTATTGCTGATAGCAGCGAAGTCTGCATCTAGTAAAGACTTGCTGTATTTTTTATTTAATGTCTGTTTGATTGTGATTGTGCAACTGTGTGCATGTGTGTGTGGTGTAACGATATATGACAATATTTTGTCTAACAACTATTTTTTAGAAAGATATTCAATGGTTTAAAGAAAAGATTTTGTTTCCTTTATTTCCTGTCATTTGCTATAGGCTTATATGAGTAGACAACTTATCCCCAGTTGTATAACCTTGCTTTTTTGGGCTACGTGCATCAACCACAGGCATACATGTGATTCTACCGGCAGTAAGAAAAAAATTCCGTTTTAAAGGCCATCTACTGCACATACCGTTTTATAGCTGAAACCTACCACTTTTGAAAATTAAAAGATTTGTTTTTTTAAATGGAAAAAGGAAGAAAAAAGCAAATATTTTTACATGTTCTATCCATTACAGAAACCAGCCAGAACTAGTCTACTGGGGACCGTAACTGTTCCAATAGTGCAAAGACCGGTGCAATGATGCGTGCCGTTTGTTCCAATGGTGCAAAGACCGGTGTAATGATGCGTGCCTTGTAGTTGGATTGAAGAATTGTTATACAATGGCTAACATATGTACACAACAAGCTGTAAATTGATTACCTTATTGTTATAATTTGGAGACGTTAGAGCCAAAGGAAGGATGTTTTGTTGAGGTGTTATAAGTAACAAAGGGATCAAAGTTGGTCCATGATTGCTTTTGAGTCTTTACTGAAAATTGGCCAACCTTTGGCAGGCAAGATAAACAGGAGACCAACCAAAAAAAAAAATTAAAAAAAAATTCTACATAAATACTTAAGTATTTGGACTTTTTTAAAGAGGAATATTTTATTTAAAGGCAACTGACTAAGTAATATTACTACAAGTTCAGTATAGCTTGGAAATTGAAGATTAAGTGTGTGCAGGTGTGTAGCAAAGGTCCGAGTTTGCATTGTGTGTTTCATGCAAAGTGGATTTTAAGATAGTACAGTGTATATGGAAGAAGAAATGATACCACCAGGCATGTGCAGACACCACTGCATATGAGCAATGATTCTTTCTGTAACACACCCACTTCGAATACTTTGTCTGAGATTGGATCAAAAGTGGATAAAGTGGCATTACAGAGACTTTGTTTTCAAATGTTGTGGGAGGTAGCACAATTTACCATTCATCATTGCAGATACCTTTACTAAACTGGACAAAGTTATGTTTCCAGACTCTGAGATTGCACATAAATTTTCATGCCAGAGTATAGAGACAACACACAGTCACTCAGGTCCTAGCCCCACACTGGGACAGAAAGGTTGAAAATATGTGTAGGAGTCATTCAGTGTCATTATTGAGAACACATATTATGAGAAAAATACACTTATTTTGTTTTCAATCCCCTTAACACGTTAAAAATGTATGTCAATAAAAAAATCTACTAGTTTTGAAGCCAATCTACTGATAACAATTTTGAAATCCACTTTTTTGATGTCCTGGTTCTGTCACATGTATGCACCTTTGAGTCTCAAAAAACCCCACCAACACTGTCTGCAAAGTTGGCAGGTATGCAAAAGGTAGGTTTTAAGTACAAGCCTCATGTTATATTATGATACTCTGTGTAATGGTGCAAGACGAGGAATTTAATTTCTAATAAATTTCTACAGACGTGGAAAACTGCACAGACCCATATCTATCATTCCTTGTCTTTCCAAATTACTAGAAAAACGTGTGCATTATTCTTTTATCAACTATTTGAACACTTATAACCTTATTCATGATAATTTGTCTGACTTTCAACAAAATCACAATGATTGATAACTAGCTACAAGGATTAGATAAAGAGAAATGGTTTGCGCTATCATAGTTCATTATTGTAAAGCTTTTGATCTTGTAATTGTGCCTGAAAAACTAAAAATCTATCCATGTAATGGAAACTTCCTAAACTGGTTTACTTCTCACTTAACTGATAGAGTGCAAAAAGTATCTTTAAATGGTCATCTTTCTGAAAGCAAAAATAGTAATTGTGGAGTACCACTAAAGCCAAAGAAGGAATTGTTTAAAAAGAACGTTCAATGTACTGGTCCACTGATATGGAACAACATTCCCATTGAGTGACATAAGGCAGGTTCCTGGCATTTCTTCTTTTCATAATCAATGTCTTAAATAGATGAGATCGTAAGTCAGTTGAAAGTAATATGAATACCTCCTGGTTTTCTCTGCTTATACATCTGTTTCACAGATGAAGTTTTCAATACAATATGATATTTTATATAGTTTTATGTGCTCACTGATGCATGTTTTACAGGCTTGAAGCTTTGTTTGATTTTCAGAGTAACTCAGTTCTTTAGTGTTAAGCCCAAGTTTGTCACATTGTGCTGTATAGCTGCTTAACAGAAGGCATCAAGGTAGATTAGTTCCTGTAACTAACTGAGTTACATTCTCTAACTAAAGTCATTATTGTTATTGTTATCATTATTATTATTATTATTATTATTATTATTATTATTATACTCCAATACTATTCGCAGAAATACCCAACCACCAGTAAATATTAAACCCTAACTCCTAAATATTTTCTTCCCATTTGGTTGTACATTGGCATAGCAAAATAAATATATGCTTACTTACCAGCTCATAACGAGAAACTCAACATATAATACACTGAAGATCGTCTAATACTCTCAAACCACGAGATCAATTAACCCAAGCCTCAAGAAGTAGAAATTGGAAAACAACGTAGAGGGTGTCCCATTGTTACGAGAAAAATAAAATGTACGCTGACCCATGTGCACGTGCATCAAGAAATGTATGGACAGGATTCACTTATGCAGGTAAAACGACCGACTTTGCCCTATTTTACTGCCTACGGAGAGAATAAATAGAGGGTGCAAATCATTCGTGCCTAGCAACTTACATCCGCCGAAAAGGTATAACGGTACCAATTGCGCAAGCCCAAGGGGTGGAGTTTAAGGTGTAGGGAACATTGTATTCAGAAATAAACAACAAAACTAGCTGTGATTGGTGTATTATGTAAGAGTTGCAGTTTCTGTCTGGCTTTAAAAAAAAGTTGAGTCTCTTAGCAACATGTGAGATTATGTTAATTCATATGTAGATCATGTTTTGCATTTTTTATGATTTTTTAAAAATGTGATACACATCACTGAAAATGTGTCTGTTGTGACTGGACAACTCTTACCCCTGTCTAGTTCCAGCAGAGTTATCTCTCTTAAATGCAATGGAGTACCTGGTTCTATCACTGTCAAATTGACAATCTAACATTGCTCTCTATGATAGTGTGTGACATGCATGCTAAAGTAGGAGAGAAGGTATATTTATTTCACCAAATGTTAACATTAAGGTCTATGGAAAAACAATTGGTACCGTGATACCTAAAGGGAATACCAGCATCGCAGTGTATCCATAGTAACATGTACATGTACGTGCCATTTATAAACTATCATAGTGTCATTTGGCAAAAACAATGGATATTGAGAAGTTTGGGTCAAATATTGACAGACTTTTAACTAGAAAATATATAAAATCTTCAGAAAATAACACATGTTGGCATCGGAGAAGGCACTTGATAAAGATGGCTATGGCAGATAGAGATTTGTATGGCCTGATGGCTTTATATCAGTGGAGTCAGCTCAGAGATTGTCATACATGCAACAAAATAAGTTATGTAAACACAATGTGGATGATTTTTGGCCAAATATTAACATTTTTACCTGCATATCAGGATAAATCATGTATAAACAGTAAATATCTACTTCTTGAAAAGCATGCCATAAAACAGGATAGAGAACACAATAGGGTTCAAAGAAGGTGCTTCAGTTGTTGTAGATCACTTTGTATCATATAGGATATGCTGGTATGAGTAATTTTAGGTAACTTATTATGGATATGGTCTTCCTTCCCACTTTCTTTTTATTGTCATGCAATAATTGTCCCTTTTTGTACACTTTCTTGTCTTGAAATTCTTCATGCAATATATAAAGATAAGTTCTGTTGCATTTCCTTTTGTAGAAGTAGCAGGAATATCATCAGACAAGAGCCATTTCTTTAAGTTAGCATTTCCCATTGACACTTGCATGTGCCCATTTATAATCCTTTATTGACTTTCAATTAATCATATTTATTTCTGTCCAACTGTTTCTTTTGGAATTTCCTCATATAAGGCCAAATGTTTCCGAGTGGTAACCACATTAGTCACATATTGCCCATTCCTTCCATTCAAGTCCACACTGTTCTTCAAACTTTGGGTCGCATCGCAAGAATCCAGAATAGCTTGGGATCATATTGGCATGTTTACGCAAGGTTGCAATCCATATACCGGCATTCTAGAGAACATAAACTATTCGATATGAGGCAGCCTCCTCATCTCTGAGAACAAAATTAAATCACTTTCAAGGTCTCCACTACATACATAAGCCTCAATTTTAGGTTCTACACTTTATCAATAATTTATTTTTGGATAATTTAGTTGCATGCATGTTAATACAGGTTTTCATGAACTAATTTATATTACATGGATGATATATTGGCGGAAATAAAAATACCACAACTTATGTATTTCATTCAGTTATCTCCCTTACACCATACATGACATTTGAAGAAAAAAAACCTCACATTTTCAGTACTTGCTTATGAAAATAAAGGAAAAATTGAGTGTGAAATATTATATTAGCCCTCAATCTTTATGCAAGTGTAAGTACAACTGATTTAATAATTTCTTACAGCAAAATTTAAAAGGTTGAAAAACAGACACAGATTTTTTTTTTTTTTTTGTTGCTTGTGCCTAATTTAAGCCAATTTTTTGTAATTGTATGTGTAGGACCAATATAAATTATATGCATCTATATGATTAAAATTATTTACCCTTTAATTTCAGATGAGAACGCACACTGCTTCACCTGAAGTTTTTGTGCTTATGAGGGATGTAATAGTACTGATGCCTCGGGACTGTCCTTGGACCAATGTGGCATTGCCTTCATATATTTCGCTAAGGTAAGGCAATCAAACTTTTCCTTCTCATTTTTTTTTCTATGTTGTGGTTGTCTCTTTTGATTCTTTTATTATAAGCTACATGTCCCTTTTATATGTACACTTTCCTCCTGTTTAAAACTAAATTTGACTTGCTGTACTTATTGTTTTTTCCTTGGCATTTTTCTGTATTTTATTCCCCAAATTTCACCCCAAATCAAAAATAAGTGCTTAGAAGCTGGGATCTGCTACATTTGGTGACAGATTGGCTTATTGCATGAATTTTATTCACTACAAAAAGGAGGAAAGCTTTCTATTTGTGTTACAGAGATGATGGGTAGGCTGACCTTTGTGCAAGGACTAGGGGTTAGTGACCTCATGTATCTGCAGTTGGTGTAAAGTGTTGAAAGCTTATACTTTATAATAAGATTGAGTCATGTCCACCTGTCTCTGGTGTTAAGTTCTTTGTCTACTAAACAAATATAAAGTCCTTTATTTTAGATGAATTCTCCATTTTGAAGTAGGAGTTTACATACTAATTAGTACATTGACCTTTGACCTAGTTATTACATAATATGACATAATGTGATTTATCCCATACCACCCATGTAAAGTTCAATAAGTGCTGATATGAATAAAACACAACTCATAGTTAAAACAATTCATTTTATTCCCAAAAAATAGTTTGGTAGTAGAGCACAAGGATGAAAACAGCAGTTGAAACAGCTCCATGACATTTCCAAAGACATCAATATAAAACATAGCTTGGTACCTCATACAATTGTTTTTGACAAGCGAGACTAAGTACACTTGTTACTTGTACAGTCCCAAGCTATATCACAGATTATTGAAAAAATTAAGGTTGGCTTTAGGTATCACGGTACCAATTGCGCAAGCCCAAGGGGTGGAGCTTAAGGTGTAGGAACATTGTATTCAGAAATAAACAACAAAACTAGCTGTGATTGGTGTATTATGTAAGAGTTGCAGTTTCTGTCTGGCTTAAAAAAAAAGTTGAGTCTCTTAGCAACATGTGAGATTATGTTAATTCATATGTAGATCATGTTTTGCATTTTTTATGATTTTTTAAAAATGTGATACACATCACTGAAAATGTGTCTGTTGTGACTGGACAACTCTTACCCCTGTCTAGTTCCAGCAGAGTTATCTCTCTTAAATGCAATGGAGTACCTGGTTCTATCACTGTCAAATTGACAATCTAACATTGCTCTCTATGATAGTGTGTGACATGCATGCTAAAGTAGGAGAAAAGGTATATTTATTTCACCAAATGTTAACATTAAGGTCTATGGAAAAACAATTGGTACCGTGATGCCACAAGCATTGAGTAGAGCAGACAAGTATCAAGTCTGGTTCCCTGCATTTTTAAAGGCATCACTGTACTTAGATGGCTGAATGTTTCTTGTTTTTTTTCTCTTTAAAAACTTCTTTGTAAGCATATATATATATATATATATATATATATATATATATATATATATATATATATATATATATATCCTCGAACAGCCATATTGCCATATTTCGTGCCCTTAACGTGATTTTAACGCGTTCGTTATAATATTGCGAGAATCTATTCAAATAACCATAGAAAGTGTTCAATTATATCTACTTCTTGTAATCATCGTTGAAAAAATGTTGGCATTCATGTCCATTAGTTCAGAATTACCGTTTTTTCCGAGCCTGCGTAAGTTTACTTGTTTCCGGAAGTGCATCCATGGTTCGTGACGCTGACTAAAAAGTCACGTGTCATATGACCGGCGTGTTTTTGAAAAAAAAAATTTTAAATTTTAAAATGAATTTTTTTCCCCGTTCATTCTATATGCAGTTTGTGCACTTACTTTACTGCTTGCTTGTTCTTTACCATATAAATACATGAATCAAGAGAGAGAGAGAGAGAGAGAGAGACACAGACAGAGAGACAGACAAAGGGAGAGAGAAATTTTAAAATAGACACTGGTGAATGGATACACATTTTATTATAATAGATTCAATGTCTTTTGATGTTGAATATATGTTTATTATGAAATAATACTGAATCGAAAAAGTCAATAGTGAATATACATTTCCAGTGTAATTTTTTCTTACGTTGTATAAGAACCCCACATGATTAAAACCAAATATTTACACTGGCTTTGCCGTTGTATAAATTCCCGAAGTGGGTTTTCCTGTTCAAGATATGTAATCAAACCCAACATGTGATCAGCGGACCTCTCTTTAGCATATAATACAAAATTCAAGGCCAAAATGTCGGACACAAATAAGGCATTAGTGAAAATATAGATTTTCATTCTGATCTTTTTAAATTACATGAAATTATCTGTTTAAATATCATTTTGTCTGATTTTACTAATTAAATACTTGTTGCTGTCACTCTTGAAGAACGCTGGTAACACAGTTGATGACATCATTAACTCGAAACCAGCGCGTTAGGTCGGGAGAAACATGCCGCACGATTGAAGAGGAGCGAAAACAGGAGATTGTTACGACTAGGGGTAATGTAACAAAAGAAAAGACTCAAACAAGCTTTCAAGATATAAAACACAAATATTTAATTTCCTATAATATTAAAATATTTCAACAAGCAATCAAAGTGAAAGAATTAAAATAACTTACAGTATAGAATATTCTTAAAAGTCCTAAATTGTTCTGAAGTTCACTGATCCGGAACTTAATCCAAATTATTCCGAATGGAGAATATTCCGAATGAAAACACTAAAGTGCTGATGTACTAACAAAAATTAGTTATATCCAAATATAATTAATTCCAAGTAATCCTTGTGAATGTGGAATATCACACAAGTTCTAGAAATGTTTCCGATAACTCCAACGGAGCTGAATAATACTTAAAGTTTAAGTAGCAGAACTAAATCCAAAATGTACTGTATAATAATATATCTGAAGCAGAATACCACACACAAAATGAACCAATCTCGTTTATGACCTCTCAGGCTGACGAACTATATAGAAGAATCACGAACGTTGCGATACATCTTATTATATAGCTTTCTTTATAATGCGTCTAACAAACAAACAAAACCCATTTCTTATTCCGTCTCAAATCAACAACTCAGTATTATTCATCTTATTAAAATGATTCATCAGTTGAATTGCAAAATATATGTCAGAACTAAAGTGCCCACGCGCTGGATGACGTGAAATTACTAATGCTTCAACGAATATATTGATTTTCTCAGGACCAATGTACTGGGTCACATTGAAATTACCGTATATGTGCACTCTGCAAAACGACACCTATTAGACTATTATACAGAGGTTATAAACTAATAAAACTATACCATTATTTAAAAGAAAAGATACATAATTCCATAACTATATATATATATATATATATATATATATATATATATATATATATATATATATATATATATATATATGACTACAACATCGTTATAGACTTTAGCATGGTCACATCGTCAATAACATAATCCTATTTTATAATGTTCATATGCCAAACATTGAATGCCATCATCTAACAAATAGCGTTTTTCATCAAACAAGAGAGGATAGTTTTTATTATTTTTTTGTAAAACAGCTGATGAGAATGACTGCGAATCAAACTTATACTTGGGCATATTTCACACTCTTCAAACAATGCATTTATATATGAGTTCAATTGTAGATCCTTTTCTTAGAGTTACTTTACTAATGGCTTTATTTTCTTCTTTTAAATCGCAAACAAATCATACATTTTCGGTCTCAGAGCCTACAGAGCATGTATAGGCTTCCCGTTCGTTTCGTCCTTCATTTTACCTAAAACTTATTATTGATATCAATGTCCAAAAATGATCTTTTTGATAATCAGATGTGTCGAAATAGTCTTGATGCGCTTTCATATCCTGATATACATTTTCCGTTTCACATAAGAAAAGAAAACTATCTGTGTCAGTCATTTGCATCTGAAGGTTATCTTGACAGGTTATATGAAAAGCTTCGAAAAATCCAATGTACACATTCCAAAGTAACTCGCTTAAAATGTTTCACTTTCACCCGACTTAGTTTCATCGCCACTAGGTTTTTGTCGAATATTCGGCAAGCTTTGTAAGTAAGTTTCCTTGTGAGTTTCCTCAGTTTCTTTTCTGCATGTCTTAAATGTACATCCACTTGTTTACCTACATTCTCCATTCTCTTTCATGTACAAAGAATCATTAGTTAAATTAGTTCATGAAAGATTTCATCAAGAAGTCATAAAATTTATCTTCAAATTTATAATTACCTTCATATTAAAGAACCACAAAAAGTAATGGAATTCATCTTAAATTGTATAATTGCCTTTCATATTAACGAACTAAAAGTAGTTATTAAATTTATCTTAAAATTTATTATTACCTCTTTGATATTAAAGAACCATCAAAGTAAATGAAAATATCAAATTTCATGAATTAAGAATGTGCAGCATAATAGTAGTTTATTTTAACATAATCAAAATTTTAACTTACCGAATACAGAGCAGTTCATTGGTTTGTATAAATTTTTCTCAAACGTTGATTTTGCTTTCTTTCTCATCTCTGTGTTGAAATCAATGTAAGGTTTCGTCCAAGCTTCTCGATAAAATTCTAGTATTTGCTTTAGTTCCATTTCCAAATAAAATTGTCTATATATTGCAGCATATAATGATCTTTGTCTTATAAAGTTGCTACTAATTTATCCACTCTAGGTCTTGGAGGGGGATTTGATTAATCTTCTTCTATACCATGTAACGGTTTCTATATTTTAGCATAGGATATAACTGCTCATTTTTACTGTTTTATATATCGGAATACAATGGCAAACAATTATGTTCATCGTGTCAGAGGATCTTCTAAAATGTAACCCTTAGAGATTCCCTTTGATATCAATTGAACATTCTTATTTCATCATCATCAAAAAACCTATTTAAAAACTGTCGGTAGCTTTGTTTCAATCATGGATTTTACATATAAATTGTTTGCTTACAAATATTGAAAAAAGATGCTGGTTTAGATGGATTATAATTTTGAACGAGTGGGTTTGTTAGCTCATTTGTATCGATTGCAATCTGAGAAATTTCACCTCTTCTTCCTCTCTCTGTGAATAAACTCTGATCAAAATATCATCAATTCCAAATACGCACCAATCGTTTTTAAACAAGTTGACCAAGAGAGTCCAACAGAACTGTTGAAATGGCAAGAATCTAATTCATATTGGTTTAAATACACATTTGGAAAGTGTTCGAAAACATCACGCAAAAGAACAACATCTGTTTTCAGGTACATATGAAAGTCGTCTAAACTTTTCAGAGTGAAAGTTCAAAATATATTTCAAGCATTTTGATGGTCCTCAATATAGACACATTTTTTTTACATCAGAGTAAAAAGCATTTTTAAGAGATAGTTGGGTTTATTTAACTTTATCTTCATGCTCCATACATTCATATGGATAAATGCCTTTATGCAATAGCAACTAAGCATGCAATGATAATGGAAATTCCACTTTGAAATGGTGAAACGCATGTATTCCATCAAAAGCCAAATTTTCCACTAATGTTTCTTAGGATGAATTTAAAAATTGGAAACTGTCGATAAAACGAAATGGTCCCATTGAAAAGATGGTGTGTAGTTCAAAATTTTGAGGGATGCATTTAAAATCAGCATCTAGCAGAGAATGTGTCCATCACAAAATGAAAAATGACTTGAATACATTTTATCTGTTTGGAATGCAAGTTACAATTTGAATGCGTGAGTCCAAACATCTTACCACTAACATGACAATGCTGTTGAACTTTTTGTTCATTATGATAAACTTTTTATGGAAAATGCAACATTTTGAAGCATTTGTAAAATTAATTGCATCTCCTTTAGTTATTTTCATCCGTTCAATTTTTTCTAAAATCCGCTCCATCTCATCTTTTTCTTTCATCAAACATTCTATCAAGTTAGCTGAAGCATCTCTACCCTTGTAGATGATTGTAGGTTTTGTATACCTTGAATCAACGCAAACAACTTTGTATCCAAATATACAGAGCTCTAACCTGGATATTGGGACCGTCCTTGAATCTTCAGAATTTGGATGACATGATTAAATTTTCCTGTTTAACGTTTCAAAATCTGCATAAATCACACAAAATACTCTTAATTGCGTTTCAAAATCTTTGAATTCTGAGTTATCATTTTTAGCAGCTTCTGGCAATTCTACTTTTTGAGGGCTATTAATTGAGCAATATGGTACATGATTTGATAATCTCCTCTCTCCTTTGAAGACAGTTAAACAATAGGGGCAAAATAAGTGTCTATTTGCTTTGGATTTTGTTCTCGATAAAAATCTATTAAAATCCTTTATCAGGCAATACTTGGATTTTTTTCAATTTTTGAATGAAGCAAATTTATATGATGAATTATTCACGTATTTATTATTTATTTTTAAATGTATTATATATTTATGTTCAAAGGCAAACACGTTTATAGACATATTTGGATTGTGTCTTCAAAATGTATCTAGCTTAGACAGCTCTACTGGGTAACTTAGGTCATTCATATTTAATTCATACTCCAGAAGCTCATATTGTTTTTCATTTTGAAGGGAAGCAAGAATACGCCATGTAAAACATTTGTTATCTAAATTTCTAATGTTAAGTATGCACATTTTTTTCTTCTTAGATATATCAATTCGATCATTATAGCTTCATATTTGTAGATCTAGTCTTCTGATCATTAATGGCTTTTACCGTGCTTTTTTGTTTGGTTTTAGGTGCAAGCAATCACTCCTGTGCCATGATTATAATTCTTTCTCAATAGTTTTGATTAGCAATATGATCTTTTTTCAAGTACCTTAACAATAGTTTACGTCAAGTTTCATATGCTGTTCCTTTCTAAATAAAGTGTCGAATGACTAATTTGTTCTATGCTAACGTACTATTATCCTTCTTCGATTCCCATGCAGTACATTAAATACTATTTGTAATAGCTTTTATCTTAGGTAGTTTTATAGTTTCACAAGTTCTTTTATTTGTTTGTTAGTAGTGGAAAGTGAAAGTCGCAAAAATGTCTTGCGTTCTTCACTAGAGCATTCATATTGTTTTACTGTTTTCCGGGAGGAATACAGTAGTCAACTGACCAGATAAATATGTGTACGAAGTTTATACTCTGAGTTGAACTGTGGTGATAAATCTAGTACAAGGTATCCATATTTTACTTTCAGTTGGTCTTCGGTAAATATCCATGAAATAATTTGTCTGATCAGGAAACATTTGCTTGCCTGAATTTTGAACTTGAAATTGATCACGCTGGTTTTTGAACAAATTAAATAATGAGTGTTTAAACTAATTGTTCAAAACTGTTTTCCACCAGCAAATAAATTCTGAACCTCAAAAAAGTTGCAAAATTCAAACGATGACTATAAAGACAAAAAAGGTCAACCACATCAACATTTTGAGAAGCTTTTTGAAGTATATCCCCAATGATTAGCAGTTTATGTTCTGATTCTATAGCCAACGTTTCTGAGTCTTGTCTCGATGGCAAGCCTTCGAAAAACTCAGTATTTGGAATAGATTGTTTCATTTCTGAGAATAACATTGGTTCGCACCAAAGTAGTAAAATATTTTGCTTGTTGGTTCTGTAAATAAGCCACTGTTGTACTTTTAAAATTTCTTAAAGTAATGTTGTCTTTCGGGATCCAGTAGGGAGATACAAGTTGAAGGGCCTTCAAATTTTACTAAAGCTTCAGATTCATTAGACGCTAGATGCGACATTATTTTACATGTTAGTATCTTTCACTTGATAGGCGTCTATCCAGCTATGGAATGAGTTTGGAACACCTTCCCATTGAATAAAGTATTGAAGTTTTCCTTTACTTTTCCTTTATTCAATATTTTTTCTTTGATGAACCAGAGACTGTCTTCATCTTTCTCGACTTTTTGAAGTTCTGAATTATAAAATAAGCCTTTTATATCTTCATTTTACAGATCCTGAATTTTACACGGGGAATACCTTGTTTTAAAAGTCTGTTGCATACTTTAAACATTTCCGTTGTGTACTGCTGCTGATATGCATATAAGGGATGATTTCAAAAAGTGATTTGTATTAAGTCACTCTTTTAAAATTTAGATTTTTTATGCTTGACTATTTTCTTGGGTTTGTTCAAATACGTAAAATATCTGCCTCATTTTCCTTCTTAACGTCTTTTGCGCCAAATTATTTAAACTACGCTGAGGAGAAGAGTTTTAGTTTTCAATTAATTTGTTCAAGTCGTCAGTATATCGATAACGACGATTGTGTCTCATTGACCCGTAAAGAGATGTTTTTATGATTTTTTGCACTCTCTGGACATAATTAGCCTTTGCAGGTTTCTGAGTTGTATAAAAGAAAACACTATTGTCTTTTATACAATTTTTAAAACACTGACTTACAAAAATTTAGACCTCATGTCCGACCGAAGTTTGGCGGGCTTGAGCCCTTTAAAGATCTTTTTCACTGCACTTTATATGGATTTAGCTGATTTACTTTTCAAAGGTTTAACCCAGAAGTATCTGGAATATATATCGATAACAAAAACGTAAATACTGAATTCCGTCATTTTCCATTGCTAGGTTTGCCATCAACATGAGATCTGTATTACATTGTTCATCGAGGGAGAAGACGCGTACATTATCAGTTGGGAACCTGTGCCAAACTCGTCTTTGAAGTGAATGCGCATCTTGATTATTGAGCCACCTTTTGATGAAATGTGAGACATGTGAGCCACCTTTTGATGAAGTGTGAGCCACCTTTTGACGAAATGTGAGCCACCTTTGATGAAATGTGAACTGAACACTGGGACATTTTTCACTTAAAATGTTATATAGTTTTTGTCGACCAGAAAATGCAGCAGGATTTGATATGTCAAAATAATATTTTCCTGAATTTCATCTTTCTTTTATTATCTATCATCCTTGATAATACTATAAGACTAATACACATTATCTGCTAGTGGTTTTTATACTCGATTAATTGACAAAACTTCAATCATACAAAATAAATAACTTTGTAGTTGACAGCACTATAATTTACCTGAATAGAGTAAAGTTGAGGAAGGATCGATACACTTAAAATTAATAAACAAACATCAACAAGCAGATACAAAACATAACAGAGCGGAATAAAGAAATGTCAGAAAAGATGACAGAAAAAGATTTAGAAATCGTAAAAACAATTTTAAAATAAAATAATTTTAAAAACTGTTAAAGATTAAACATTTTTATTAACTGGATATGGTATGTTAAATCATTTAAGTTCTGAATATAATACATTTAATTTAAAGACATTTTAGATTCAGAAACGTAATATATACTAAAAGAACAATTTCTGAAAGAAAACAAATTGCAATGTGTATAACATTTACTTGTTAAATCGTTTTTTTAGGAAAATCATTCTCAAAACGTTATCAAAAAGTTTATCTTTCCTCTGAATAGTTTTTAATGCAACATCCCGCCATTGATCAGAGAACAGTTTCTTTTTATATATTATCAGTTGATCTGATGGTACATCAAGCTTTCTGCTGACCTCTTCCCATTGTCAAAGTACATCCTTATCATCCACTGCCTTTAAAATATCACTAAAAACTTTTATGAACTTGTCGCTGGTGGAATACATAATATACTCATGGTGTTTTTGAGAAGGGTGTTCCACTAGGCATCCATAACAGTTTTTCAGAGTTACCATTTCAATTTTATCACTCATGGTCTTGGCATAAAGAATGTTTAATTCATCATCCGATACACTATATTCTGATGAACCATTTTCCATTTTCTTTTCTCCAAGTCTTGCTTGAATTCAATAAAAGTCTTCAAAAAATAGCAAAATCGTCCTAACTATTAGTTAATTGGGTACTTCTTATTTTCACATAAGAATTTGTACAACTCCATCAACTGACTATATTTATGTTCTGCTCGGACTGACATCTCTCCACTAGTGAATGGAAAACTGTTTGAATAAAAAAACTATATAAACCCGCATGGTACAGACCAAGGGTTTTGTTCTGGCCATGATGGTCTCTGCCTACTTCGATAATCTGATATCATTCCTTCCTCCAATGAACTTTCAAAATCAATCATTTGAAGTACAAATTTCAGAATATGCTGATCCCATTCTTGACTTTGCAAAATGTTATTCCTCAAATCATCTAAAGAAAAACTTCTCTTTGTACAAATTAGTTGTGAGGAATATCAAGCATTCAGAGCTATATTGTTAACGTGACATCGATCAACAATAGAACTTCGAATCTAGTGCTTTTGCACATTAAAACTACAAAACAGCGCTACCTCCGTTCAGTTCGACATATACATAAACAAAAAAAAAAAAAAAAAAAAAAAAAAAAAAACAATTTGAAAGAAGATTATATGTACCTAGCTATTCCAGATAACCACTTAAATACAAATCAAAACTCCACAGAAACCTTTATCGCGTCCTTTTGCACAAATGGAGATGTAAAACGGTTCACTTAGTATATGAAATAGAAAGCTAGCTTCGCAGTATAATCTAGTTTCGTGCTTGAATGTGACTAACATTTCACTAACGAAACTTTCACCTATTGGACAAAAAACAGTTTATTCAAACTTGAAATACAAAGATTCCCGGTAGCTGGTGAAATTTACACGTGCACACCATACTTTAAAAGCAAGCAAAATTTATATCGTGATCGTCGTACCATTATTCCTTTATCCATTATGTAACCAATACTTCTGTCTTTTTTTTACGCGCCAAATTGACGTGATTTATGAAGACATAACATGTTTAACAGCTTTAATCACTGTGGTCACTTTGTTTTCTCCAGTGAGGCAAGTCTTCCATGATTTAATAGAACATAACAGCTTTAATCACTGTGGTCACTTTGTTTTCTCCAGTGAGGCAAGTCTTCCATGATTTAATAGAACATAACAGTTTATTTATTTATATATATATTTTTTTTTCTTCTCATGATTAAAAACATATTCCTTCCTAAATTTAAAGTAATGAATCTTTCACTAGTTCTGGCGACAAGGATTTATTACACGATACTTTTTAAATGGAAATCCATAAATTTAACATCATCTTCAATTTGAAGACCTCATTTATGGGTTTCAGTAATATCTGAAAACATACCAACTTTTGCTAAAAAGATTTTATGGTGAAAAATGTAAAGAAAAACTAAAGTGACAGTAGAGAGCATTTCAAATTGACACATATTCGAGCTTACTGCTATTTCAAGAAAAACTAAAGTGACAGTAAAGAGCATTTCAAATTGACACATATTCGAGCTTACTGCTATTTCAAGAAAAACTAAAGTGACAGTAAAGAGCATTTCAGACTGACACATATTCGAGTTTACTACTATTTCAAGAAAAACTAAAGTGACAGTAAAGAGCATTTCAAATTGACACATATTCGAGCTTACTGCTATTTCAAGAAAAACTAAAGTGACAGTAAAGAGCATTTCAAATTGACACGTATTCGAGCTTACTGCTATTTCAAGAAAAACTAAAGTGACAGTAAAGAGCATTTCAAATTGACACATATTCGAGCTTACTGCTATTTCAAGAAAAACTAAAGTGACAGTAAAGAGCATTTCAAATTGACACATATTCGAGCTTACTACTATTTCAAATTGACACATATTCGAGCTTGCTACTATTTCAAGAAAAACTAAAGTGACAGTAGAGAGCATTTCAAATTGACACATATTCGAGCTTACTACTATTTCAAACTGACACATATTCGAGCTTACTACTATTTCAAGAAAAACTAAAGTGACAGTAAAGAGCATTTCAAATTGACACATATTCGAGCTTACTGCTATTTCAAGAAAAACTAAAGTGACAGTAAAGAGCATTTCAAATTGACACATATTCGAGCTTACTGCTATTTCAAGAAACAAAGGATGAGCTGTAACTGTTGCTGATTTAGAAGTGCACACGCTATGGAAGATATTATTACAATATAAGAAGTGAAAAGCGCTTGCATTTTGAGTAATATTGCCGCGACATTACCTGCATCCGGTTATTGAGAATGATGTTACATAGGTCTGAAGCATTTTTTATTATCCCGACGCATCTAAAAACCATTGCCTTGTATCTAACAAGCTTTTTTCTCTCAATTGATTAGGATAAGGGACAACTAGTTTATGATATGAATGATGAAAAACGGATTTTCATGGAAAGTTTTTTAGAGTCAATTTTCCGTCCTCTGCGACATAACGGATACTTCAATGTACATATATGAATCCGTAGTAGACGATTATAATAATTTAGCCCTGATGCCCAATGAGTCGGTGTTTATTTCTCCTTTTTTACTCGACAATGTCTGCGACTTTTATGTCGTTTCTGGAAGAATACTGTTCATTCCTGTTAGCATTTTTTTAAACCTACTTGCACTATAATTTCCAGAATTTGTTTCCTCCAACATATTGAAATTCTTCTTTTCAAGAACTCTTAAACAGCTTTCAAGATTTTTACGTTTGCTTTCGATATCTAGAATACGGCCGTCGTACTGCTCAGACATCTTTTGCACATGATTCTTAATCGCTCCGTCGATGAATCTTTGAAAGTCATCCATTGCAGACATCATCATCTTCGCAGGTTTCTCGTTCACTGATTCCTACAGTTGTTCCTGCATAGACTCGTAGAGAGCCTTAGACAGAAGAATCTCAAGGCATGTTTTCACATCCTGAAGCTCATCTAATATTTGGGACATCTTAAGCCTTAGCGTCTGTTGATTCATTATGGTGGAGCTTCCTGATTTAATCTCCTGTAACAGGGTAGATGTACCTGTTACAGGTATTCCAGGCATATATATATATATATATATATATATATATATATATATATATATATATATATATATATATATATATATATATATATATATACAGAGATATATGGAGCGATGCAAACATCTCTGAAAATCACATATTTTATATTTGTAAACCCAAAATATATTACGATTTTGAAAGTTTGCATATTTAACAAATCACAAATGGCAGTTCTTTACCTCCCATCTTAATCTATACCTCTATTTCATTGACTTTCCTCTGGAATCAGAATTGTTCTTACAATAACCGTTGCTGTTATTCACCGCTTCGTTTCGTTTGAGTTACAAAAGAATACAATCTCTACGTTCCATTGGTATTGTTATTGCAAAGCCGACTTTTATAAAATCTACTCTATTAATCATCTTATTGTTTATTTGCGGGGGGGGGGGGGGTTGCTTTTTTATTTTGTTTTGTATTTCAATGTATTTCAAGCAAATATATGGAAAATATTCGTTTGGAATCTAAAAAAGATAATGGAAAAGAACAAACATTTGATACTTTTACTTTTTACTTTTATATATTTCCCTGATTTTTACATATATATTTTTTTTCTTTATGTCTCTTTTTCAAGCATATATATATATATATATATATATATATAAACAGGATTCCTTTCGAATGTCCAAAATGGCGGAAAATATCGGATAATTGTGTCTGCAAAATTGTCTGCAAAATACTGACTACACATGGGTAACTTGCCCGCATAATTTTTTAAAATTTGTTTCCCATGACTTTTACATATATTTTATGTTTTTCAACAGATACCCCACTTGTAATGCACAATTATAAATATAGTAAAAAGCATTAGCAGAATTGAACCCGAAGGGTTCATGGGTCAGTTTCCTGTTTTGCCATCTTCACCTACTATACCAAGAAGTGAATATTACTTATAATAATATATCGGCATTGACTATCTTACGTTGCATTATCAACTTTTCAAGTTCTTATAACTTCACATTTTCATTTATTAAATAGGATTGAAACATTGTTTTCTTATCCAGACAAACCTAAAACATTGTCTCGTGTAAATCAAGCTTTTTATTAATCGACTCTTATATTTCATTGATTAATTCCAAACTCTCATAACTTTATATTTTCTTTTGTAAAAATGGGACTGAATAACTGGTGAATTATCCAGATGCATCTAAAAGATTGTCTCGTTACCATATTATCTTGCTGTCACAGAAATGTGTGCAGGAAAATACCTTTTGTATTATATATGAACATTTATATAGATTGGGTTTAGTTGCCTCGTACAGCGTTACCCTTGGTGTATGATTCTAACTTTGGCGATTTTGAAATAGCTATTTTTGTTCACTTACTGCAGCACGCACAAAGTGCTTGAGTGGTAGACGTGTTTACCCCGTATTCTCTGGACATGGGTTTGATCACGCATGGAGTACTTAAAGTGCTATTGTTTTTAAAATATCGTCACAATGCGTAGCCTTATCAAGCTGTCCACTTTTCGGAAGCAATCTTCAGCTTAGAAGTATGTGAATGTGTAAAACTTTATTCTTCTTACTAGCCGTTCTATGTGATAAAATTGCTTAATATATTGAATCCTTTGGAATTTATTCTAGAAAGTCAGACTTAAGTCACACAACGCCATGCTTTCGGATAGAATATATTCTGTTTCAGGTAAGACATTTTGTACCTGAATAGACAAGTCTAATTTAATTATATGGTGTACGCCTTAAGCGACAAGACACGTTCTAGCTTTTTTATTCTCATCGTAGATTCATGTATGAACGTGGTTATTATAATAATAATCTAGTCAGTCGTTCTTATGAAAAAAAGAGTTGAATGTGTAACGAAGTAAGTTCATGTGCGCGCATGCGTAATGTATATCCCTGTATTCGTGCTGAAACACATTTTTAGGAATGTCTCATGCATTACATGGTTCAGTTGTTGTAATTTTAGCTTCTTACGGGGAGTCGTTGAACTCTATGGGGTCGTTTAACCCAAATATTGTAGTTAATTGTAACTTCGGTGACGTTGGTTGGACCGATTATACTGGTCGACTAAGTGTGATGGGCCAAAGGTTCTTGACCAACGGGTCTGCACGGTAGAAAGGTTCCCGAGGGACCCTTCAGCAGGACGGGAGGAGTGGACTACATAATAGCATTCCCCAGTCATTCATCTTAAACGGTCGATTGGAAATATTCAGGCTTGTCGTCGGGATGCCACGAGATAACAACATCATATTTGTTGATGGAGAGTATATTAGGTTTTTCACCTAAAATTAAGTGCCATTATAGGTATCAATCTAATGCAACATCATACGCTGTTGATGAGCAATACATTAATCATATGTGTTGATAAATCCGTATATTACCGTCTATACTCTCGTATAACTCGATACCAACTCCAAACTGCATAGACCCAGATCTGCCGTCACACAATGCGCCGGCAGATCTGGGTCTATGTAGTTTGCAAGGACTAATCAGTAGAACAAACAACATAGATCCTGATCTGCCGGTGTATTATGCTCAGGCAGATCAGGGTCTATGTTGTTTGCATTTTTATCCGGTTTATACGCGAGTACAGACGTTACTCATATATGTTGATAAATCCATAGATTGATAACATTTGTTGATGAACTCTGCATTGATCATACCCGTTGACGAACGATATCATTTGTTATATCTGTTGATGAACTTGGTGTAGACTATGTTTTTTCAATCGTTAAATTTAATTTATGTGCAAGATTGATGTAAGGTTGTTAGTATAGTCTGTCAGATATTACGTGTTCGTTACTCATATCATAAATACATATCTCATTCACGTGCCCGTGTTATGTGTCTTCACTAGATTCAATTCCCGGTTTTTTCATCCTGTTACACTTGCAAGCTTTTTATCTCGATTAAATTACCAGAAGGGTTGCATAGTGTATGTCAAGACTGTTTGAAAAGAATTTTCATAAAAGGCTGTGTCTGCTCAATGCTTCATCCTCTTTGACGTAACCTAATCTGTAATGCACAATTATAAATACGTCGTAGTCGATTTTAATAATTTGTCCAGGAGGTCCATTAAGTCAGTGTTGTTCCCTTTTGCTTGTCTTAGCAAGAGAGTGACAGAGAAAAAAAACTGTCTACGCCAAATAAAACTTAAATAATAGTAAAACAATAAGTTTCCCTATAAAATCAGATATTAAGTCGACGAAAACGCCAACCATGGGATAATCCTCAACTATAGAAAATCGCTTATTCTTATAAATATTATATTGACTAAAATAGAAAAAGATATATTCTAAGCAAGGGTAGAAAGTACGCTGTGTCTCGCCTCTGGAAGTGTCTGCCAGTCAGAACCATACTATACCCCAATGTACCAAGTAATGTGCATTCATGAGAGGTTTAAAAATATGAGCAATAAATACAGATTATATCCATGACTTGCTACCGCAGAAAGCAGGCGAGAAAAGAAAACCGACGCAGTGGAACTCAGGGATAAATCATGATAATGATCTACGAAGTAGCCACAATTGTGCATTAAATATATGCGCTATGTAGCACAGGATAAGTGGACAATTCACCCAACACAACCTGATACCGGTACGAAAATATATTCCAAGTTTTCCGATCACAAGTTATTTCACGCCCTACCGGTAAAGAAATCGATACCTAAAATTTGCAGCATAATACAGTAGACGAGATAATTGTTCAGGGGCAATACACACTTGATTGTGACCTCTGTAACAGACATAAATGTGGAGTTGTGGGATTTTGAAAAATTAACCACTGAAATTTAAGATTGTGAACTCTGCTACCGCCGACGACGCAACCGGAAAGTAATGTTCACCTGTCGGTATAGCTATTGGAAGCGAAACAAGAAAATGGCACAAAAAAGCCTTGCGGATTAAAGCTGATGAAGTCTTTCATCCCATTTGTAATCATGTATTAAAAGTAGATATTGTGTCGGAGAGCGTAAAATATATGCAAAATTCAGGATAATGCATAAAAGGCAAAGAGTATGTATTTCAATTTCATAAATATACCCACTTTTTTATTTTACTTATGCAATTGTCCAATATTGTCCAATATTTTGGACTTTAATAACAAATCTTGTTTATATATTATCTTGAAAAAGAGAGCTTAAGACGAAGAATAAGGTATGCTCAAAAAAATCGAAATTGAACCTCCAATTAAAATGACATGTATAAATTATAATATTTCACGAAAAAATATGGAACTGATAGGTCAACTGCGATTGTAAAACGATCATAATATTCTGTACAAAAATAAAAAACCTGTATAAGCCGTATAAAACCAAACTAAAAGTAAAACAATAAGTTTTCCTATAAAACCAGACATTAAGTCGACAATAAATCCTACAGTACGATAGTCTTATAAATGTAGAAAAGCGTCTGTTCTTAGAAATGTTATCCTGAATAACGCCAAAAGATATATTCTAAGCAAGAATAGCGGCATGCTGTTTTTCGACTGCGGCCCTGTACACTAGTCACAATAGAGCCATCATGTACCGCAACTCCAGTCCAATGCAGCAAGTAATGTGTAGCCATCATGTACCGCAACTCCAGTCCAATGCAGCAAGTAATGTGTAGCAATCATGTACCGCAACTCCACTTGAATGCAGCAAGAAAACATGTGTAGCCATCATATACAGCAACTCCAGTTGAATGCAGCAAGTAATGTGTAGTTTGCAGGTGTTGAAAAAAAAAAGGAATAATTAAAGATTGTGGACGACGAAAGGTTGTATCCATTCAATACAATACTATATATAATATAAGGTTTCTGAATGCTTGGGGACAATACGCTATTACTTAAGTGCTATGCACAACAATAAATCTGATGGTATGCGAATTCTGAAAAATTGATTGATGGAATTAAGAGATTTAAGATTGTGAACTCCGCTAGTGTCGCCGTTGCCATCGCAAAGTAGTATTTACCTGTCAATATATCGATAGCAGGATATACAATGCAATGACTCCTTAAGCCTTGTGATTAATGCCGATAAAGCATTTCACCGTATTTTTAATTCTGCATTAAAAGTTGACATTTTCTCTATAAGCATAGCATTTATCTAAAAAAAAATCAGGAACATATATTAAAGGCGCATGGTATCTACGGAGGTTCCATAAATATGTCCTCGATCCGCCATGTTTCGTGCCCTTAACGTGAATTTTAACGCTTGCATTATAGTATTGTGAGAAACTATCAAAATCACCATAGAATGTGTTCAACTTAATTTATTCATCGTTGAAAAATGTTTATAAAGCGTGTCAAAATTTGTATATATCTGGAAGTTCATCCATGGTTCGTGCCCTTGAAATAAAGGCCACGTGACATAAGACTGAAATGTGACAATAAGGCCAAAGTGTGAAAATAGATCATTTATAATGTCTCTGTATTTTCATGAATTACATTTGTAATATATTTTATTCCTTTCGTATGCATATATATTGACTGCAATAAAACGCATATTAAGAATGGTGCCAAAAGTATAAAAATATATATATAAAATAGGATGCATTTTTTAATTATTTTTTTCAAGCTATTTCGATATAATTGTCGTATTCAAAGATGCTTGAAAAAGACACATTTGGAACAAAAATAAAATATTCACATAAAATTTTCATTTATGACAATTTATATTCACGTCTCGCTACAACATAATCAGAAGAGAAAAGAAAACGGACTCACTAAACCTCAGGGGTGAATAATTATACTGATTATTATTATGTACTCATAAACGTGCCTTAAAAGTATGCGTTATGTCATATGTTATGACTCTATGGCTCGAAGAAACGTAACAAAAAGAAAGTGAAAACAACAATGTTTATAAAAATCAACAAACAATTTATTTTAAATAATTAATGTGAAAATCAAAATACACTTACAGTTTTGTGTATTAAAATCCAAATAATCCAACAATTATTAGTGTCCTAATCACAAGTCCAGTATATATAGAAACTATAAAATGTTCCAAATGAATGTTCCAAGTTAATGAATGTTCCAATGAATCTTCGTAATGTTCTAAATGCATGTGTCTTCGTAATGAACAAATGTTTCGAATAGATGATGGTTCTAAATGAATGAGTCTGTAATGTTTCGATGTACCAACGATAATGTAATCCATATCATCTTTAAGAAAGTTCAGAGGCATCCGAGAAAGTCCTAAATATCTCCAAGTAGCTCTGTTGAATGGTCCAATAAATAATTCCTTTCGAATTATCTATACAGCATGGCATTACAGCAGCACGGCTATTATTTCAAACAATCTAATGATTCCAAAAGCTGATCATAAAAAACAGATCTTTTCAACTCAAGATCTAAAATGGAAAAGAAATAATTTGTATATTCAGGTCTTTTATACAACTTGCAAATGGCACATTTCACAACAGGAAATGTGTCATATTACGACCCAGAATGCAATACTAAATGCATCTATTTCATGGAAATTTACTGAAAGAATGATCATAGCTCTGAGCTTGAACAAAAGGTCAGTAAACATGTTGTCATTTGATTAATGCATACGTAATATGTAACAAAAATAAATGTGAAGATACTGGAATTTTCAATAATCGATCATTGTTAACGCCGCTACTTTAGCCATCGCCACCGGATTATAATCATAACCTCTTCATATAGCTATAGCATGCTAGACAATACAATGACCGATGAAGCCTTGGGATTAATGTTGGTAAAACTCTTCACGGTATTTTAATCGTGAAATATTGTATCATATCGTTCAATATTGTATCATATATTTGCTTTTTTTAAAAAATAGGACGAAAGCTATATTATGTATTATGGCCTCAAGTAATTCGGATTTGCATCTACAATCCAAAATGACTTGTAGAAAATTTACTATATTTAAGCATATGAAACTAATGGGTTAATCACACTAAGTACTATTGTAACAGTGAGCATTATTCTTAGTACAAATAGCAGAAAAGTTGCTCTACGCCGTATGAAACCGAATTAAAGGTAAAACAATTTGTAAAAGCAGACAATAAGTTGAAGAAAAATTACAACATATGATAGTCCCATAAATATAGGGTAGCGTTTCTTCTTATAAATATTATGGTGACTAAAACCAAAAATAGGAATTCTTAGCAAGGGTAGGCGGTACACTCTGTCATGCCTGCCGTAGTGTTTACTTGTACAGCAGCGTGTAGTGAGATTCAAAAAATGTAGTGGAATAATAAATGTAGTAAAAAAAGAAAAATGTAGTGGGTATGAAAATGTGGCGGATAAGAAAATGTAAGAAAATGTAGAGGGTCACAAAATGTAGCCGATAAGAAAATGTAGTGAGTTTAAAATGTAGTTGACCAATAAATGTCGTGGAAAAGAAAAATCTAGTGGGTAAGAAAATGCAGTAAAATCAAAATGTTGTAGATTAATAAATGTAGTGGACAAAAAAACATGCAGCAGATAAGAAAATGTAGTGAATTTAAAATGTAGTGGAAGAATAAATGTATTGGAAAAGAAAACATGTAGTTGGTAAGAAATGTAGTGAGTTTAAAATGCAGTGGACAATTAAATGTAGTGGACAAAATAAATGTAGTGGGTAAGAAAATGTGACGGATAAAAACAATGGAGACTTTCTACACCAGTTACCGCACGATCGTTACTTAATCCTGACTACGTGCCGTATATTTTCAGCGAGCAGACGGTAACAAATACAAGGTACATTTTGTCTCTGCAACTTGCAAAAATACATCATGGAATTTAGAACAATTACCAATCGTGCTTTAACTGTTTCCGTGCGGCAACTGGTGCAAACCCTCTCGGGAGTTTAAAATGTAGTGGACAAATGCATGTAGTGACAATAAAAATGTAGCCGGTAAGAAAATGGAGCAGAGAAGAAGATGTAGTAAGTTTTAAAATGTAGTGGACCAGTAAACATAATGGAAATGAAAACTGTAGTATATACAAGTCATACAGGTCATGTAGGCGTTCAGTAGCGACTATTTTCAGTAATGGGTGTCATTTTTTATAATTTGATTACGCATACCTTTAAATGGCAATTATTAACTTTATTTCAATCCACATACATCCATATTCCTTTGGAAGGTCCTTATTTTTACACGCGTCGAGAAATACATATGGCAAAATCAATGTTAAAGTACGAGGACATTTTTAGACGAGGTCAACCTAAAGGTGTGATCCAGTACAAATCGGATCGAATGAAAGCTGCACGTGTTTAAAAAAAACAAACAAACCAAAACAAAAAAACCCCATCCATACTGCCCTGTTATTTGTTATGATAGACCTGACATCCTCTTTTCTTCACCCAGTTAGTATCTGGCCACTATTGTTGTTTAAAGTGCAGAGCATTCAACAATCAGGACTGAATAGACTTTGGTTAAACTATATTAGTATTAAATTTTAGAACAACAATTAATCAATTCATATTTAATTTAACTTGAGTAAATGTGCCTACATGACCCACATTGACATACACTTTAGAAAATGCAGCGGATAAGAAAATTTCGAGGAGAAGAAAAATGTAGTGGTAAGAAAATGTAGTGATAAAAAATGAAATGCACAAGAAAAGTAGCAACAGATAAATATTTAATGGAAATTTATAATTGTTTAAAAATGTTGTGTCCACGGTTTGATATTGTTTTAACTTCAGCAAAGACATTTCACTACAATATATAGGCCCGAGGCAATTGTCCCCAATATCGAGGCAGCACGAAATACCCAAAACTAGCCCCAAACTACGCAAAAACTAGTAAAATATAGCCCTAACTACTGTGATGTTACCTAAATCTAGATGTCGAAACCAAAAAGTATGATATATGTAAATCCTTGGATTAATTGCTAGATCATATGAAACAAGAACACTATATCGGTGTGGTGAAACTTGTATAATCGTAATGCATGTCGACAGTATTTTATTAATTTTTAGCATTTTTTTTTTTCTTCGGGCACTGAGGGGCACTTGGACAACTGAACGACAATCCATTTGTGCAAGAAGTAATTCTTACTAAAGGAAAATAACCTGTAATTATTTTATATAGTGAGGAGCAGCTCTTAGATTTAAGAAAAACTGTTTCGGTACCAACAGTGTGGACTTTGGACAAGCATTACGAGGATAATTTTTATTACGTTCTCTAAGTTTTATTTTCTTTTTTTAGGTGGCTCATCTGTTTTATCATCCTGTTTGTTGGATTCTTCATCTTCCTTCAGCTGTTGTCTATCCAAGTCTGTAAGAAACTGTGTCTACTTCTGGCTTTAAAGCAAACAGCAGGAACCTGTAAAGGAAATGGACATTTATAATGCATAAATCTCTGTTAATGTTATGCTGACAGCTTTATTGATACATTTATATCAATCTATGTTTAGTCAATGGACAGTCTTCAACTTGGGTTCCCAGCTGCCATGACTGTAGGCAGGGTGATCCTTTGTCTCCTTACATATTCATTCTCTGAGCTGAGATCTTAGCACTTATGATTAAAAAGTATCCTAATATAAAAGACATCAAAATCAAATAAACAGAACAATTGACCTCACAATATGCAGAATATCTGACCTGTCAATGTGCAGATCATTTGACCTCACAATATGCAGAACATCTGACCTTGCAATGTGCAGAACATTTGACCTCACAATATGCAGAATATCTGACCTCACAATTAGCAAATCATTTGACCTCACAATATGCAGATCATCTGACTTCACAATATACAGATCATTTGACCTCACAATGTGCAGAAAATCTGACCTCACAATATGCAGAACATCTGACCTCACAATATGCCGACGACAGTTCACTTCACTTTGCAAGCTTCAGAAAAAAAATCTTTGAAAATACATCTCTCAATCTTGTAACTTTCTAAGCAATTTTCTGTTTTAAGTCTTAATAATAAAAAACATAAGGTAGTTTGATTGCGAAGTATCCAGATGGAATTGGGGATCAACTTATATTATTATATTATATTATATGAAGAATATAACATTTGCTGGAAAACTGAAACTTGTAAACTGGAAGCTAAAATCAACATGCCCTTTACAGCTGATAAAGTCTCCTAAGAATAAAGGTCTTGTCAAAAATAAGACCTTAAATTCAAGAGGTCTCTGTGTTTTCCTGGTGAAGTGCTCTAATGACGAGACCAGAGATGTAATGCAGATGCAAACTTGAGGTTCATTCGATTTATTGACAATCATAAAATCACATGACAGGTAATGTTCTAAAAATTCAAAACTCAAATCTCAGTTGCATCACTTTTAGAAAGAATGACTCATGGACATTGGGCCCCTGGGTGGACGAGTGGTCTAAGGCACTCACCTTGACAGATCACTGACTTCTCACATGTCCATGTGGGTTTGAGTCTCAGCGTGGGCAACATGGGTACCGGTATGTGAGAAAGCTTGCCAGTAGCTTCCCGTAAGTTGGTGGTTCTTCCCAGGCTCTTCCTCCTCCAAATATTCTGGTCACCATATTTAGCCTATCATATGCTAAAAAGTGGCATTAAACCCACAAAACCAAACCAAACCAACCAAACTCACTGACATGGTATCATAAGTGGTAGTGTGTAATTGGACAAAAATACTTAATTTAGAAATATCAAAGATTTAATCTAAAGACTTTATATTTATTAATTATTTAGTGATATATTTAGAAACTTGGACTGCACTTTAATTATATTCATATGGGTTCAACTTTACATGATGCCTTGAGAAACACACCATGGCTATAACAATAATAACTGACAACTTGCATACAAAGTCTTGAGAACACTCAATCAGCTTTGCAATACAAAGAATAAATTATCAACAGATCCTTGAGAAATACTCAAAGGCTTCAAAGTCAAATTTGCACTTTTTATTCTTATGTTTTGTTCCAGATTTCCTATATCTACTGAACTGTGATAATTACACTGGTCTACAGCCAAATTGCTTCCGCAATAAATCTTGTCAAACTTTACTAATTCTGGGTCATTGAGAACGAAAATGATGCTTAAAATTGTTGATTGGCTCTAGTTTTAAAGATATTATGCTGGGTCAGTATATACGACACTTGACTTGGGAATGGCAGAGGATACATGAGTTATAAAGAGAAGGGATCTCAATTTAAACCAGAAATGACTAAAATACATCTTTGACTGGATCAATGAATAAATCTCTGACTGGGTTTAGACAGTACTTGCTTTTTAGGCAAAACAATGAATGATGCAATCTGAAGCTGGTATTGTGTCATACATGATGTGAATTGCATCATGTTATTCCTAGAAGTCATGGATGATGCAATCATAACTAAGCTTACATCACTCTGCTGAAGAAATTGTCCTATATCAGCTCTACAAATCATACAGTGTCGTACTCTCTTATTTGTCAGTGTTTGATTTTGCAAAGGGACACATTTCTGTTTAGCCAAAGTGAGCAGAGATGCCTCGTACTTGTGTGAACAATGCAGATAACTTCTGCTATGTTTGTGGTGAAGTGACTTTTGCATCACAAAAGCGCAGTATAACCACTATGGTTAAGAAAGCCTATCACCTTTATTTTGGGTGCAAAATTGGAGATCAGGACAAGATGTGGGCACCACACATATGCTGCAACACTTGTGCATCAAATCTTCGCCAGTGGTTGAACAGGAATAGGAAATCTATGCCTTTTGCAGTGCAAATGATTTGGAGACAGCCAACAGATCATATCAGCAATTGTTACTTCTGCATGGTGCCTCCAGTTCGGAAAGGTGTGTCAAAGAAGAAAAAGTGGACTGTGCATTCTCCAAACATTCCATCAGCTATACGCCCAGTACCCCACGGAGAAGGACTGCCGGTTCCTGATGCACCAGAATCATTCTCACTTGAGTCAGACGAGGAAGAGGAAGGGGATGAAACTTCTAGTCCTGAACCATCAATGTCACATGACCCATATTTTCTCCCATCCTCCTCCTCTGAACCACACATCATAAGAAAAGGTGAACTAAATGACCTTGTCAGGGATTTGGAACTACCCAAGAGTAAGGCAGAGCTCTTGGGCTCCAGACTACAGCAGTGGAATCTCCTTGCAGGTGATGTTAGGGTTTCCATGTTCCGTGACCGTCAAAAGGATTTTGTCCCATTCTTCTTCATGGAAGGTGATCTTGTAGCCTGCAACAAAATCAATGGTGTGATGGCAACCCTCAACATCGTTCATGATCCAGATGAGTAGAGACTGTTCATTGATTCATCGAAGACGAGTCTTAAAGCTGTTTTGCTGCATAATAGCAGTGTTTTGCCATCAATTCCAGTTGGTCATGCAGTCCATATGAAGGAAACCTATGAAAACATGAAACAACTTTTGAGGTGCATAAACTATGACCAACATCAATGGCAGCTTATGGCGATTTCAAGGTTCTTGCTCTCTTGCTTGGTCGGCAGACTGGATACACAAAGTACTGCTGTTTTCTCTGTGAATGGGATAGTCGTGCGAGAGATTCCCACTACATGAAGAGAGATTGGCCACTCCGACAGTCATTGGAACCTGGGATGAAAAGTGTTTTCATAATCTGGAATTGGTATATTGGTCTTCCTAATCTGGAATCGGTATATTGGTCTTCCTAATCTGGAATTGGTATATTGGTCTTCCTAATCTGGAATTGGTATATTGGTCTTCCTAATCTGGAATTGGTATATTGGTCTTCATAATCTGGAATCGGTATATTGGTCTTCCTAATCTGGAATTGGTATATTGGTCTTCCTAATCTGGAATTGGTATATTGGTCTTCCTAATCTGGAATTGGTATATTGGTCTTCCTAATCTGGAATTGGTATATTGGTCTTCCTAATCTGTTTCTGTGGTAGCTCAGTGGGTAGAGCATCAGACTCGTAATACCTGAGTCACAGGTTTGATACTTTCGCATGCCAGCCTGGTCGGTTGCTACATGTAGGTGTGTCCTTGGAGAGGCACTTAGTTTCCATTTGCTTGGCATGATATAGCCAATAAGTGTTAAAAGTGCTGTTAAAACCCAAAAAAACAAAGCAAAAAACAAACTAATCTGTTTCTACTGAATGTCCCATTTTTCATGTATAAATATTCATTTGATTTTGACTGCACTGCTTACATTAGCATATACAACAAGATTTGTCGATATCTCTCATATAATAAGGTGCTTGGAATGACAGGGATGTCTAATGAAATTGTTTTATATATAGATGTTGTGAATGTTAAATGTGCTCTAGCTTTCTTCCATTATCAAATATTTTTCTTTTAAATTGCAAGTTATTTTATTTAAAAGACATTATAGTAAAATTATTACTATTTCAGTGTGGTTTTATAAATAATAATTTCATGGTTGTGTCAGATTTTAGCAAATAGTATTTGCATATTCCAATACACTGCTCAGGAGAGTTAACCCAACAAACATATACTCCTAATGGGAGTTAACCAAAAGAACCTAAACAGGAAATGGCTGCCATTAAAGGCTGATTGAAGGTCTTGGGTAACTATCTGAAGTTACTATGTAATCACACAAGTTTTTTCAAGATTAAAAATTGAAAGAAGAAATCTCAATTTGTACAGAACCATGGTACCTTAGTTCATACAGCATCAAGCTTGTAATTCAAGGGTTGTGGGTTAGATACCAGTCTAGGCCAGCCCAGGTTGGCTGCCTTGGTGTGTCCTTGGAAAAAAACACTAAGTTCCCATTTCAGAGCCATGATATAGCCAATAATGTGTTAAAAGTATCATTAAAACCAACAACAAAAAACCCCAAAGAAACTCAATTTGTAAATTTTTCCAAGACACATTAGAGTGTAAATGGCATAAAACACATAACAACATGTGTTGTGTATAGGGCCATTACATTTACTCAGGTAAATGACATTAATTCATATTTGTTGTGTAAACATGTATAAAATCCATATTCCATTTAAATTAATAAAACATTTGACCTATTACATGAACAAGTTTGGAATGCTGACAACAATAAAAATGGCTGAAAAACAAGCAATTTGAAGTTTTATTTCACAGAGGTAGAAATAAATGGGAACGTAAAATACAATGGAGTTTGCCTACTCAGATGGTAGTTAAGGCTCAATGTCAAAGCATCTAAAGCACAAACATAAATCCCTTCACTGAAATTGGTGCAAAAAAGATAATCAGCCTATAACATATTGTAACTTTTAAAACTCTGTATTTTCTTCTTGAAGTAAAATGGCAAAAGTGCAATGAAAAACTAGTAATGATCCGTACACATGACCGGAAACTTATCAGCATAGTGAAAGATATGGGGTTGTGGGAAGGTTTCAAAAGTTTCTGCTTCGAGTTAAATCCCTCCCATGGTTTCCTTTTCAGTTCTTATTTTGAACATTCGTGTTGATAACAGGTAAATTATGATAAGCTTTATATAGTAAATGTCAGCTTTGCCAGTCTTATATATGAGCGATAGTAAATTGTCTTAGCTTTGTGTGCTTTTTTTCTATTGTAACCACCTGATACTGGTAGTGAGTGACTGCCTGATGCAACACTGTTGATGCTGCTCTCAAATTAACCTCCCAGTATACATGGAATGTCTTTGTGCCATGTGGCATGTATATACATGTCAACAGAGAAATCAGATTAGTAAATTTTAAATCTAGTGTCAATAAGTTTATAACAAAATATAAATTTAGCCTTGTTATTGCATTGATAAGCTACTTATGTTGCAGTTACCTAGATACCAATTGAAAACTAGCACCATAATGAACATTCAACATAAGTCATATGCCACCTATGTCGGTAAAATGTACGAAACTTATAAACACTTTTTCTAAAAACAAGATACTTGTATATTTTAGCAAGAGATATAATTATTATGGAACATCAATGACAAAGAGACTGATTATTACTTTGAATTTCTTGTTAAAGACTAGTTGTATTCACAATATTTTGTTATACACTACATCATGTTCCAAGCAGTCATAGCAGTCATATTCAACATTAGATTGGTACCATCTTAATTTAGGACCAACTAGACATCATATGAAGTATTGTAGTGAAAACCCAATGTCGATATGACATCCATTCAGAACTAGCAATAACAAGATTTTCATGATGGTCACTGTGGTGGTCATACTGAATTTCCAAGCAAATCCATTTTCATTGAGGACCAAGCAGACATCATAAGAAGTCTTCTGGTGAAAATCCCATGTCGATATGACTTTCCATTCAGAGGGAGTAGTTATAATAAGATTTCAAGATGGCTGCCATGGGACTTAGCTCCCGTTTCCTCTGCATGATATAACCAGTAATGTGTTAAAAATGCTGTTAAAAACAACAAAAATGAAACAAACTGAGCAGCACCTTTTTCACTGAGGACCAAGCAGACCATGGGATGAATGTGTGTGTAAAGTTTTATCGCAATCCTCCAAGTAGTTTTGACGGAGTAGAAATTGCAAACTGGTGATAACAGATGGACATATGTCCAGCAAGGGACAATAGGTAATCCCAAAAGCTCTTCTGGTCCATGAACAACAAAGCTAAAACGAGCAATAACACTAACAAAACTCTCAAGAGCAAACTGATTTGTCAATATTGGCATCTTTAGATGATGACCATAATATGTAAAAAGCTTTAGTGATCCATCAAAACCTATGGGACAAATCGTGCTCACAAGATTCCATTACACATTGTATTCAGCTGCAAGACAAAAAGGGCAATAACTCTAACATAAATTGCATGAGGACAGTTACTTGTCAGAATGCTAATTTTAAAATCATGACCATAACCTGTACAAAGTTTCACAATGATCCACTGAAAACTGTGATATGAATTGCATTCACAAGATTCTGCCATACGCTACATCAGGCTCAAAGTAAACATGGGGAATAACTCCAACAAAAACATCGTAGTAGGACACTGATTTGTCGATATATACATAAATAGATGGAAAACATAAACCTGAGCTGCATCCATAAAAAGATTCTGTCATACAATACATCCAACTGCAAGTTAAAAGGGCCATAACTTTAATAAAAATCACTGGACAGTCTTCAGATGATGACTATAATCTACACCAAGTACAGTGACCAATTCAAATCAGATTAATTGTGTTTTCATGATTTTGTCATACTTTGTAAATGCTAGACAAAAAACGGAAACAACTCTAACAAATGTAGGACTGATTTGCAAATTCAAGGGACTACATGAACCCAATATGAGGGAGTTGAGAAATACTGTTAAGCTGTATAGCTTCTATAGGTATTTCTATGTTTTCCCAATCTAAGTAAATCATGAATAAACTTACACTGCATGACACTATGGAGATCTGTCATGATGTGATGTTATAATTGCCAAGTCATACTATGTTACATGAAAAACATGATTTTAAACTGCCAGACAAACTAACAAGATTGTCATTTGCAAAACACGAATTGCTAAATATGCATCCATGCCCAATAAAGACAGGGGTGGTTAAGGGTGGGGAGAGTGGCTAGGCATTATCAAACACTATTAAAATAGTATTTATTGAAGAATATCCAAATTTGGGAAAGTGTTTGGAGCTTAGTAATGCCTTCAGCAAGGTATCAGCAAGTAATTTACTGGTTTTACTGCAAATTATATCCTGTAGAATGCATAGTAGCTGCCACTGAAAGTACATCTGGTTTAGAAATACATGCAGTTTTGCAGGAGAAGTATCCATGTGTTATAGTTTAGAACACAGTTGGAATTACTGATCCGGAAAAAAGAAACAGCACAGAAAAAAAACACCAGAATTGATATCTAGAACTAGATATGTGGCATATCTCCTTTAGAAATAAAATAGAATGAACAAGATAACAATACAAATGATGTTAGCATTCACAGAGCCATAGCTTGTTTGTTGTCACATCTGTTATTACCATTTAAAGGCCATAAGTTTTATTTTCAATCAATTATCATTGTAACAGGGGCAACTCTTTAAAAACTTATATTTAGGGCTTTCTCTACCTCAATAAGCAGTAAACATAGGGGTGCTGATGCATGTCAGTAAAGTCAATAGCTTATGGGTGTATGAACAGATGGAGTCAAGCCTTCAGATAAACTCAATGTATTTAAGCTATTCTAACCCAGGTTTATTTCTATTCAAAATGGTATTTGGCGATCAAATTTAGATATTGGAGAAATGTGAGGACAGACAGTTTAAGGTCTAAAAGTAGAATGAGAAATAGAGAGAAGAAAATGAAGGATAGCTCATTTCCTTAAACTCAAGTTGCTACCTAATGAAATTAAGAGGCAGAGATTTAATTCAATAAAATTAAGAGGTTTATCTGACGTAAATAATTAGTTAAATAAAAAGTTCTAATGAAGGGCCTGGTTTTGATGGATGGAGACGAAGCTTATGAGGGAAATTATAGAAAACAAAAAAAAGACCTCACAAACACTGGAATAAATGAAACCACGCTGCATTGCTTACTATCTAGACATCAGACAGATCATTATGTCTTCTTGGTTTGTTGAAATGTGATGGTAGCTAAGGAATGTCGAAGTCAGTTGAAGTAGGAGAAAGTTTCTTTAACGAAATGAAGCTATCTAATCATGTTTGTTAATATTAATGTGCTTTCCTTTATCTTGTTAAAGAAACTTACCCCATCTTCAACCAACTTTGGCATTCCTCGGCTAACATCACAATTCAACTAATAGAAATGTGTGTCAATGGAACTTGAAAACGCATCCACTTGCTTGTGTCAGGATTTGATTCCATCAGGAAAAAGACATCAGAGTAAGTATTAAAAGAATAAAGCAAAGCAATTACACTTTAATCTGTGCAACAGTGTCAATATGGGCTGCCAAGTATGAGATATACATGTATTCTTGAAAATGTGGCCCCGGTTCCCTGGTCAGTTAATTGGGGACCATACGACACAACACCGTTTGTGCTGGAAGTAAGATGTCAAATTCCCACATTATAAATACCAGAAGGGACATTTTACATTGTTGGTAGCAACAGGGGACGATTTTTTCAAAATTATAAAATAAATGAGAATGGAATGTTTTCTGCATAATTTGAGTGTGCAGAATTAAAAAATTAACCCATTTGCAGGATATCTTTTGAAATAAATTCACAGGAAGCATTGAAACACATGTTCCATCCACCATTTTTTATATTATATGCTGAAATTTGCATATTTCTTACATATGGTTATATAGAAATCTTTTGTGAACATTCAACTTTAAGAATATGTTAACTTTTTGTGTGTTCCAGATACTTCTGAAGCTTTTCTGTGCTTTTTTACAATGCGCAACCCTAATATTTTTGAATGAAATACTATATTCTTGAGTCACACACAAGCTGAAATTATATGTTACTCTTCAAACCAATAATGCATACTCATTACAATGCTCTTGCACATATATATGAACTCTGTGTAGAATAAAGAAATATATAATTTCATTTCAGAGTATGTTCAAGAGGTTGTTCATGCAGGAAGGGATGGCCTTCAGGCTGAAGCTATTATTTTTCACAACAGCAGTGACAGGTCTTCAAACATACTTGAGAAGAACATGAAAGGATATCTAACACTGGAAAGTGGCTGCAGATGCCAACTTTTGAATGATTATTTTAACTGTCCATATGAGGTTGCTGAATTTGCATGCTGTGACCTTTGCAAAATAAGGCACCTAGTAGTGCAAGTGGTATTAAATTTTTAACCGGACAAAATCAAACAGATAGATACCTTGTGCACATGGCTTCAAATGAATATGTCAAAGCTGATGTATCTGGTGAAATCGCTTTTCACCTGACTGATGATTTAATTCAACGCATAACAGAAACATCTGATATTATACCTATGGACATGAATGAAATTATACAATATTACAACATACCCAGGTATATTCCTGATTCACTTCATGCAGTATCTGTTACCTTTAGGAAACAATATTAAGTTATTCAGACCAAGTAAGTAAATCTCTCACCTGCCCCTTTGCTATATACAAATCCATTTTAATTTTCTAGTGACCATAACATTACCAACTGGGCAGAAGAAAGGTGGGCATCTAGGGAGATAAAAACACAATTCCAAAAATTACACTAATACCTAATACCCCCACCCCCACCTGCAGACACACAAAAATTTATAGGACTTTAAATCCCAACAATTATTCAAGATTCTCAAATGACCTTGAGCTTGCTTCAAGAGCAGAGAAAGGATAGGGTTGTGTGGAGAGAAAATGGAAATGCTTACTTATCCTCCAGTCTAAATATGAAACCAATTGCTTCAGGGTTTGGGAATTGTATCAAAACAGAAAAAAAACTGTTTAAGCCCCAACCTTAACTGTTGAAGACACTACCACTATAGGTGGAATGAGTAGACACTACCACTAGAGGTGGAATGTGTCTTGCCTCTACCAAAACTGACAAGACAACTAGACAAATGTTGTGCATGTTGCTTACTTAAATAAACCCCAATTTCTCCAACATCTCACTTATGTGCATGTGCATGGAAATGAAACCAGATGCAATTATATGACTTTTGTAGCATGGCCATGGCTTTAATGGCTTAGCATGCTCTAATAAAGTTTAATTACTCAACAATATTAGAGAATTATCCCTAAATGTCAACACTTATAATAATAATACTACTTTATTTATAGAAGGCAAATCAATTAGTATAATACTACTCTCTTGAGGCCTTTTGTTTAAAATGTGGAAAAATTATATACAATATTTAAAACATAATATAAAGTGTCTGTGTATTATGACAATAATCAGATGTTGTTAAACATTTAAGAAAAATTGAAATTTTCTTTAAACAACTTTAGATTATCACTTTTTTTGATGTTTTGAGGAATACTGTTCCATATGAAAGCACCTGAATATTGCAGAGACTTTTTGAAGGTCTCCAACTTTGGCTTGAGAAGTCAAAGATTCCCATCACAAACAGATCTTAATCCATATTTAGATGAGTTTGCTACAAATAATTCCTGAAGATATTTTGGAGCAATTCCTTGAAGAGACTTGTACACTAAAATGCTTTTTTGGTAATCAATCCTTACAGATAAGTCAAGTCATTTCAGTTCACAGAAGACAGGATTGCTTGGTGCATCCAATGGTTTTCCAAGTATAATTCATGCTGCTTTTTTTTGTAGTTTTGAAAGTCTGTCAATATTATGTTTAGAACAATTTCCTCCAATAGTGACACAATAGGTGGAGACAATTTAAGTATTTCAGGTCCAATTCCATCTAATCCTGTAGCTTTGTTTACATTTAGGTTTTCCAATGTTTTGTAAACTTCAAGCTCTGTAACATAGTCCAATTGAAATGGTTCTATATTTTGTAGTTTATCATTTAGGTTCTCATTTAGAACAGTAGGATCAAAGTTCTCACTTTTTCTTTGAAATTCACCAGATACACTGCTAAAATACTTGCTGAATGAATCTACAATATCCTGCACAGAAGTCGCTTTATGACCATTATATTTGATAATACTGGGAGGAACAGGCGACTTTTTGGAATTTAGTTCATTTAGATATTTCCACACATTACTAGATTTTTTATTTTTCTCAATGGCTTGTTTGTAGTATGTCTGACTATTCCAATCATATCTGTAACTGCATTCCTCCATTTCCTGTAGTTTTCCCAATCTTTGATTTTATGAAATTTGTCTCTGATTTCAGGTGAAAGCCAGTTTAGTTTCATTTGCTGTTTTACTTGCTTTGTTTTTAGTGGTGCATGAATATTCATGATTTTCTTGAAGAGATTATAAAACATTTCCACAGCAATGTTGCAATTGTTAATATTTTCTAAACAGTGGTTCTTGTCGCAGGTCATTTAGGAATTCTTCTTCATTAAAATCCTCTGAAGTCTCTGTATGTAATTTATGATGGCACATATGCCTTAATTCAACATCAGTGACAACAAGAATGAGCTAATAATGCCTGACCTATGCTTCAAAGACAAGGAAAAAATATTAAATGTGGTTATGTCATCAACACTTTGCTTGAACTATATACTTTTGGACTGGTAATGATCTGCAAAGAATCAGATATTTTTTGCCACACAAACTAAAAAAAGATGCACCACCCATTATACACTAAACTATAATGATACACTAATTTTACACCCATTATAATACACTAAACTATCATGATACACTAATTATAGTATTTACTAACTTGTCTACCTCTAAAAAAATAAGACTTGGAAACATATATCAACATCGAGGTAAAATTGATCAAGGAATCAATTGTAAATAGAATTTTGTAGATGACAGTCTGAAATGTGCAATATTTGCAAAACAATCACTATCCTCACCCCCTCATAGAAATGGGTTATTATAATAATAATAATAATAATAATAATAATAATAATAATAATGCATTTGTTTAGGTAGGATCAGCAAATAACAAGTAGTAATACATTAATACATATAACAATTAAATAACATTGACACAGTACATTATAACAGCATAATAAACAGTTGTGATACATATTTACATACATACATACAAAGAAAATAGTGTCCAGAAAGAATGACCCATAACAGTTTGCAAAACTTATTTCCAGTGGAGCCTGAGGGATCAAGATTTTGGGGCAGGGTATATTTTCCAAATTAAAATGATATGTTCGACTAAGCTAAGCAATTACAATTAAGTGAAACAAATTTAAAAGATGATTTCAGAATTAAGAAGTATCAGTAAAAACAATTCATTCTAGTAAAATATCATTGAGCTCCGTTCTCTTGATTTGCTTTGTTTTAAAAGGTATGACTTATCAGCGTTTGAAACGACTTAGCCGGAAAGGTCAGATTATTGATGATGATGTTGAAATAGCAAATACATTCAATAAATTTTTGTCAGCATAGGTTCCAGAATTAAGGAACCCATTGTAAACTCCAATCACGATGAACTAAGAAATTTCCGTTCATAAAGAATTCCAGCTGACACAAACTTTTTTAGCTCTGCAATACCAAATGAAATAGTTTTAAAATTTTTTGCAAACTACTGCAACAACGAAATCAACAATCCTAGATAATATTGGACCACATCTACTGATGTCTGCTGCAAACTTAATATCTGATAGCATAGCTTACATATGTAATCTAAACATATCCACCTCAGTGTTTCCCCAGATATGGAAATTGTCAAAAGTTGTCCATTTCTTAGATATGATTAAAACCATTCAACAGACATAACTCCTAATCCTACCAATTTATTACAAAATATTTCATGATTCACTGTGTCAAATGCTTTTTCTAAGTCAAGCATGATCATTCCACTGCAGAAACCTTTTCCCATTTGTACCTTAATATAATCAAAAAGATGTATCAAGCATGTATTAGTAGAGTACAATCTCATGAAACCTGAATGTAGTTCATAAATTAAGTTATTCTTAGTGAAAAAGTTTTGAAGTTGAACATAAACTGCTCTTTCCAGAATCTTGGACACAATACTGAGTATACTAACAGGCCTGTCATTGTTTGCATCATCTTTACTACTCGTTTGTAAAGAGGTCTAACTCTAGCTAATTTCAGTTCATCATGCACAATACCACTTGATGCAGACAAGTTAACAATGTAAGTAATTGGAATTTGAAAATACTGACATAATCTTTTATAAACTATGCTAGGATGTTGTCAGGGCCTGTATTTTACATGGATTAAGGTTACTCAATCCTTTGTAAACAAAGTCCTCACTTACAGTTTGAAGTTGGCATGTGTAATTATAAACATTTCTTGCCCTGTAAAACTCTTTAAAAATGGCTGAATCTGTTGCAAGTGCATTTGAAGGTTGTGGTAATTTCACCAAGAGAATAGATGCTACATTAGTTAAGAAGGTATTAAAATGATTTGCAACATCACAGGGACAATGGTAGTTGCTATCCTCAATAGTCAGTACAATATTAGCATTATCTTTTGATTTAGAACTATAACTGAGTGACTTTAACTGTTGCCAGTTTCTTTGGATTGTTTTTATTCTCTTCAACTTTTTTAAAAAAATAATTAGATATTGCCTCTCTAACATTTCTATGCACTTGATTTCTAACTTTGCAAAATTTTTTTATACACAACATTTACTTTTATCTTTCCTATAAATGTTCAAAAGCTGATCTCTATATTTAATTTTTCCAAAATTTCAGTAGATATATATGGTTCTTTTTTGTTTTAATCTAACTTCTTTAATTGGAGCAATCTCATTGAGAATTGGAGCAATCCCATTGAGAACTGTTATAAACACATCTCTAAGTTTGATCCATACTGCGTTAACATCATCAAAGCTAAAGAGATCAGGCCAATTAATCTGTAACAATTCTGTAATAAACCCGTCTTTACTGTAGCTCTTCATAGTTCTGATTTTTTACTGTGTTATGTTTCCCGATTTGTCCTTCAAGTATTTTCCTAGTACAGAAGGTTAGAAAGTGATCACTAATACCTATAGGGATTGTCCCTGGTTGACAATTTATTTTCTGGTCTATTACATAAAATATGATCGAATAATGTTGAACTCAATCTGTTAACTCTTGTAAAGTCCTTGATAATTTGACTTAATCCAAACATTTTTATTAAATTAACATATTTTTTACATATTGCTGACATTGTATTCAAAAAACAAATACTGAAGTCACTTAAGAATTGGAGTTCACAGTCTGATCTAATTTTTACTAAGGTTTCTTCAAACTAAATCATTCTGCTTTGGAGCTCTATAACAAGTACTGTACCAACAACTATAAGCTTACATTTGGGTAATAATAAGCCAAACCAAAGGGCTTCTAGGACCTCATGCCGCTAATCTGGTTTAGTAGAAAAAGCTATATCATTTCTTCTATATGTACAAACATCACCACCACACATGTTCCTGTGTTTTCTAATGACACAGTAGCTTTCAATTCTATTTTGGTCTTAATATTTGGCAAAATTAAGGCTGTGATCTATCACTTTATATTAATTTCGACGTAAACTTTATCAAGGAATCGATTGGAGAAGGAATATCTGAGATGATGCAGTAGGGAATGTGCAATATTTAAAAAAAAAACAAAAAAAAAAACGTCGTCGTCTGTAGTTCATTCCCTCATCAAAGTTCATCTTAACCGACAAGTGAAAATAATATTTGTAAAAATAATTATATGACCAAATTGCTGGTTAAGCTTGAACACAAGATAACGACTGGTACAGATCAAACAGGCAGTATTAGTAAAGTTCACAGTGTCTGTAATAAATAGATAATTAAATGAATAAATTTGCCACGGTTTGATTACCGAAAAAATCTCCATTTTTATATATGCAGCCACTTTTTTGATCATATGAACAATGTGAAGGTTGGCGTTCATGTGACTTCCGAATACGTAAGCATGCGAAGCAGAAATAGACTAATGTGAACATATCGGTTCCTGTGTAGACTAATGTGTACATATCGGTTCATTTATCCTCATCGTAGGCACTAAACTGGGCACTAGTGAATTCTGTTCATACGTCTCGTTATGCACGTGCATGTCCCAATTAACATGAGTAGTATACATTGTATATTTCTCGTAAAAATCATTACAATGGCACTTCATTATGGTTAATTGACCAGGTGGTCTTGGAGAGGCTTCATAAGGCCTTGTAGGCGGGAATTCGTTGGATTTCAAATTCTGAGCTGGTAAGTAACACTACGTTTCTTTTAGAATGACAGTGCGCAACCAAAATGGCTAGAATACATTTAAGAAGCGTTTAATATTTTGTGGGGGTTGGGATATTTCTGCGATTGCAGCGTAACATGAGGCTTATATTTAAATTGTACAACCTATCTTTTGCGTGCCTGCCAATCTTCCAGGCAGTGTTGGGAGCTTTTTGCGACTAAAAATGTGGCTTGTGGCCCCGGAATGGGGGAGGGGGGACAGGGGGTTAAATGTCGTGACCCAAAAAACTACGTCATATAATTGAGAATAAGTGATCTACGTATACGTATATAAGCTTATATAAAATGACAGGTTAATAAAGGAAACAAAATGTTTTCTCTGAAGCATTTAATACACTTTTTAGCAAACTAGTTGGTAGACAAAGCACTGTGAACGATCATTACACGCACGCACACACAGAATGAGTATATCACTATGTGCACAGAGCCACACAATCACAATTACATAAGCATTAAATAAAAATTAGTCTTAACAAGATTCAGACTTTGCTATCAGCAATTCAGTGGAGGGTTAGCAAATGATGCAAGTGTCATTCATTTTGGCGGGGTACCAGGGAGGCCTGGGATATCTTTGGGAAGAAAAAAAAAGTGAGGTATCAGATGCCTTGATTTGTAGAAAAATAGACTTTATTCTATCCATCATAATAGTTTAAGGAAAAAATTCTCTTGAGATAAAAGTAACAAAATATATCCTGGTTGGAAAGAAAAATGTTCATCTTTGCACTTATTTAGAGACCTGATGTTATCATTGTTTAAAGTTTTTTAGTTATTCTCATTATTGAACATGCTCTTTCTGCACTTGCATTGCTGAGATGGAGTGCCAAACCACATACGTTTATGTCTCAGGTCAAACAAGCAATGGTCACACAAGTTAGAGTGTCAAATCTTGGTTTTCCTGAAGGTAAATAATAGTTGCGCATGTCAGTATTGAGTTTACAGTATGTGCAAAGAATAAAATGCCACCCCACCCCATGCTATTGCATTGAACAAAGTAAAATTGTTAACCAAGAGTTCTGAAATTAAGTTTTGCTGGGCTTTGTTTCACAAATGGTCTATCCTTCCTTGAATTACAGCTGCTGCGTTTCAACATTTTGCCTTAAAACATGCATCTTTCCACACTATTCCATCTACAACAATAATCAAGTTTTGCATTTAATGTATGGAGTAAATCAGATTTCAAAGAAATGTTTCTGGTGATCACAAAGTAGTCATTAATCTTTCATAAAAAATGGCTTCATCAGTCTCATTCAGGGCAGTGAAGGGTAATTTTTGTTCCTTTAACATACTGTCTATACTCGCGTATAATCTGATACCAACTGCAAACTGCATAGACCCAGATCTGCTGGCGCATAATGTGCCGGCAGATCTGGATCTATGCAGTTTGTAAGGACTAATCAGTAGAACAAACAACATAGACCCTGATCTGATGGCGCATTATGTGACAGCAGATCAGGGTCAATGTTGTTTGCATTTGGACCTGACTTGTACATGAGTATATACTGTAGATCTCTTTGATTTACTTAAAACAATAGGGTTCCACTTTCATGTACTTTATCTAAGATGAAAAGACACGTTACACAAAATCACTGTTGCTTTTGTTAGTTAAGTAGTTTGTGGAGTTGTGGTTATTTATCTGAGATGTCCATTTCCTATTAATGACAACTGTATAAACTGCTCTATGGTGATGGTGATACTCTTGTATGAGGATTAAACATGACTGTTTGCTTTATATTGAGGCTACAGATTACGGGCATATATTGAGGTATCAACAAATGTTTGTCTCTCTTTGTAATAAGATTTACTGAAAATCATGTTTTTTACAAACATGATGGGGGGGGGGGTAAAAAGTCATGTTTATCATGTGACATGTCATGTTCTGGCATGAGCTCAGATTTCATATCCAAACTGTGTCAGACTTTGAATATATGCTTAAATCATCAAAATCTTGGTTGCATTTGAGGAGTGAGATCAGCGCATATTAATTAAGTGAAAGCACATTTGTTGACCTAATTCATGATACAAATCGTACAAATATAGCACCAAGCCTTTTTAAGATAGGGCAATGAAACTTGATTACTTTTTATGTCTGCCCAGTAACTTTGTAGCTCTGTCTTAAAGGTCATTATCAGATTAAATGATTGTAAATTTTATCGTCCAACCATGGTAGGCAAGGGACTAAACTTCACTGAATTTGTTTATTTTCAGTGTTCTTTATGGTGATGATAGCAATTATTATTATCATCATCAGTTGCACTGGCTTATTTGCATCAGATAGGACATGAAACACTCTAATTTGTGTTATCAGTTATTTTATACCTCTCCCTTTTTCCCATTCCTTACAACTTTTAATAATTTTAAAATTGTTCAAGACATTCTTTTAGAGCAGTAAAGTTACCTACTTCCACTGATATTATATTTGATCCTGATAGTCCTAGCATCATTTGACCATAATTGTATATTGATCTCAAGAGTTTCTTTCTTTCTTTCATTGTTGTTTAAGAGCAGCTCAACACATTAAAGACTTTGTATTGACTAAAACAATGGGATTTAAGTGCCTTGCTCAGAGACTGACCACAGTAACTGACCCAGGATGGGCTGGGCTGGGCAGGTTTATGACCTGCAACCTTTGGTTTGTAAATGAAAATTGTGCTGCTCGGACATCCAATATGGTTCCTGCAGTGGCTTTCTTGAAAATCTTCTTGTTGCTACTCGTCCTGAATGGATGGTCTTATGCACATAGGGTTTAACACTCTAAGACTTTTTTGATGCATACACTGTAGTTGGTCCTTAATGAAAATGGTGCTGAATTAGACCACCAATTTGGCAGCCATCTTTAAATCTTGTTATAGCTACTCATCCAGAACAGAAAGTCATATTGGCATAGGGTTTTCACCAGAAAACTTCTTATGATGTCTAGTTGGTCCTAAATAAAAATGGTGCAAATATGAAGTTCAGTATGGCCACCACGCCAGTCATCTTGAAAATCTTGTTACTGCTACTCCTCCCAAGTGGAAATTACTATTAACATGGGGTTTTCACTGGAAGACATCTTATGATGTCTAGTTGATCCCCCCAAAAAATGGTGCTGATCTTACTTCCAATAAGGCTGCCACAGTGGCCATCTTTAAAATTTTTTTATTGCAACTCCTAAATGGTAGGTCATATCGATATGGGGTTTTCACCAAAAGACTTCTAGTGATATCTAGTAAACAAAAATGGTGCCAATCTTACATCCAATATGCTATCTTTAAAATCGTTTTATTGCTATTTCTTTTCAACAGAAAGACACTGACACATGCTTTCCACCAGACTCCTTATGATATCTAGTCCCAGACCATACTTATGTCCATACATCTGTACCCTGTTGTTCTTCCTTATGATATCTAGTCCCAGACCATACTTATGTCCATACATCTGTACCCTGTTGTTCTGTCCATCCCAATAAACTCATGCTACTATTTTATGCAAATATGATTTTTTTAAACAAATATTTGAGCTTTTATATATTTTTGGGGTTGGGTGGGTGTGTGAAGGCCTTGCCAGCATGATTGTGCAAAAATCTCTTGACATAAACAAGACTAGGAAGTGTACCTGTCATATTCCCAGACAGACTGTGTTATGCCTTTTTGTGACACCGAAAGTGTTTTGACGTCCCAAGGTGGATCAGTGCATATGACCTAAAAAATGCAAGTCATCCAATTGAGAATAAGCTATCTTTTCATATGAGCCTATATAAAATGTGGAAATTAAAATTTCAATAAATTTAAATAACATTTGTCTTCTTTGAAGCATTTAATACACTTATATACAAAAAAAAGTTGGGAGACTTCGCACTGTCTAATATCATCACCACACAACATAAACACACTTATGTGCGCACACATAATCCCAACCACATGGACATTAAATAAAAAATACACATAATTTCTGTCTTTAAAATCCATTGGACTGCATAGCATAGTTTTAATTAGAGGCAGTTTTTGCTGCTGTCAGTAATTTATTAGGGGGTTTGAAGGTAATGCAAATGTTGTGTTCATCTTTGCACTCATTTGAGATGGATGGTACTGTTGTTCAAACTTCCCAGAATCTCTTCTTGAATTTTTCTCAGCATAGAAAATAACCTTTCTACATCTGCACTGCTGTGATGAGTGCCAGATATGGCCATCCTAATTAGATTAATAAATCTTGGGTTTTCATGAAGGTAGATGACAAACTTACTTCCTGGCATGGTCATATGCATGGATCAAAATAGTGACGGTCTTATCGTCTCCCTTGTAATCAATCCTTCTAGACAAGTCAAACCATTTCAGTTCACAGAAGAGAGGCTTGCTTGGTGCATCCAATGGTTTTCCAAGTACAATTCATGCTGTTCTTTTTCTATAGTTTTGAAAGTCTGTCAATATTGTGTTTGGAACAACTTCCTCAAATAGTAACACAACAGTCAGAAAGTGGCAAAATATAAGCATTATAAAACAGAATCCTTGTTTCCACAGGAAGATATTTCTTTTTCTTAGAAAGTAATGTAATTTTTGAATTTACAGCTTTATATACTTTGTCGACTTCATCATTCCGTTGTAGAAATCTGTTCACATGAACACCTTAGAGTTTATGACTTGCTATGTTCTCAATTTCACATCCTTTTATGATTAAATCTAAACGTGTTTGGCCTAATTGTGCCTGTTGTGAAGTTGTCATCACCATACATTTTGTTTTATTTCCATTTATATGCACATCATTTTTGTGACACCAATCTTCAATTTTGTTCAAGTCATTGCATTAGTTTGATTGCACAACATTTATGGAGAATTAATCCAGATGAATGAAGTGTAGAATCATCAGCAAAGAGGTCAACATTTGATACACTTGTAATGAAGGGTAGATCATTTATGAAGAGAAGAAATAAGAGTTCCAAGCAAGGACTGATCCTTGGGGAACACCGGTTTTGATAATTTCTGGTTGCGATGTTGTACTTCTATGCACACTTGCTGTGTTCTCTCTTGTAGATATGAAGCTAACCACTGGATATTGTTGTCATGAAACTTGTAGCATTTAAATTTTGATAGTAAGATGGAATGATTAACAAGATCAAATGCCAAGTAAACAGTTCCAGTTAGGTTTCCTTTGCTCATTTTGCTTAATATATACATCAGTAATTTTAGTTCAAGCTGTTTGACATGAGTGCATGTCAAAATCCTGACTATTCCTTATGTAACAGCATATTTTGATTTAAATAAGACTTTATAGAATTCACTACTTGTTTTTCTATTACTTTAGAAAGAGTTGGTATCATAGATTTTGGTCTGTAATTTTCCGGGTTTTCCTGGTTACCTTTCTTACAAATAGGTGTCACTTTTGCAATTTTAAGCAGGTCAGGATATTCAATAGTTGCAATAATGTTGATTAAATGAGTAATTTACATGATTACCACAGGTGCAGATAATTTAAGTATTTTGGGTCCAATTCCATCTAATGCTGTAGCCTTGTTTACATTTAGATTTTCCAATGTTTTGTTAACTTAATGCTCTGTAACATAATCCAATGTAAATGGTTCTATATTTTGTTGTGACATTCATCAATCAGAACAGATAAATTGTTATTTTGGAATAGCTCGGTTACTTGTTTGTTAAACATTGGTGCAATTGCATTATTTATGATAGTCACTGCTTTTGTTCTTTTGCAACTGGATTTCTTACTGATACATGTACATGTAACATTTTCTTACTTAGGTCTGAAAAATTATCAGCAACTGAAAACGGCATGTGTGCTGCAACGAAATTGCAGAAAAGAACATCAGCTCTTGTGACATGGTCTGTTGATGATTGTTTAAACCTGTTAGTTACTTTTAGGATTGATCTCTGCATTCATGCATTGTCCCGAGGCTGGGTGGTGTTGCTATGTGGGCAGATGTCACACACCAGAATCATACTGTTAATATGGTGTTTGCAGTATATGCAAAGCAGAGTGACTAATGTCAATATGGTGTTTGCAGTATGTCCAAAGAATAAAATGTTCTCCATTGCTGCTGTGATTCACAAAGTTAAACTCCATCAACAAGAGTTCTGAAATTTAGTTTTGCTGAGCCTTGCTTGCTTCGCAGATGGATTATATTTCTCAGATTTAAAACTGTGTTTCAACATTTTTCCTTCCGACTACCAAAATAATAATGTGTTTTATATATGGAGAAAATCCAACTTAAAGAAACATTGTCACGGTTTATGAACTTCCCAATAATCTTTAAAAAAGATGGCTTAAACATTCCAATTCAAGGCTTTTGATACATCACCCTAGCTATTGTCAGCCAATTAAGTAATCTGTGAAACGGTGTCTGTTTATCACTGACCACCTTTGCTTTTAATTGCCGCTATCACAATCAACTGAGGATAGCTTTAGAAGAGCACTAAGCAATACTTTTACTGTTTATATATGGCCGCTTTAGGAAAAGATGGCTATGACATCACGTTTGCATCAGGGTCTCCACCAGAGGTATAATTTTGTCAGTCTCACTAGAGAAGCTGCACTTATCCATTACAATATACACAATGGTGCATCAATCTTGTGCATTAGGAGCATGTCCAGAACAAAAACATGATAATCGGAGGGTGTTCAGTTTTTTAATATTAAGTATATATCTCATGAAGAGAAAACAAAATGAGCATAAAAGGAAGATCATATATATGCACACAGATGTCATGTAATGGATGATTTGCACGATGTTGTCAGATCTTAAACCAACCCTTTCTAAATCACTAGCCAAATTGGTAAGTTGAAAAAATGACATAATATTTATATTTTTTCTATTTAATTTCCATACATTGCTAACCTCTATACAGGAATATGTGCACACTCAATTTTGGCAGAGTACCAATAGTTCGGGACCGACTATTTCATGTTTGTGTGAAGATATACATTTTTTCCTTTATCTCGAGATAAAAAAAATTGCCAACAAAATATGACGGATTTAGATTTTTTGCAAATCAGAACAAGAGTGGGGTTTTTTTTCAAGCTATTTGAGGGTCAGAATTTTTTTTCTCAGAACACATAGAGCCCTTGGAAGAGTAAATGGTTGGTCCTTTACATTACTGAAGTTTTGTTTCAGCTACATAATTATGATGATGATGGTCATGATGATGATAATGATGATCGTAGAAAATTCACGTAGTTATTATGTTGTGCTGATTACTTGTTTAGTGATAATGATTTGTTCATTGTTAAATGCTGATTTTTGTGATGATTGTGATGTTGATGATAAATTGTTGTTGATGTGATGATGATATGATGATATTGTTTATGTTGTGTTGATTAATGATTTGATTATGATGATATAAAATATAGGAGAAAGAGAGACTAGGAAAGTACTAGATTGTTGCTGTTGTCAGTGGTGGTGGTAATTAGGTACTTGAGTAGGTAATTGTTTCTAGTTCTGCTATATTGTATTTTACCATATTGATTGTTGACTTGTACCTCTGAAGGATAACCGGATGTAATGCAATGATATTAAGACATTTTTTCCTAAACGGTCATACTACAGGTTACAGGCTGGAGGCATATATTGTGATGGTCAAGTTAGGTCTCCCTCTCTCTTTGTTGCTAATATTACTGAAAATTCAGATTTTTTAATCACAACCATGTCCAGGGGTTGGGGAGTCAAAAATTGTGTTTTTCACATAACACATTGTGTTATGGCATGTATGAGGAAGGTATGTGTGGATGACTTGATTAGGTTCCTATAAAGCAAATTTTCTGCTTTTTACAAAGTTTTTAACTCTCTGGGCTTAGATTTGTTTTCTTTCCTTTTTTTTGGCAGTCAAGGTATACATGTTTCACAAGCATTATAGTGCTGTTTGCAGGTGAGGCCAACTAAAAAGTGTGTTTCCTATTGCACTGGTTTTTTAAATTCGGGTAGGCAGGTAGGTATTTTTTTTTAAAAAAAAACATATATTACTGGTAATCAAAGAACATTGCAAGTGCTTGAAAGTACTTGGAAAAACTGGCTCAATTAGATGCACAAATCAATTCTGACAATGTGATTTTTTTTAATTTTATTTTTTTTAAATATTGGGGTGGGGAAAAAGTGCAGGGTTGGCAATGAGATACAGGGACGGTCAGCAGACCGGAAACTTTCATATTTTTTATTTTGGTCTGAGTGTTCAACGGCACCATTTGTTGTTTTTGATGATGATCATGATGATGATGAAAATAACAAAAAAAAACACAACTCAATTTCTGTGAGCAATAGTTTTTTATTCGACGACATGTCACATGATTTGATATTTCCTCGTGTTGCACGGTTATTCTTCATGTCACATGATCATATATTGACTTGTATGTGATGTCATATGTTCAGTTCTTAGCGTTAGCTAATTGAAATGGCATTTGTACAGTTTTAAAGCAGATTTTTTAATTTTGTCTCTAAATCATGTAAAAAAAACAATTGCAGACCTTGGTTTTGATGAAGATTTATGGACAAGTAAACCTGTCATATTAATCTCTGCTTCTCATCCATCAGTATGAGGTTTACTGGTTCATAAACCTTGTTATTCACCTAAATAAAATTCTATAACTATAATATTGTACTTTGAGATTATTTAGATAGTAATAGATGTAGTGGCATCATGGTTATTCCCTTGAGGAACTACTATCACTGCAGCAGCGGCATATGCAGTCGGGTTGTGACTAGGTCTGTGGCACAGTCTATAATTGTATAATAATGGTTTTCTTTCTCTTTCTTCTTCCATCTTCTCAAATAGTTCTCAATGCAGTATTGCTGTACTTTATATTTTTTTTTTCTTTTTCAGTAATACGTTTATACATTTGAGAGAGCAGTGCTTGAAATCCTCCTTAGTGCTAAGATTTAGATAGAAATTGACGTGATTGCAGCAATGGTCATTCCCTTGAGGAATTACTATCGCTGCAGCAGTGGAGTGAGCAGTATGGTTGTAACGATATCTATGGCCCGGAGGAGAGAAGCTGAGGTATGTATTTTTTTCACATAAAATAGTATTGAAAATATATCAATTGTAAATATAAAGAGGGTTTGGGCATTTCTGATGCTGTTCTTACCAGTGTCCTGGGCAAATATTTAGCCAAAACAATCATATCCATGTCATTTATCTGCTCATTGCAAGTCACACAGAGAAAAAAAAATACTTTTATGGCTTTGTTACAAAGGTCAGAACTTTTAATGTGCAAGGGTCTTAAGATCGAAGAACATAACATATGGTTCTGTTATGTAGTAATACAACCTTTTATGGAAAATAACTTGCCAAAAGCTTGTTCATTTTATTGATGTTTCTTCATAAAATAAAAAATATTAACGGTGCCTTTATCTCCAGTGTTGGCAGTGTGTTGCAAAAACTGCCCAATGTACGTTTGTAAGTATCTTAGTTCAAGCAAGTCTTGCTCTGATTTATGTATCATGATGACTTTAATAATGAGTTACTGGGAATGGGTGCAGATATTTTCCTTGGGCAGGTTTGATTGTTACCCATGGTTTGTACAACCTTGAAAAATCCTTGAATTCGAGGGGTTGCTTTAAGAACTATTTGAATTTTAAAAATCTTAGTTTTATCTTTGAAAAGTCCTTAAGTTTCTTGACATACTCCTTGAATTTTTCATGATTCCTTGAATTTATCTTTGGGAGTACATAATACTAAAACTTCATAAAATATTTCACTTTTTAAATTCAGAATTTTCATTTACATATTTTCCAAAACGAATGAATAGATAAATACATAAAATGGGTTAAAATTGGGTGGATCAAATGACATATGACATGGGTAGTTACCAGATGGAATAGTCTGTTTGCTCTAGTTACACACCAATTATGTTTTTTCTTCTACTTGTGTACTTTTTTTTAAATTTATGAAGTGATAAACAAAGTAATGTATGGAGAAAGTTAAGTTTCCAGAAGAAAAAATACATTTGGAAGTCCTTGAAAACACTTGTTGAACAGTCTTGGACATACAACTCTCTGGGACTGTATGAACCCGGTTTCATTTGTCATTTCAAGTGAAAGCTTTGAGATCAAATTTGATATAGAAATTAAGTTTTACTCCATGTTGTGGTGGCACAAATTACCAAGTTAATCAGTTTCAGACTAAAATTGAAAAAATTAGATTGCTCACATTTTTGACTGTGTTGCAAAGCAAATCCAGCTGATGGATGGATGACTGTCTCATTCAGTAAATCTGTCTGTATTTAGGTCCATCTGGGGTGAAACTTTGAGGTTTTTTTTACCTGCATTAACCTTTGCATTTAGCTCAGTTTCTTAGCACTATTACATGCAGAATCGTATAATTTGTATATACATTCATCATCAGGATAATTGTTCAGTGATCTGTGACATTGTCTATAAATTTGATTGGTTGAAAGGGTTTCAAATAGGTCTATAACTTGAAAGCCCTTTGAGATTAAGGAAGAAACTTTGAATACTTGTACATCATCACTAGAAGGTGTCGTCTGCCACATTGGGGGTGCTGTATTCGAGGTCAAGGTTGTGGCATGATATTTTACGTTTTCCATCACACTTTCCCTGTCTGCTCAATAACTTTAAAACCATTTGAAATTAGGGGTGAAACTTTATGCTTAATACATCACTAGAAGGTGTGGTATACAACATTGGGATCTTCATGTTCAAGGTCACAGTACAATATTTTACATTTTCATCACACATTCTCTTTCACTTTATAATTTTTAACCATTCGAGATTCAGGGATGAAATGTAGTATGCTTGTACATCATCACAGGAGCCATATTAGCTCAGTTGGTAGAGTATTGGACTCATAATTCAAGGGTCACAGGCTCAATACTCACCCAGGCCACCTTGGTTTGTGTATGTGTCTTTTGGGTAGACGCTTTACTCCTGTTATCTTTGCATTATATAGTCAATGTGTTAGAAGTGCAATTAAAACTATCATCATCACTGGGAGATGTGACATGTACCACATAGTGGGTGCTATCATCATCACAGGGAGATGTGTCATGTATCACATAGTGGGTACTATCATCATTGCAGGGAGATGTGTCATGTACCACATAGTGGGTACTATCATCATTGCAGGGAAATGTGTCATGTACCACATAGTGGGTGCTATCATAATCACAGGGAGATGTGTCATGTACCACATAGTGGATGCTATCATCATCACATAATTCTTTCCATTAAGAACAATATATCAATGTGTTTGTCATTGTTAAATTTTTTCATTGAATCAATGTCAAAGAGCTAAAATATTGTTCAGAAGTTTAAAGCGTTTCATTTACCTTTTGTAGACGCAGTTAGCACTAAGGGCAGCTTTGGCATAGTTTAAGAGAAGCGAGTACAGTCATCAGGGAGACAATTTTTTCCAGTGCCTGTCTAAAGGACATAGGCTCCTTGATATTGACAAAGAGCTGCCATAAATTGTGCCATTCCACCTTCACATGAAAGTGGTCAGTTAAGATCTGAAAGAAAATAATACATATGGCAGCAATAAAATGATGAAAAAATATCTCTACTTAATTTATCATGTAATACATTCCAGTTGCAAGCTAGTTGTTTATTGTTGGAGAAATATTTCATATATAAACGAAATAATAACCCAATATGTTCTATTGACCTGTTTTCAAAACCGATTAAATTATAAGATAAAAACAGCTCCTTTTCTTACTTTGATAGACAGAAAAGAGAAATGAGAAATTATTAGTGCAGCACTGACATAGGTTATAGTTTACTGATCAAACACTTTTTCTTTTGCACAGAGTATATTATGTAAATATAAGAGCAACTTGTTAATAAAATTCAACTTTCACTCCTTGTCAAATTTTCCAAAAATTTATAAGAACAACAACAATCACAGCTACTGCTACTATTCTAAAAGCAAAAATATTATATTGCGATAGTGCCAGAGGAATTGCACCCCCACCCCATCTCATTTGTTGGTAACTAAGATAGATCTGAACCAAAATTTAGCAATAGGGAAAAGTTACTATCTGATTCAGTAAATTCCACCCAAGGATATGATGTCTTCCATTTAGTGTTGAACCTTGTCCTTCGTTTCTTAAGCACATTCTTTGTGGAATCGGAATCACCACTGGTGACACCAATCTCTGTTCTTTGTACCAGACCAACATGGTACTAGCCAGGCTCTGGGTAATTTCATGTTTTTGTGGTGTGTCCATTTTTCACAAGAATTTGCTTAACTTAAAATGTAATGTGTGTAACTTTTTTAGCTTGTAGTGGAAATGACTGAAATGTATATATATAACACACACTACCAGTAGACTCCATCATTGTTGGCTGATCACATGTCTGTATCAGTGAAATAACGAAACCCACTTCAAAGGTCGGTCCCCGACAGTTGGGCAAACCAGGTACAGAAAAAATAACCAAGTGAGTGAATGAACTATCTAAATTAAATACACAGGAAGAGGTAAGAACATCTGTCATTTGAGTAATAAGGCTTTGAATTAAGTGACGCAATGTTTATTTAACAGATTAATTTTATAATGATAGTGGGAAGCATAAAAGCATAGTGACACCAGCACATAGTGTAGTGGCAGGTTCTAAAGCATCATGAGCTAAAATGAAATGATAGCATAGCTGCGGACCGCTATGGTAAAAGGCCTTGGGGAGAACACTGGGTATGGTGCTTCATCCATTTTGTGTAGTCAATCATACATTGTCTGTTTACAGTTGCTATTTACAAATTCTCAATAGACCCCCATCCACCCCTCCGCCCCAAAAGAATTGGACCAATTGTGAAAGAAATTATCTTGGCATGAGGCTCTTTTAAGTTTTTTCAAATGATGCTTATCTGCCATTAAATATGGCCACCATTACTTAAAATAGAAAAACCTTTAAACAACTTCTTTTGAAGAACTGCTAGACAGAATTTGACTAAATTTTATGGAAAGCACCCTGCGATGAAGGTCTTTCAGATCTGTTCAAGTGGTGCTGTTCCACCATCAAATATGGCTGCCATTACTAAAATCAGAAAAACAATTCAACAAGTTCTTCTCCAAAACTGCTGAACAGAATTTGACCAAATTTGATGCAAAGCACCCTGGGATGAAGGTCTTTAAAATTTGTTCAAGTGATGCTGATCCACCATCCAATATGGCTTAAATTACCAAAAATATAAACTGTTAATCAAGTTCTTTTAACAAAACTGCTTAACAGAATAATAATAATAATAATAATAATAATAATAATAATAATTTATTTATATACGGTAACTAAGTACAATACTACTCTCATTGAGGCCTTTTGGTTAAAGTGTTGAAAGATTATATACAATATTTACAACATGATCAGATGTTAATAAATATGTAAGATAAACACTTTTCTTTAAATAACTTTAGATTATCAATCTTTTTTATGTTTTGAGGAATACTGTTCCATATGAAAGCATGTGAATATCGCAGACTTTTTGAAGGTTTCTAACTTTGGCTTGGGAAGTCAAAGTTTCCCATTACAAACAGATCTTAATTCATATTCAGACAAGTCTGTTACGAATAATTCCTGAAGATATTTTTTTTTTTTTTGGTAATCAATCCTTCTAGATAGATCCAGCCATATCAAATTCATGGAAGATAGGCTTGCTTGATGCATCAAAAAATTTTTAAAGTATAATTTATGTTGCTCTTTTTTGTAGTTTTGAAAGTCAGTCAATACATGTAAATGTATTGTTTGGAAAAGTTTCCCCAAATAGTTGCACAGTAGTCAAAAAGTGGCAAAATATAAGCATTTTAATAGAGACCAGATACACATGAAATTCTCAGATGATGCAACTTTTCTCTGAGTAATGCATCCTCATGACGCTATTCATTTTCCTCTGAGACACTACCCTTGTTATATTATTGGTTAGCCATGTCCACTATGCATAATAGCTAATGGCTTGACTTCGGTAAACTGGCATGAAGCCAGTGTGACTTATTAACAGTTATTTAGTATCTGACGTCATGGCTTGAAAAAACAATTTTTTTTATATTTAATGTGTATCTAAGCATCTGCGGTTGTTAAGCAAATAAAGGATGCTTTTGTTGTTGTAAATGTGTTAAAATTGGTGATGCATATATAAATTGGGAATGTTCTCAAATTTGTATATAGTTTGAGTTGGATAATACTGTCAAATAATTAGTATGATATAATAATAATAATAACTGCTATTTCTGTATGTGTGATTTAGACAGCAATACAGTGTAAGTAGACACTTTCTAAAAGAGTGCATAAAATTACTTTGACTCTGGAAAAATAAATAAATAAACTCATGAAAAACTATTTTTCAGATGATAGTGTACAGTATGATATAAAGGTTTTGGGAAAGTTGATGAAACAACTTTATCACTAATGCGATCTTAAGAGTTTGTGAATTTATTCCAGATATGTAATAAAATAATGATCATGTACTTTATCATTTGGGTTTCTATTCTGTTGAAAGGTATGGACTCATGAGTATATGAATATCATGTACTTTATCATTTGGCTTTCTATTCTGTTTAAAGGTATGGACTCATGAGTATATGCCAGGGAATATCATAAATAGTCTGGGGACTAGTGATTTCCCTCATTGAAGAGTCAAATTCTTCTTAACATGAAAATCCATTTTCTTAATTTCAGGTTCTTATTGGGAAACAAAACAAGGGCAAATTGTCTATGCAGCCAATTCAAGTAAAGGACATGGTGCTATTAGACTTACCCAAATATGCAGGTGAATGGCCTCAGTTAGGACAAGTTGTTCAGTTATTTGAAAATAAAATCAAAATCAAGTGGTACAAGGGTTCAATGAGTGGCATCTGGACACCTTGTACCATCAGAGTTCAAGGGGAGAGGGGAAGAAGACAACCATGGACAGAAGATGTGTCCCAGCCCAAATATGGTGTTGGGGATTTAGCCTTACACCATCAGGTCACCTGACAAAAAGAATTAAAGAAAAAGTTGAGGATTATGATGCCTACTAACATACAGATGACAGAACCAGGACATCAAACCATTAGATATGCAAATTTGCACAAGTGGATTGGCTTAAAACCAGTTAATTTTATTTATGAACATAAATTGTATGTGTTTTAAGGGGAATGAAAAAAAAACAAGTGGATATTTTGACATATTATGCATTATCTTAATTGTATCAAAAAACATCATGTTTTGAACCTGAAGAAGATTCTATTTGAAAATATTACAATGATCATGAATCAATACCAATAACTGTATTGTATATTAAATTAAAACGGAAGAGTTATATATCTTGTTGTTAATTGCAAAGATTGTTTTTATATATAAAATCATCAAGCATTTGGAGTTTCAGTGATGATTTCATTTAAAGGATGGATTAAACTGAGCATGATACAGTAATCTTGTGTGCAACTTCAATGGGGAGATAACAAAATATACACGTATTATATGATTTTGTTACATTATGCACATAAAATAATCTTGATAACATAATAATAATTTTAATAATATTAATAATAATAATAAAATATTTATATTTGGTGCATGGTATTTGTTAAAAAATCAATTTTGAAAGGTGAACCTGTGTACAGAGGTAACCTATGTACAAAGGCCAGTTTAACCATTTCTCATGGGTGGCTGCCATTGACAGGTTTGACTGTGTGTGTGTGTGTTTATGCTCACTGGATATGTATCAGAACTAATAATACAAGATATTAATTTTAAAAAATGTGTTTGTTCTTTTTAGCACCTGCAATAAGGATGATTATTAACAACATTATTTTATTTCGCTAAATTATGAAATTCCTGATGATAATTAAATGTGAATATTTACATGGAACACTAAGTGGATATGATGCTTGAACGCAGCACTCCTACTAACCTCTCAAACAACCACCATTACTAGTGAATAATACTGAATGTCAGTGTCACATACTAGATAAATGATTTTATTTTATAAAATAATTACAATAATGAAGTGTTACATAGTGTCTTACCATATACCATAATAAGGTTAGAAAGTCTCATCTTATACAAGTATAAGACTAAGATGTCTTACCCTATACCAGAATAAGGTTAGAAAGTCTCATATATACAAGTATAAGACTATAGGGTGTCTTACCCTATACCAGAATAAGGTTAGAAAGTCTCATCTTATACAAGTATAAGACTAGGATGTCTTACCCTATACCAGAATAAGGTTAGAAAGTCTCATATATACAAGTATAAGACTATAGGGTGTCTTACCGTATACCAGAATAAGGTTAGAAAGTCTCATCTTATACAAGTATAAGACTAAGATGTCTTACCGTATACCAGAATAAGGTTAGAAAGTCTCATCTTATACAAGTATAAGACTATAGGGTGTCTTACCCTATACCATAATAAGGTTAGAAAGTCTCATCTTATACAAGTATAAGACTAAGATGTCTTACCCTATACCAGAATAAGGTTAGAAAGTCTCATATATACAAGTATAAGACTAAGATGTCTTACCCTATACCAGAATAAGGTTAGAAAGTCTCATCTTATACAAGTATAAGACTAGGATGTCTTACCGTATACCAGAATAAGGTTAGAAAGTCTCATCTTATACAAGTATAAGACTAGGATTTCTTACCCTATACCAGAATAAGGTTAGAAAGTCTCATCTTATACAAGTATAAGACTAGGATGTCTTACCCTATACCAGAATAAGGTTAGAAAGTCTCATCTTATACAAGTATAAGACTAGGATGTCTTACCGTATACCAGAATAAGGTTAGAAAGTCTCATCTTATACAAGTATAAGACTAAGATGTCTTACCCTATACCAGAATAAGGTTAGAAAGTCTCATCTTATACAAGTATAAGACTAGGATGTCTTACCGTATACCAGAATAAGGTTAGAAAGTCTCATACAAGTATAAGACTAGGATTTCTTACCCTATACCAGAATAAGGTTAGAAAGTCTCATCTTATACAAGTATAAGACTAGGATGTCTTACCCTATACCAGAATAAGGTTAGAAAGTCTCATCTTATATAAGTATAAGACTAGGGTGTCTTACTTTATGTAAATATATAAAAACCTAATCTAGTATAAGATTAGATAATGTCTACAAATATATCTTTATCAGATAATGATGAATGATCGTATACAAGTATAAGGTAAGGAGTCTTACTAGATCGTTCTTTCTTTCAGGTGTAGCATAATAGGTTTATGATATTCCTATTATAAAATATATTATCATACATCACAAATATAGCTTGACACATAACAGTGACAGGCATACAGATGTATGAATAATTTATAAGCATCAGCAAACCACCTAGAACAAAGTACACATTATGCATTAAATCAAGTTTGCATCTAAATGGGAAAAAACTGCATCAACAATGGTATTGGTGTAAATATCATAGCATACAGTATGGAACTTGTACTATCTATACACCTGGTTATCTGAAAATGAAAAATTTCAAATTCCAAACAAAAAAATTATTTCCAAATTTATTTAATACCCTGTTGTTATTTGCATTTCATTTCAACACACATTTATTGTATGTTCTTGTTCTTCACATTTCATTTCAATACACATTTATTATTACTTGGGCTTTTGTGTTTGATAATACCATATCACCGCTGCCAATGCACAGTGACAGTGATGGTAGTGTAGGAAGTTCTTCCCGATTGAGAAGATTTTATTATAAGTAGAACCTGTGGCCTAGCAATTTGTTCCCTGTTATTCTTCTTTGTCCTACCTATGCACCTTCTCTATATCTTCCTGTCTTCCTTTTTCTATGATTAAGAGAGTGGTTAGCAGTATAGTAGCAGAGCAGAACTCACTTGGGTCATTTATACTTTTCTCCTAACGTCTTCCTATCCTGTATTTATTTTCCAAACCTTTTTCCTTAAATCTGCCAATGTTTAGCTCTACTGGTCATAGACCAGAAGAGCTTATGGGATGGTCTGTTGTCTATCGTCCTTCATCCATCTGTCCATTAGCACAAGTTTGTCATTGCTACTCCTCCTAAACAACTTGGAGGATTGCCATGAAACTTTACATACACATTCATCCCTTGGTCTAGTTGGTCCTAAATGAAAAATGATGCTGATGTAGCCACCATAGCAGCCATCTTTAAAATCTTGCTTTCCCTACTCCTCCTGAATGGGTGGTCATATTAACTTGGGGGTTTTCACTAAAAGACTTAATGTAATGTCTAATTGGTCCTAAATAAAAATGGGCTCGATCTGATATTCAATTTGGCCACCACAGTGCCCATCTTGAAAATATTATCACTACTTCTCCTGAATGAAATGTAATATTGCCATGGGGTTTTCACCAGAATACTTGTCAAGTTGATACTAAATGAAAATGGTGTTAATCTGCTGTCCAATATTGCTGCCACAGTAGCCATCTTTAAAATCTTGTTATTGCTAATTCTCATGAATGAAAAGTAATTTTGCCATGGGGTTTTCACCAGATGACTTCTTATTATGCACAGTTGGTCCAAAATGAAAATGGTGTTGATCTGATGTTGAATATGGCCACCACAGTGGCCATTTTGAAAATATTGTTATCACTAGTCCTCCAGAATGGATGGTTGTATCAACATTGGGTTTTTACTAAACAACTTCTATCGATGTCTTGTTGGTCCTAATGGTGCTGTTCAGACATTTAATATGCCTGCCACATTGGCCATCTTGAAAATCTTGTAATCACTATTTCTCCTGAATGAATGGTCATGTCAGCATGGGGTTTTCATTGAGAGACTTCTTATGATGTCTGGTTGGTCATAATCGAAAATGGTGCTGATTCAACTTCTAATAGGACTGCAACAATGGCTATTTTCAAGATCTTAATATCACTACTTCTCCTAGATGGCTGGTCATATCGACTTTGTACTTGCACCAAAATACTTCTTATGATGTCTACTTGGTACTAAATAGAAATGTTGCCAATCTAATGTCAAATGTGGCCACCATGATCAACATGGGGTTTCCACCAGAAACCTTCTTTAGATGCATTGTTGATCCTAAAATGAAAATAATGCCAAGTTGACATCCAATATGTCCTCCTCCACATTTAATTTGAAAATCTTGTTATCACTGAAGAATATCAAAGATGGTTTCAACTTTCTGTAATTAAAAGGAAGAAATGGTCTTGTCATGAATTCCAGGAAACTCTTTTCAGCCAGTAGAGCATCATTGTGGAGTGAGCTTCACATTCAGATTAGCACTGGTGTGATGACAAACCACTTGAAACATACACTGTTACATTTCCAACCACACAGTCTCATCATGTGAAACCTATGAACCAATTTTTAACATAGGATTTCCCATCTTGACGCTATAAACCCAGAAGATGGCGGACAAATGTTCAATTCACATCGATGACAAAGTGCCATTCCCATGTTAAATTCCCATTTGGGTCTATATCGGCTCACTATATTACTAGTGACTCCTAACGTTAAACCTGTAGATATTTTTAACATTACATTTCCTATCTTGTCCTAATATATTTTAACATTTCATTTTCCGTCTTGACCCTATATCGACCCATCATTTTAAACCTTGGATATTTTTAACATGAGATTTCCCATCTTGTCCCCATAGTGACCCACACATGTTAGACCTATCAAAAAATCTGTTTTCCACCATCTACTGCTACCATACTTTGTGAATAGCTTGTATTTGGGGAAAGGCAAAAACTTATTGATTTCAGGCTCAAAAGGTCAAAGATCAAGGTCACATGGACTGAAAGACAGAAAGCTGTTTCCACGTGATCAGTTGACTTGACGTATACCAGATACCTTAACCGAACTTTGTAAATGGCTTGTGTTTCAGATAAGAAAGACACCTGTTGATTTGGGGGATTAAATGGTTGGTCATGGTCATAGTGACTTTAAGAAGAAAAATGGGTTAAGACAATATCTTTACTTCTTTATCACCTACTTTGACAAACTTTCTGGATGGCTTGCATTTTAGATAAGAAACACCTATTCATTTTGGGTCAAAATGTCAAGGTCAAGGTCACATGGGCTGAAAGCAGGAAAAATACTTTCCTCAAAACTACAAATGTTCTGTGCCACATGCTTTGACTAAACTTTTTAGATGGCTTCCTTGTTGAGACCGTTATTGACTTTGATTTTAAAAGGTCAAAGGTCAGCACCAAATGGACTCCCAGAAGGAAAATGGTTTCTGCAAAATAACTTAAGCCCTATGCCACAAACTGTGATGAAACTTTGTGGATGGCTTGCATTGAGACAAGAAAGGTATCAATTAATTTTGGCTTCAGTAGATCAGTTAAGTTATACATGTAATACGTTACGACTACTTCTATCCAAACATATTATATGTATGTATAACTTACAGTTAACAGTTATGAATAGTGAGGGGGAGGAAATTTGATGATGGAGTTAGACAATTTAAGCACCTATTTTAAAACAAAATTAAATCTGTGCAAAATTGTCTAACTCCATCGTCAAATTTCCTCCCCCTCACTATTCATGACTGTTAACTGTAAGTTATACATACATGTAATACGTTAGGACTACTTCTATCCAACGGTCTGGTACATGATCATACTTAAACTGCATTTTAAAATTGGGGAGAGCATCTTTCCACTGATGTTGTGATAAGTACTCCAGAAGAAAAATACAGCCACCAATTTTCATGTCAGCACAGGCCATGTTGTTTGAGACATAAAGCTAAATGCGAAAAAAACAAAGCTGTAGTTGAGGACTAAGACGACAAGAACTCCCACAGAATTATCATACTTATGTTTACTATTAGAAAAATTTGCCGTGCACGACTTAAGTACATATCATTTACTTATTTAAATGATGCATATACAATAACAAGTGTTGAGATCACTTTATTTTCTAACCATATTAAATTTTATTAGAGTCTGCTGTTTTTAATGCATGAGATGCTGCATAGGCTATCTGATGTTAAAGGTTGGATAAGTTGCTACATATACGCTTGCATATTGAAGACAACACCAGTTGCTACATAACATATATGGTTGCTACATAACATATCTGATGTTGAAGATAGTATCAGTTGCCACATAACTTATTTGATGTTGAAGGTAGTATCAGTTTCTAAATAATTTATCTGATTCTGAAGGTGATATAAGTTGCTAACATAAGTTGTCTGATGTTAAAGGTTGTATCAGTTTCTACATAAGCTATCTGATGCTGAATGTGGTATAAGTTGCTACATAACATATCTGATGTTGAAGGTGGTATTGGTTGCTACATAACATATCTGATGTTGAAGGTGGTATTGGTTGCTACATATGCTATCTGATATTGAAGGTGATATTAGTTGCTACATATGCTATATGATATTGAAGGTGGTATCAGTTGCCATATAAGCTATTTGATGTTAAAGGTGATATCAGTTGCTAACATAAGCTGTCTGATATTGAGATATTGAGAGTGATATCAGTTGCTACATAAGTTATCTGATGCTAAAGTTGGTATCAGTTGCCATATAAACTATTTTATGTTAAAGGTGGTATCAGTTGCTAACATAAGCTCTCTGATATTGAGAGTGATATCAGTTGCTACATAAGTTATCTGATGTGGAAGAAAGTATCAGTGATACATAAGTTGAAGGTGGTATCAGTTGCTACATAAGTTATACGATGTTGAAGGTTGTATCACTTGCTACATAGTCTATCTGATGTTAACGGTCGGATAAGTTGCTACATAAACTCTCGCATATTGAAGACAGCACTTGTTCCTACATAACATATCTGATGTTGAAGATAGTATTTGTTGCCACATACATTATCTGATGTTGAAGGGGATATCAGTTGCTACATAAGTTATTTGATTTTGAAGGTGGTATCAGTTGCTGCATAAGTTATTTGATTTTGAAGGTGGTATCAGTTGCTGCATAAGTTATTTGATTTTGAAGGTGGTATCAGTTGCTACATAAGTTATTTGATTTTGAAGGTGGTATCAGTTGCTGCATAAGTTATTTGATTTTGAAGGTGGTATCAGTTGCTGCATAAGTTATTTGATTTTGAAGGTGGTATCAGTTGCTACATAAGTTATTTGATTTTGAAGGTGGTATCAGTTGCTGCATAAGTTATTTGATTTTGAAGGTGTTGTCAGTTGCTACATAAGTTATTTGATTTTGAAGGTGTTGTCAGTTGCTAGATAAACTATCTGATGTTAAAGGTAAAATAATTTGCTACATACACTCTTGCATATTGAAGATAGTATCAGTTGCTACATAAGTTATTTGATTTTGAAGGTGGTATCAGTTGCTGCATAAGTTATTTGATTTTGAAGGTGGTATCAGTTGCTACATAAGTTATTTGATTTTGAAGGGGATATAAGTTGCTGCATAAGTTATTTGATTTTGAAGGTGGTATCAGTTGCTGCATAAGTTATTTGATTTTGAAGGTTTTGTCAGTTGCTACATAAGTTATTTGATTTTGAAGGTGTTGTCAGTTGCTAGATAAACTATCTGATGTTAAAGGTAAAATAATTTGCTACATACACTCTTGTATATTGAAGACAGTATCAGTTGCTTCATAACATATCTGACATTGAAGATAGTATCAGATACTACTCAAGTTATCTGATATTGAAGGTGGTATCAGCTGCTACATAAGCTATCTGACATTAAAGCTCAGATAAGTTGTTACATACACTCTTGCATATTGACAATAGTATCAGTTGTTTCATAACATATCTGACGTTGAAGATAGTATTAGTTGCTACTAAAGTTATCTGATATTGAATGTGGTATCAGCTGCTACATAAGCTATCTGACATTAAAGATCAGGTAAGTTGCTACATAAACTCTTGCATATTGATGATACCATAATCACACAGATTTTGTTTTAAAATATATATATATATATATATATATATATATATATATATATATATATATATATATATATATATATATATATATATATGCGGTACCGTAATAGTATCGGTCTAAGAGAAGCCGAGACTTCATCAAGAAGCAGCAAATAAGTCATCATCTTCATAATAAATATGAAACATATGCAGAAGTTGTCATGAAACTGGCACATATATATCAACAAAATGACAACATAATTTGTTACATTTGGAATACAATCATACAATGCTTTCCATTAAACAGTGGAAAAGTACGAGGACTTTCCGATTGTCTATATGTTTGCAGGGTGAATTTATACAATTCTCTCCGCGTTGATTGAAAAAAAAATGGAATTTTGTTGTTTGTATATGGATAAGTGGCCATAAATGTGATACTAAAATATTTCAGACTCAGTATATTATAGACCATTTAAGGTATCACAATATCACGTCGTCGGTAGTCTGAACTTTATATAACTGCACTGTATCTGTGGGCAGAATGCTAATAAATTTCATCCTTGCTATATATGTATAACATTTCATATTCTGTATTCAAAGTTCAAATCTGCCCACAATATTTATATAACTGCCCGCTAAGTAAAATATGAATAGGGTTAATAAATAAGTATATATACTGAATTTGAACATATATATAGTTATTATATGAGTAAATAAACATATATATATATATATATATATATATATATATATATATATATATATATATATATATATATATATATCTTTTGATTTGAAATTGAAATTAGATGACTGCCTTCCCGTAACCCCACTTTCGGGATGAAATCCCGCAACCCACGTAAAACTAGTATATATATATATATATATATATATATATATATATATATATATATATATATATATATATATATATATATATAAATATTCTGTAAAACACGCTGTAATGTTGACATTGTTTAACACGCCAGAGTTTGCCTTCGAAAAGGGCAAACGATCGCCGTGGACTCGCCCCCGTCCCCTCCTCCCCCCCCCCCAAAAAAAAAAAAAATAAATAAATAAATAAATTATTTAAAAAATCTTAAATATATCAGCATTTGCATGCTTCTAATGCTGTAAATTTAGATCGTGCGAGGCATAATTATTACTGTACACCGCCGTAAATCTCAAAAGATGCTTTCTAATCAAGTTTCACTTGGAAAACAAGCAATTTCTCATAATGCAATTTCTCGAGAAAGAGCGCAGCAATTTGGAATTCCAACTTGGAGCGCGCAATTTGTCGAGAAGAGTCATATTCCATTTTGTCGCCCAACTGCGACAACTATTGACGGAAGTCATCACACGATTATTTCCCTTAAGAGAAATGGCAATCTACAGTGTGTACATCATCAACAAAGCTGGGGGTTTGATATACCAATATGACAACTATGCAAATCGTCCGGAAGCTGAGAAGACATTCAGCTTTCCACTTGAAATAGTTTTGAAGGTCTTTGACGAGAAAGCTGTGGTCGCGTTTGGAGAAAGGGATGGAATCAAAGGTGCAATAATGATATCGAAGCCCCTCCCCTTTTTCGAGTATCAATGGTTTATAACATATAATCACGTTTCCAGATATTAGACACAAGTTGTTAGATACAATGGTGAATTGAAATACAGTTTATGAGCATTCACATGCCTTTTTAGATAGATTAAAGGACTAACAAAACATGTAATTTAATTTAATCATTCTCGAAGTAAACCGTAAAAAGTTGGTAATGACCTCAATAGCTCAGATCTTTACACTTGCAAAAAGTCAGAATGCTGACAGGAAAATTAAACTTGCTCTTGTGAAATTTGAACTTGCCGGAAAATATGATATAATAATTTCACCACAAAACTTGAAAAAATAAGGTAAAATATGGGATATTTTCTAAAGAGCTTAATTTTGATCTCTTTTTACCTTTTTTTGCACAATAAAAGATTAGTCCGAGTTTCCTCTGACCCTTCACACCCCATTTTAGATAATTGTACACCCCAACATAAATGTCCAAATATCTAAAATGGGGTGTGAAGAGTCAGAGGAAACTCTGACTAAATGAAAGATATGCCAATAATTAAAGTTATCAAAAAAAGATATATCTAATTGTACATGTAGATATCTATATGAGTAAAAAGGAAAGGTTTGAACTGATAGCTGGATAATAGAATGCATACATACAAGTTATTTCACACCTTCCTTTACAAGAAGTTAATGGTCTTCTTCAGCTATCCAGTGTAAATGTAGCAACCCCAGTCTATTTTTTTAAAGAAATTTTAAATGAATGAAACATATTCCAAATTAAAAAGCTCACTGAAACCTCTTCAAAACAGTTTAAATCATCAAGATATCTCTACTGGAACCAAAATTGCAGTAATTAAAGTTGACAAAAATTGAGTCGTTTTCAGAATTTTTAGCCTTATATAATGCCTGGTTTGTGTTGCTCGACGACGGACCAGAGAACAACAATATTCTTATTTAAAATGTTGTAACTTTTTTATTTTTAAAGATACTGCTATGAAATTTGGCATTCCTATGTAAATTTTCCTGCTGAATGTATCTGTGCTGCCAGATATTTTGTATGTGTAGGTGGTAATGAGTTAACTAAGAAAAATGATGTAAAAATGCTACCATTTTATTTACAAACTTTGTAATTAGTTACATATAGACAGCTTGTCTCGTCTGCCTCAAGTTCATGTATATTTACATTTAACTCTTTACCTTCTGCAAGTACTGAGTGGCCTGGCTATTGAGGTTACTAATAAGTGTGCCTTCTAATAGCTGTTGCTAGGCTGAACCTAAGAACATCGTAATGGCTACCCGAGTGAAAGTTACTAGAGTTAGTGTACATGCTTTCTACATTTTCTACATGAATTTTGTCCCATGCAAACTATGTAATTTAATGAGAAAAAAATTTGAAACACTCACCTAAGTTTTGTGTCTCTCACTTACCCACCAAATACAAAATTTTTAAAGAAAGAAATCTATCTTGCTTCCATTTTCATCCAAATGATATGTTGGACCTGAATCAGCTGTGAAGTCATCCATTTGTATTGGCCTCATGTGTTCCAAGGCTATTTTTAGCGACACTTGTATGCAATGACAGAAGGTAAAGAGTTCAACATTCTATTATTATCAAACATATATATTTCTGAACAACTCAAAGACACTCTGTATTTCCTTGAAGTCTTTAATGAACCACTGTCGTCCCGAGTTCACAGTCTGGTACAAATCCTTTTTTTAAGACAAACTGTTTTTTCACTGTTTGTTTGTCATTCCCTTGTTGACCATTGAAAATGTCCAGGATTTCGGCATGGAATCATAAATTTTACAACTGCCTGTCGATCATCTGTAATGGACTCAACTAATCCTTTTTATTTTAACAGTTTCTTTCTGGCACTCTTCATCAGTCGGAGTGCTCACATTTAAATTTAACCTAGCTATGCGCACTTTTTTCATCTCTGGTTCCTTTGAATTTAAGCTTTTCTCAAAAACAGATTGAATGTTATTTGAGGATTCATTGATTGCTACTTGAGCTTGATTTGTTGCTGGTGGTTTTAAACAAGTTTTCTAAGAGGTCAGATACATTTTTGATGTCTGCAACTTTTTCTTGAGGCCTAGCTTGATTCTCTGTTCACAAAGTCTGATGATTTTTGATGCCAAAGATTTTTGATTCATTGTATTAAATCTTGGGTCCAACTTTAAAATGACATTAGTTAGTTCACTAGCAGCTCTGTTTGACTTCTCAAGGAAATTTTTAATTTCTAGTACAACTCCATTGGGAAGATTGGATATAGGTTTTTGTTCATGGACGTGATTCAATATTTTATCTTTTGTCAAGTCAATGTATTTCTGGCAGAAGGGGCCAGGATAATCCATTCTGCAGGGCAAAAGGACCCAAAAGGCCAGAACAGCTTTGAATATCTGTATTACTAGAATAGCTTCCATACACATCAATCTAAAAAAAGGACCAAGCATTGTGCTATATATAAATAAAGTATTTTTTAAAAAAAAAAATAATAATATTGATGATAATTTTAAAAGGGGCTTGCATAATTTTCATTCATAATCAAAACGATTTTTATTATTTACTGTAAAAAAAACAACGAATAATCAAGCAAATTTAAACCATTGAACTCTACTGTATACAAATATAATTTAAGGGAGGTGCAATTTTCATGGTATACATAATGTTTTTAACTGAACGGTCTCCTGTCAAAAGTAATAATAACAAACTAGCAAATGATTAAATTTGAATGAGAAAACCAAATTCGATACGTTAGCTGCGATTTCGAATGGTTATGAAGAACGATTGTCTCGACAAATTCGCAAAAGACAAGACTGCATTTAAAATATATGAATAAATGCTACAAATTGATTTAGATCGTTTTATTTGTTAGCCGTAAGTCATAACAACTATATTTGAACATTTATTGATCGATATGGTCTTAAGCTATTGGTTACAAAAGTTTGTTTACAAATATCATAAAATATTCAAGATGGCTTCTATACCACACGCTTGGCGAAGTTGAAAAACTCTAAAGTTTCTAACTTTTGAAGCAAAGTCAGGCATACTCAGTCTCTTTTGTGATAAATGTTTTATATATCAAATTAAAGATGAGAATGTGTAGAATCTAATGGTATGTGAAGAATATTTATGAACTTTGAGGATCGCGAACGATCGATAGTTGAATTTGCATCAAAATATCTTCAGCATGGCTTGTGATATTTTAATTCTTCAAATTCCGCACTAACCGTAATTCAATATTCTGATTGGCTGGAACATTTCATGAATATTCATAGTCATTAACCCGGTCGCATAATTTTCAAAATGAACCAGACGTTACGCGCAAGTCACTGAACTATTGATTTTGTACAGTAAGCGTAAATTACCTGTAATTTACTGTTCAACCTGTGATAAAGTGTAAATACAAATAAATAATAATAGCAAGTAATACATATTTACAAAGATAATTTTATTGGCTTTTATTTCATATATACTTTATAGCATTTGTTAATAAAGAAAGTTAGTAACAAATGGAAAAAGTGCAGTGACCATGTAAAACTGAAATTTCCAGGGGATATATGCCCTGTACTGGGGTTGCTAGTAAATGTAGATTAGGCACTGGGTAGTTCTGGTTCACTTCCTACTGTAAACTGTTTAATGTGTTGAATGGATGGTGATCAAGAAAGATTTAGACGTTTGCAAACTTATTTTCTTCTATTTGACTGCTATATCCATTTAGTCATGAATAAAAGATTATGTCAGCAATAAGTTAATTTACTTATATTTTTAAATACATCGTAGTGAAGACTATGTCAAACCAAGCAGATGACATAGTCTGCTATAATTTTTGTTATGCAGTTCCAGTGTGAGATATAGAGGTAAATTAGTTTTATAAAATGCATATGTACTTAAATTTCTGCAAATTTAGACTAGAACCCATAAAATTTTGCAAATGTTTAGGTCAAAACCATGTATTTACTGTTACGTGATCCTCTAGAAGTCATTCAGCTATAGGGGCCCCGGCTGGCCAAGTTGTCTAAGGCATTCGCCTGCATAGATCACTGACCTCTGTCAGTGTGGGTTAGAGTCTTGGCTCAGCCAACATGGGTATGCGAGGAAGCTTGCCAGTAGCTTCCCATGGGTCGGTGGTTCTTCCTGGCATTTTCTCGGGTTCTGCCTCCACCAGATATACTGGCCGCCGTTTATAGCCTATCATGTGCTGAAAAATGGCACTAAACCAAGCAAACCATTCAGCTATAACTGTTATCAGTGTTAACTCCACATTTGAGGTATGACAGCTGCTGTTATACAAGTCAGCAGTAACTGTAGTATAAACCTGTCAGATGTCATAATGACAACCATTGCTACTTGTTTGTCACATAACATTATTGAAAACTAGTCTTAGAGAAATATATACTGATATATACATCACTGTTCATTCCATATTCTACACAGAAATATTGTATACTTTTTCTAAGTTCAACAAATGCACTATTGTTTCTTTGATTCTACGAACATTATATGAAAAGTGCATTACCTTATTCTCCATAGAATTTGTCTTGCCTTTTTACACGCTTTAACGCTTCTCATCCTTGACAAGATAAAAAAAAATACTTCCAAACAGACTACCTGTTAGTTGTAAGTAATTTTAATTCAACCTTTTAGGCCATTTCAGGCTGCTCCATTTGATCAGATACAGGACTCATCTTGGTCACTACGCCCTTCGTTTTGCACTGCATGAATGCTTAAAAAACATCTTATTACCAATTTGATGTTGTAACTTAATTTGAAAGGCATTACAGTGTTATCTTCAAAACAAGAAATAGCGCAATCTCTTCGTGCAAGGAAAAGCTTATTTAGAACATGTCTGAGTGTGGAAGCTGAGATGACTACCAACCAAATCCTTCACATTGTGCTTATTGCAGATGCAAAACAACTGCCGTGGCCACAGGCACTCATTTCTGTCAGTGAAAAGGAAATTATTGACAACACCCACTCCCCTTCTGCAAATTAACAAGGTGGATATAACTAATGTGGTTTGGAATCTGCACCCTTGCGAATTCTGTGCTAAAATATTTTTCATCCCATCTATGCGTTCAGTTGCTGATTGTATATATCAGCATAAAAGGAGGCATTTCAAATTTGTTTCCCATGTACGATTTAAATACTTTGCAGATCATTTAATAGCCACTTTTGTGCAAAGTTTCTCTGTTGCTTTGTACCTGTTTCGATCGAGTTTGGATGCCAATACTTCCAGTGTGTCATGCAGTAAACAAGCTACAGTTCTGATTGGTGTTTATTGTTTTACCCTGGACTTGGACAAACAATAACCACCAATCAGAACTGAATGTAACATATTTTACTGCATGACACACTAGAAGTCAAGCCTTCAAATTCGATTCAAGTAGACAAGATGTAAAGCAACAGATAAACTTTGCGTAAAAATGGCTATTAAATGATCAGTAAAGTATTTAAATTATACGTGGGGAACAAATCTGGAATGTCTTCTTTACATTTATATATGTTATCAGTGGCTGATACATGCTGACAGGATAAACTAATTAGCATGAAATTGGCGAGGGGAAGGGCACAGATTTCGAACTACATGAGTTAGTCACCTTGGTATTTATTTGTTGAAGGCGAGTGGGTGTTGTCAATAGTTTCATTTTTTTGCTGACTGAAATGAGTGCATGTGCCTGCTATGGATGTCTCAGATGAACTCTCAATTTAAAGAATAAAAAGGCAAATGACTAATAATCATTCACGACTGCTGAAGATTAAAGTAACTTGAATAGGGTAAGTATAGTTTTTTATCGATTCTTCGCCTCTTGTATCGATATCGAAAAAATATCGATATATCGATTAATCATTTAACCCATAACTGGAACTATTCAGCGTTTGTGATAGACTGTACCTACAATAGCAAACCTCAATGTCATGTTCGTAAAGAACGTTTGTCTTGGGTATTGGTTGTGTGCCACTGTGTGGTTATTGTGATTATTATTATTACCAGTGCTTGAAATTAGCAGTAGTCCACAAGCCCAAGGCTAGTAACTTTCCTGTTGGACTAGTAGTTTTGTAGTCCAATGGCTAGTATATCTTGATATGTGTCTGACATTGTTTTGTGGAAAGGACTAGTAAAGATTCAGCTTGACTAGTAAATTTTTCAATCTACTAGTCCTTCTGGGATAACAAAAATTTATGTTAAATTCTATGCCTGTTATTATTTCTGGGTCTGAACCTAGATGAGTGGAACAATGATGTTACCCCTCCTCTTGTTCTGGTGGACTGTTATCCATTTCTTCATTTGCACAGTAGACTCTAGGTAACCCATGTCATAAACCAGAGGTAGTTACATTTATATGTATAGTTGATCTCTTACAAAAGACATACCACATGTCCAGGTGAGAGTTTGCTTTCAGGTGGCTGCAATACCTTAGGAGAGGGGGCCCCAGTTGGCCGATTGGTCTAAGGCACTCGCCTTTACAGATCACTCACATCTCAACTCTGTCAGAGTGGGTTTGAGCCTCAGCTCGTCCGATGTGGGTATGTGAAAAAGCTTGCCAGTGGCTTCCCTTGGGTCGGTGGTTCTTTCTGGGGTCTTCCCAGGTTCTTCTCCACCAAATATACTGGTTGCCATGTATAGCCTATCATATGCTGAAAAATGGTGTTAAACCCACAAAACCACAAACCGCATTACCTCAGCAGTGAATAACTGGATATAAAACTTTTTATAGATTCAAAACCAATGTTAATATGTAAATACTTTTAAAATTCTTCAATTTAAGTTTTCTGCTAGGGATGATGTTGTGGCATCTTATTATTGACATTGTGTTCAGTTCATATCCTGTTTAGGACTCCGTATAGTGATTACATCCTCAGGGTTCTGTGGGACACTGAAATCTGCATAAAAGTACGCATATTTTATATTTTTGGATGCATGAAAATTCCAACAGCCGAGTCCTCAGTATGCAGGTCGTTTGTCTGCGAAATTCTCATCTGTTTGATCTGTTTCAACAAAGCGAGTATTAGTCATGTAGTGTCCAAGCTATCAAAAAGTTCAGTGTAATGGGATTAGGTGAAGCTACATAGGTTAGATCTTTGCAAACCAAGAGATTAGGACACTGTTAAATGATTGTCGGTTCCTAAGGATCATTTTGATCAAAAAGACTAATTGCACGTGCATGTGATTTGACACCTCTCTTTGATAAACAATACTCAGCACAGCTTTAGTCCATCATATTATAAATTATTACATGATGTTTGGAACACTTGTATTTTATCGTATACTGTATTTAGAAAAATAGTGCCAAGATTGTAGGACTTATTTTGTTTCTTTGAGGAATATGAACTGCCATGTTAATCTTCATAAATCATCATGAAATCAGCTGTTTTTCGGTGTCATGTACAGATATATTTTTGTTTTTGAGTGATCATCATATGTGTACTTTTTCAATGGCAACTGTACAAAATTTCTTTGGTGCTAAGCTCAAGGTTGGAAATGAGCATGATTCTTGCGAGACTGGATAACAGAAAGCACATGGTGCGACACTGTGGAACGAAAAGTGCAATGGCAACCCAGGAAACACCAGGTCCAGAACTTAAAGATTTTGATCCTGAACCTTCAGTACAGAAATTTGTTAAAGTTTATTCAAGAAAAAGTGACTGTAGTATGCTGTGTTGCTTAAAGATGAAACGAAAAAAGTGAATGGAATCTGGTCATTTGTTTCTTCTTCCAGTGTCTTGGAAAATTTATTGATTTGAAATGGAATTAAGTTAATTAAATAAATTAATATAGAAAAAGAAAGTGTAATCTCTTCCTTGATTCATTCTAGCTGCACACAAAATTAAAGAATGGTAAGGTAAAGTCATTGAGAATTGTTATACATGTAGTTGTAACATCATAAACAATGACAATTATCATGGTTATCAACTGCCCTAATGTTTCATTCATTTATTGTAACACTAAATATTTCACAATGAATGAGCATTAGCAATCTGATGACATATATATTGGTGACACAACAATAAACACCTACTGTTCCAAATCATTGCATGGACTCCCTAGTTTTAGGACTGGGACTGCAACTTTTTCCAAGGAAGGAGTCCTGGACTGCAACTTTCAAAATCCTATGGAGAACCCTGATCATTTGCCATGTGCATGCAAGAATCTTGTTTTATATGGTGGTAGACACAGTATGTTCCAGTGGACATTGTTTATCGCAAAATTGGAAGAATTTATAATATTTGCGGAATACAGGATTGGAAATAGATGATAAATAAATAAGGCAACTTTCATTAGTAGGTAAATTATTGTCTTATATTTATGATTTGTTTCTTGTCTAGTACCATGAGAATATGGCATGCCAGGCTACATTCTCCCTCTCCTAACTCTTTCATACATGATATAACCTCTCCTGCAAAATGCTGGAGATTTGCTTCAGAATTGCCAGGGATAGGGGGAAAGTGCTGGAGATTTTTCCTAGCATAAAATATTGGGCAGTTCTTCTCTCAAAACTGACATATTGGAAAATTATTTTAAATTTTTTTAAACAATTGACAAAATGTTTTAAAATTGTTATGCATGCCTCACCTTAATTGGCACTATATAGCCTGGATTGTGCTGATGTTCCATTAAACCGTATACATAATTACATACATATGTATGTACATACATTTAACATATTAAATTATATATTATAAATATAAGGTTTTAGTTGTTTGTATTTGAACATGCTGGTATTACTGTTCTGGAAATCTGCATATTACCACAGGCTGAATCACTATGAGGTAATGACTGGTTACAAATTACAATAATTTCAGTAAGCTAGGAGTGTTTTTAAGTTATCTGCCAAAATGTATTTTGTTAAATTTTAAATGAATATCAGCATTATAACAAATTAATATCACAAGCTAAAAACAAATTGTGAAAAAAAATGTTTAGTTCCTTTTGTTTTCACCCATTGGCATTTCTTTTCTGTCAATCTGCATATTATATATATATATATATATATATATATATATATATATATATATATATATATATATATATATATATATATATATATATATACACATATACAGTAAAGCCCGGCTATAGCACACTTCGTTATTGCACGATTTCTGATATAACATGTTCGTGGCATGGCTCCTGAAATTTCATATATTTTTTCGTACATGAAAAAATAAATATTTGTTCAAAGTATGAAAAAAATAATGTGTAAAAAATTAATTACCATTTTGAGGTAGAGATCGTGTATGAATTTGGATATAACACGATTGTGGTGTGGCTCCCAAAATTTTACAATAATTTCAAAAATTTCTTGAAGTACTGCAAGTGTTAATCTTATTATTTTTGAATCATGAACAATAAAGCCAGTAAGTCTTCTTTGTGTTTTTATTCAGTGCATTGTGAGTACAATTGTCTTTCAAAAGAAAAAATATTCTCATCGGAATTTATAAATCAATTAATTTAAGTAATTGCTAATCATCAAAGTCAATCTCGCTGCTAAAGGTTATTCAAATTATGGGGCAATGATTTATAAAAACATTTTTAAAAAAACCAAAAAAAACCCGCCAACACGCGCATGTGGCTTTGCAGTGTTATCAGACAATCGTCACTCAATAAACTGACCAATGAATAATATCATGCATTACCTATATACAAATGACCATGTTGTTCCTTAATTATTCTTGTTGTAGTTGTTCAAAGAAATAGGTGTCAGAGTGTTAATTAGTGGGTATTTACAACGGATAACAGGATACAGAAACGTAAAGCAATTACTGTTAAAGAGAAGCTTGAAGCCCTAGGCAGGATTAAGTCTGGAGTTAAACAAATGCTATTAGCTTCAGGATTTAGGTCTTCACAAGTCAAGCAAACAATGTGGTGGAGTGAAAAAGTTTCTTACCCGAATTTATAAATCAATTAATTTATCTACCTTTATAAGTGAAGACAATAGACTATCATTGCCTGCTCAATCAACCGTCATACACACCCACTGAAACAAGTTTATGGTCCAAATTGTCAGGAGTAGTTTTGGTAATTGCCACACAAATGAAACCCCTCCTCCTCCCCCCCCCCCCCCTTAACCCTTTTTATTTTCTAGCTTCAGATCATTCACATGTACACAGAAAACTGTCCTGCCAGTGACTGGAAGAGAACCATTTAAGTTGTAGGGGTGGCGCAATTGGCTAATATAATAAAACATTATACTCCCCGCTTTCGCTCTGCAGTGAAGCAAAGTCATAGATATAAACAAAGTTTAAATGAATATTGGGTTTATTTTATTTATTTTTTCCTATTTACGTTAAAGAATGACTCGACTGTTTTTATGGAATTCACTGTGTACCCATACAATCGAATGATTTACTCCTAATCTGGGTTCAGTCAGTTTTACTTGTATACATACACCTGCAGAATTCTCATTGTAACTACATTATGAGGTCAATACAGTACATTTGACCTTCTGTATGAATTTTCAGCTCAAGTAAAATGTACTTTTCAAGCCTAATACAGGTTTCGTTTTAGAAACTCCCAATATCTGAATCATGCAGTTTATTGTCGGTCAGAAATCAGACCCTTTGGACATGTCCAGCAAATATGAATGTTGTGGGAAGAAAAAAACTTTGTCATAAGTTTGCGTGAATGTATTAGCAAAAAATTAAATATTATGATTTGACTGGATCTATCAAATATTTTTAAAAATATTAATTATGCTTCTTTGTACACATTTTTGATGGAATTACTATTATGGATACAACCAGATTCGACTGGTGAGTACATGTACTCTTAACTACTTAAAACCTTGCAAATAGGTGACTATAAACTCGCAGACTAATAATTCTATTATCTCTTTCACATTAATGTATTACAAAAACTGAATAATATTTTGCAATTGCATGGTTTAGAATTCTTCCGTGACAGGATACACTTGCATCATTATTACCTCATAAACAAAATTCTATGGATGTGATTAGTCATTTATCAAGATACAAAATCCAGTATCCATGTAAAAATATTATTCTAGTGGGCTGTAAAAACTCCAATAAGGTAATGACTGGATGATGTGACTTACAGGCATGGTGTAAGTAAGTCACATGACAACTGGCAATATACAACTGGGTAAAACAAAATGTCAGACAATCTCCACCTAAAAAGTAAAAATGCAAATATTGAATTTATGATCCAAATATATGAAAAGATATTGTTATAGATAGAAATGAGTTACTGTGTTATTTATTATTGGTGGAAATTCCCCGACCCCCACCCCCAGCTAGATTTGTATTAAAAAAACAAAATGCTGATTTGTCAGTTGTTCAGCAGGATTTGTGTGTGTGTGTGTGCAAACTAGGGGGCAGTTTGTAAACAATCATCTGCATAACCAGGTGTAACTGGGATATTTGCAAGGTGTAACTGGGATATTTGCAAGGTGTAACTGGGATATTTGCAATGCACACTAACGATGAAATTTTGTCCAAAGAGTTAATGGTGCCTAAAATGGTTTATGAGGCAATAAATTATTTACATGTTAGTTTCCTGGGGTGTACAGAATGTTGTGACCGTCTTGAACCCCATAGACCCATTGCCTCTGGTTTAGGGTATTTGGGGTTCAAGACACCTATTGCCTTTGGTTTAGGGTGTTTGGGGTTCAAGTCACCCAATTCCTCTGGTTTAGGGTATTTGGGGTTTAAGACACCCATTGCCTCATGTTTAGGGTATTTGGGGTTTAAGACACCCATTGCCTCTGATTTAGGGTATTTGGGGTTCAAGACACCCATTGCCTCATGTTTAGGGTGTTTGGGGTTCAAGACACCCATTGCCTCTGATTTAGGATATTTGGGGTTTAAGACACCAATTGCCTCTGGTTTAGGGTATTTGGGGTTTAAGACACCCATTGCCTCTGGTTTAGGGTATTTGGGGTTCAAGACGGTCATGGCATTGTGTAAAGCCTTTCATCAATGTAGAAAGCTATAGCTTTATTTTTTTAATTTTTTTTAGTTTACAGGTACTTTAATTTTTATGTTATTTTTGCAGTTGGACACACAGTATTAGCAATAAATGGGAAGCCTGTGGAGGGTCGATATCTACAGGATGGGCGAGATATTATGGAGTTTCTTGCTTCGCAGGAAAATTTCCCACTAGATATCAAGTTTGGTCGTCCCAAACTTACCACCAATGAAAAAATCATGTTAGCCAGCATGTTCCACTCGTAAGCATTATTAAGATTTTACCTTTTTTAATTTATGTGCGTTTTGAATGGAAAAGCTGAGAATGTGTAATTCTGCTTGTGTTCTTCCATCCATCCTTTTTCGTGAATGTTGGACAGGTGAGTGATGTCATGCCCACTTGGGCCTCTTGTTGATGGATTGGAATCCTTATGCCTTTATCAAGTATTAGAAAGGAAATGAAAGTTTTATTGTGATTATCCATGGACTGAGCATAGTCCTTTAGGGATATTAGTTGTGATTCCCTTGATTAAAATAATGTCCATATTTCGAATACATGTTCATGTAATGTCTGTGAAACACAATCTTTTACAAAGAACAAGTAGATATAGTAGATTCATGTGTTGAGGGGAAGCTTACATAGTATTATGGTAAAACCTTACATTGCAACCACCCTCATAGAAAAGACCATTTCCCAAAAGTAGTCTGTACTGTTTACTTGGTTCAAGACATCTGAAGAGCTAACTTATCCTCCAAACTCAGACAGACTTACATTTAAGCCCACTTGACACCCACCCAATTGGTGGTCTTATGTTCTTCCATGACATTTTGCTCTGCACATTGTCAAACATTCTAAAGGTCATATTTAATGGTGTTCACTTTTGTAAAGTATGTAGAGATGAAATGATATGCCAATACCACATATCAATACATATTGTCATAGACAAATTATGATACAATACATAACAATACACATCAAGAATAAAAAGGCAAATGACTAATAATTATTCATGGCCATGGAAGACTAAAAGTAATTTTTATAAGGTATATATTGTTTTGAATCGATTCTCCTTTAGTATTGATTTGTTAATTAAAACTGCAAAATCAGTGAATCATTTCACCCATATCAGTATGGTGTCACTTGTTACCTAAATGTATCATGGTGCTATGAACTCTTGGAGAGATTAGACTTAAAATGCATGGTTATCTTTTCTGTCACATATTAAGTCATAAAAAGAATATTGTATGTACATGTACTTGCTTATAAGTCGAGTCCAACAGCAAACTGTACAGAACCAGATCTGTCATCGCATAATGCGCTGGCAGATCTGGGTATAAGCAGTTTGTTATGAGTAATCAGTAGAACAAATAACATAGACTCTAATCTGCTGGCAGATCAGGGTCGGTGTTGTTTGCAGGTGAACTTGACTAAGAAGTTAGTATATATTGTATTGTATGACATTCCATTAATTGGCCATACAGGCTTTCTGTTATAGAAAACAGATATGATCTCAATAATTGTGTTGTACTGAGAAAAAAATAGTCACCAACAATACACTTTACTTTGTGTATTTGATAAGAGGAGTTTGTGATCTTCAACCTCAGCAAATCAGATGATTTTTTAAAAACTTATTCAGCTGATGTTTTATGGACAATTGGTGACAGTATAATTTGTCCCTTCTTTTACTATGCCTTGACCCTTATATACAACTAAAAGCAGTGCAAGAAAATTCACACAAACCTTTACATTTTTCATTGATGTTGGATTGCTTGAACTCTTATGATATATAAAAATATTAATTTTTTAAGAAGTTATATACAATCATTCAAATGAGCAATTTAGTGTGAATTTGTGAAAATTTTCATGAATTGTGTGCTTGCTGAAAACCAAAAATGAAAAGACCCATCAAACAAGTATCCTTTTGTGTAGACAATAAGTGCTGAGAAAAGTGTCATTTTTAACACAACTTAGCCATTTCACCTTAGTTGACCAACATTAATGTTGACCAGTACAAACCCTCTTAATAATTACATATCTGCAACACATAGATGGAAGTAAGACATTAATTTTCATTAGCTTTTTTCATTGTTTTTTTTTATTAGAAAAGCTATGGATATTTTCACTCATTTTCCTGTATGTCATAAGAAGTGACAAATGGATATATGAGCTACCATGGCTCAGGGGTTAGTGTGCTAGATGCAAGGTTGAAATGGTGTGCATTTGGATTGTACCATCAGATCAGGCTGGGTGACCTACCGAGGTGTTTCCTTGGATAAGGCAAATCACTCCAGTTGCTTCAGCACTTATAACATAATTGGGTTACTGTGCCATAAAACACCAGACCAAACCAAACTAAAAGCTATGGTTATCGAAGGTGCATAAATTCACCAAAGATTTGAAGAACAAAAACAGTACATGGGAGATAACATCATTGTCCAACCATCAAAGATAGTCTGTTCATCAAAAAGAGGTCATATATCTCAGTTTTGGACACACTACTAAGGAACATGTGACAAGGTACTGTACATGTATGGGTGGGTGAGTGTGTACAAATAGACCGATACTAGTTAAATGAATTGCACTTGAAATAGTCATTCACAAAATATCTGTAAATAATACTAAAAGAAACTGTTGGTAATTCAACGAGATGAGTCACAGCATAAAAGAGTTAAAAACAAAATGATTCTTTCTCAGATTTTAAGTGGAAGCACAATAAAATGGTGATGCATTCAAGAGTGATTTGTCCAACATTTTTAGAGCATTAGGTGCAAAATATGCTTCCAGATCTATCCTCACTTTCCATTCTTACAAACCAATTTTACCCAGTGGCAGGACATTCTTTGAGTATCCTAATGTAACAGTCACTATACAACTACTGTTTTGAGCATGTTTGATCCATAGGCAAAAATCCATCAGAGTTGGTATTTTTGTAGTGGATTCATTAGGGTCATGGTTGGTGACAAGTTCAGTTGAATTCTCTTTACCATGTGAAACCTGATCACTGCTTGCTATGTATGGACATGATGACCATGTATAAAATCTCTTCATTATTCAGTTCATAACACTTTCTTGTCTAAGATGTAGGTTGTACCTCAGTAAAGATGCTTTATATCCATATGTGATTATTAAACAATGTTTTAAAGTAGAGATAAGCTGTTGCCAGCATTGGTGTCAGCATCTGCACAGATAAAAGCATATACATGTGTACAGATAAAAGCATATACATGTACATATGTACATATAAAAGCATCTACATATGTACATATAAAAGCATATACATGTCTACAGATAAAAGCATATACATGTGTTCAGATAAAAACATATACATATGTACAGATAAAAACATACATATGTACAGATAAAAGCATATACATATGTACAGATAAAAACATACATATGTACAGATAAAAGCATATACATGTGTTCAGATAAAAGCATATACATGTCTACAGATAAAGGCATATACATATGTACAGATAAAAACATATACATATGTACAGATAAAAACATACATATGTACAGAAAAAAGCATATACATATGTTCAAATAAAAGCATATACATATGTACAGATAAAAACATATACATATGTACAGAAAAAAGCATATACATGTGTTCAGATAAAAGCATATACATATGTACAGATAAAAACATATACATATGTACAGATAAAAGCATATACATATGTACAGAAAAAAGCATATGCATATGTACAGCTTAACTTCATCCCAACAACTTTTTCTTCCTCATTCCTAAGCATCAGTTTAGAATGTTTTTTGTGCATACATTTACATTGCCATATTTTCTGCATGTTTTCAGATGTCAAAAAGTACTGCATGTATTTCTTTTGTGCTGTTCAAAACCATAATAAATTAATTTATTTGGTGTCTGAAATCAAATAGGTGGAGAACAAAAATTGTCCCAGCAATGAAATTGGCACTTATAATGATGTGCTACCAAGGAAGTATATAGCAAAAAAATAAATTCTCAGGCAAATTTTTGTATCTTGACATGTTGGGTAATGAATGAAAACCAGCCATTATTTGACTAGGTTTTTGTATTTTTTATATGTCCATCCACCACAAAATGCAGTCATACATGTGTTGGAGTCACAACATGTGTGCTTTCCAATAAACTAACATATCAATAATCTCCCATTTCCAATGAACTGTCATATCAGTAGTCTCCCATTTCCAGTGAACTGCCATGTTAGTAGTCTCCCATTTCCAGTGAACTGCCATGTCAGTAGTCTCTCATTTCCAGTGAACTGCCATGTCAGTAGTCTCCCATTTCCAGTGAACTGCCATGTCAGTAGTCTCCCATTTCCAGTGAACTGCCATGTCAGTAGTCTCCCATTTCCAGTGAACTGCCATGTCAGTAATCTCCCATTTCCAGTGAACTGCCATGTCAGTAATCTCCCATTTCCAGTGAACTGCCATGTCAGTAATCTCCCATTTCCAGATTATGTTATATAGATAATTAGTTATCATGAAAATCTATACTTCAGATGCACTCAAATTCATTACAGCATAAACAATAAATGAAAACTTAATAAGTAGATTTCTGAATGAATTATGATTTTAAAGGTATTTAAGGCTGAAAAATGCTTGTATTGTTGATATTGAGAGTAGAAATACATGTATGATGGTCAGTCATAAACAACAACAAAAATAGGTTCCTTATTGACATGTGTTGTACACAGACTTAGGAAGTTTAAATACCACAAGCAAAGGAAGTCTAAATACCACAAGCAACTAGCAATATAAAATCAGTATGGAGTCTGATTACTGTGTTAAGATACTAAACTAAACATGACCTGTTCCTTTTTGCTCTTCTTTTCATTTTTCTCAGTCATTGTTTTTTTAAAGTTCACTTGTTTGTCAAATAAAGAACTGGTTAATTAGCCACAGGACAATAATTACCCTTAATCCACTGTACATAATACTGCCAACAAAGATAATTTCTTGTTTTGTTTCAAGATTTCTTTGAATTTACTAATTCATACCAACTCTTGGATGTATTGTTTTAATAAGATAAAATAGGGGATCATGGCTGCTAAGTACAATACAGATATTGCTTTTAGTTGTCTTTAATTAAAACCATGACTGTCACACCCAATTAACAGCACAGTTTTATGAATTCTAGGCCTGAACACTAATTTTTGGGGTTTTTGAAAGAGAAAAAAAGTTTTCAACACAATAACATCTACTGAAATCTTTCTGACATCGATGTGCATTCACCATCAGACATATATTTCATCCCCATGTCAGGCCTCACTTGGCAGCCAGCACAAAATTGTTTATGAATGCATAGATTATTCCACCCTATATACAGCCCTTTCTGACCAGTGCATTAGGAAGTAGGAATAAATGTTTATTCATTGGTACACTTTACACATTAATGACTGTACATTGCATGGTGTGATAGGTTTCCCTCAACAGGTTAACTATATTGTACATGTAAATGAAAGTAGGAATTAGACAGTTTCCTGCATGCTGCATGCTTTTCATTTGAGACTTGAGCTATAGTGGCAGATCATGGTAATGTTTGTTGCATGAACTATGCTTGTACTGGCTGGATGTCACTCCAAGGTTACTCAAAGCCTGTGACTTTTATCCAGTAAAATCTGGCTTCTAGGGGTGGACAGTTACAATAGCTTTTTACATGAATTTTAAGAACAATGCTTTTTTTATATACAAAAAACAATTAATCTCTGAGTTTTTACCAGTCATTATAAAACTTCTAATTTTATATCATAGAAAAATAAAGTCTTTTTGTTTTGTTTGATGTCTGTTAAACCCTGTTACAGTATGTATGTATGTATGTATGTATGTATGTATGTATGTATGTATGTATGTGTGTGGTTTAACAGTGTCAGCACAGTACTGGCTATATGGTGCAGATTAAAATGTAAAATGTAAATTTTAGAATGGAAAACAGTTCAAATTTACATATACAAAATTTCAAATAAAGGGGCCAGAATTTTTTGTCAGAATGACATTAATCAGAATTAATTTATGCATGATAATCAATTTTTACAATGGCTATTGGAGAGGACTGCAAGCTTCATAGAATATATAAAATATGGCACAACAGCTCCATCATACGTATTCATTATAAACAATACCTTATCTCATTTTTACTATTTTTACACATGCATGAGCCATGTGAAGCAAACATTGATTGAATTATATGTCTCTAGTTCATTTTTGGTGTGAAATACCAAGTGTCACATTATAAATATACTGCACAGGAAATACTAATCTACATGTTCTGATATTCACATGGATTCTCTTCCCCTGTCATATACCAATAACAAATGCTGTTTCTAAAGTTAGCTCCCTTGAACATTCCAGTGTAGCTGTTGAAGATATTAAACAACACCATAAATTGATACCTACAGAAGTAAATGAATTCACAGTAGATCATCATTTTATTATCATGTTCTACTTTTGCTGATTTTTTTCAAATTGTTTTGCCCAATTAAACCGGTGATAAACATATTTGCTGATTTTTTCATATTGTTTTGTCCAATTAAACCTCTGTGATAAACATTTTTGCAGATTTTTTTTTCAAATTGTTGTGCCCAATTAAACCTCTGTGACAGACATTTTTGCTGATTTTTTTCAAATTGTTTTGTCCAATTAAACCTCTGATAAACATTTTTGCAGATTTTTTTCAAATTGTTTTGTCCAATTAAACCTGTGATAAACATTTTTGCTGATTTTTTTAGAGGAAAAAAATCTTATTGCATCAGTCATTGTTGAGATATTAGTATACTAATGTAACAGAGTCATTATATTCAGACTGTTTGCCATTGGATCACAGCTGTCACCAGACTTGAGGTCATCAGGAATTGAGGTTCTGGAGACAGATACATTCAAACTTCATTGCCATCAGACCATGACAGGTAAAGACAGTGTACACAAAGTATATTTACCAGTTTCCACTCATGTCTCTGTAGTATCCACTGAAGTACACCTCACTTCACAGTGAAATCTCTGGATTTACAGATGGAGACAGGTTACTGCAAACGTACTTTTATTCCCATGCTATCTATTTTTGTGGAGAACAAGAGAACTACACCACTCTCTTGATAACTCATGCCTGGATAACTCTCAAACACGCTTATAATGCGGGATCAGGCGTGGATCCCATTTTTTTTACTAGAAAATACCCAAAAAATTGGCCCCTTTTTGTTGAACGTGAAAAAATTTCGATAAAAATTGGTAAATGAAACCTTGATATATCGCTCATTTTTATCGTTGAAAACAGTGGTTAGTACCCGGAAATCTGAATCAACATCATGAAATTCTCAAATTTTAATAAGAACTCATATATTTTGTTCAATTTTCTTTCCAAATAAAATTCTCAGTACACTGTAAACAACAAAATTAGACAAAATTTTGATCAATGAAAATGTCACTAATGTCGACTGGTGACAACACTTAAAAAAATAAATACCAATTAAACAAGTTTTGTCAAGTAAATTTGGGTTTTAGTTCTCTCTTTTAATTCGATTTCGGTTTAATCATCATAAATGCAGTATGCTCTTGTATTCAAACATGAAAAATGTCAGTCAACCGTCACAGCTATGTCCATGAGTGTTTCCTTTAGTGTTTCCGTGAGAACCTAATTAAGTGCCGACTGTGTTTTGATCTCCGAATTGTGGAAGTATTTTGTTATATTGTTTCACTCATTTAAAAGCAGACCTGTCTTGTATTATCATGTTAATTACGTCTTTTGTATGATAGTCGGGGTCCACAAAACAACATCATACTATGTACCGAACCATGCTATAACCAACCAAGTCATTTAGCTGAAGAAAATGCACCAAAAAAAAGGGGGGGAGGGTATAATAGTGGGTGCAAAACTACAAGCTTAATTGGCACAGTTACCATCTTAAATCAAAAATTATTAAACGAGAAATACAGATGTAGTGAAAACAGAGAGATTGCACATATAATATTTGACTTTATTCAGAGAACCATGCATTGGTACATGTATATGTACATGTCTAATGCAGAGCATGAATAGTTAAAGTATCAACACCTGTACTCACCAACCGATCTCGTGGCATGCATAAGAGTAAATCCATAATAATTCCATCGAAAATATGCACACAGAAGTATAATATTTAGTCATTCTGTCATTGATCATTATGTGTCTGAATTCAATGCAAGCCCTGAGGAGGTGGGGGGTGGGGGTGAAACAATACTACGGACTTCATTGACGCAGTTATAAACTTGTTCCATATTAAACAAGAACTACTTAAAACAGTCATTGCACATTTAATATTTATTTGTATATTTATTAAATCTGCAACTTAGCATAAATAGTTAAGAGTGCGTGTACTCACCAGTCGAAACTGGTTGTATCCATAATAGTAATTCCATCAAAAATGTGCACAAAGAAGCATAATTTATATTTTTTTTAAATTTTTTATAGATCCAGTCGAATCCTAATATTTAATTTTTTGCTAATACATTCACACAAACTTATGAACAATTTTTTTTTTTTTGCCACAACATTCATATTTGCTGGACTTGTCCAAAGGGTCTGATTTCTGACCGACAATAAAATGCATGATTCAGACATTAGGAGTTTCTAAAGAGAAACCTGTATTTAGGCTTGAAAAGTACATGTACTAGAGCTAAAAATTCATGCAGGAGGTCAAATGTAGTTCTCACGACCGAAAGGGTGCGGGTTAGAATCCTACCATCAGACCAGCCTGGGTCAGCTACCGTGGTGTGTCCTTGGGCAAGGCACTTTACTCCGATTGCCTCGGCACTAAATAACCTATTTGTGTTGTTGTGCCGTAAAGCACCAAACCAAACCAAACCAAACCAAATGTAGTGTATTGACTTCGTAATGTACTTGTGATGAGAATTCTACAGGTGTGTATACACCTAAACTGCTTGAAGCCAGCTTGAGAGTAATCCATTTGATTGTATGGGTACACAGCGAGTTCCATCAAAACAGTTGAGTCATTCTCTAACGGACAGAGGAAAAACTAAATAAAATAAACCCAATATTCGGTGAAACTTTTGTTTATGACTTTGTTTCACAGCATAGCAAAAGCGGGGAGTAGAATGTTTGATTATATTAGCCAATCGCTCCACCCCTACGACTTAAATGGTTCTGTTCCAAACAGTGTTAACACTGCAAGGACAGTTTCCTGTGTATATGTAAATGATTTAAAGCTAGAAAATAATGTTTGCATCTGGACTCAGATTATATCATGAGTATATACTGTACGATGTCGTATAAAAAATGATAGATACATGTAAGTTTAGAAAGTAAAAAAACTATGCTACCTTGTGAACATGTAGAGTCTTCCTAGATTCATTCAGATGTCATAAAATTGACATTTTTGACCAGATTTGTACATTACATATGCAATTAAAACTCTCAATATCATGAAATCCCCTTAAACCCATATTATTTTTCTTGTCATAAATTTTCCTTCATACATTTCAATCAACTTTTAATTCCGTAAACCAAAATCCTCCACTATGCAAACTAAAAGAGATTTTTCTCTCATATGTTGATTTTACACTTAAATGAAAAGTACAAAGCTAAAAGTTAATCAATGTTTATGGCCAAGCAATGATCTTTGACTAGCCTAAATCCATGTACTGTATATACTTGCTTATACGTCCAGTCCATCTGCATAGACCCTAATCTGCTTTTGCATAATGTACTGGCAAATCAGGGTTTATGTTGTTTGTTCTACTGATTACACCTAACAAACTGTATACACCCAGATCTGCCAGAATAATATGCAACAGCAGATCTGGGTCTCAACAGTTTGCAATTGGATTTAACTTATAAGTGAGTACATACAGTATTAAAGTAAGATCAGGCTCAGGAAAAAAAATACATACAGCTGCAATGAAATCTAATTATTACAGATATCTATTTTAAAAATTGACTGGCTATTGATGTTTGGTCTAATAATATAAATATTTACTTATATGTGAGAGAAAACCTTAACACCTCTAATTCTTATGTGATAAAAGAGAACTTCATTAACCCAAAAACCCTTTAAAGCTGAAAATTAAATTAGTTATGAGGGATTTTGGTCTTGAGAGGTTTTAATGTACATGCAAGAGTGATGCATATAGTTCTTTGTTTGATATTATCAGACTAGTCTAATAAATCAACCCCAAACCTGTATTGTTATACCAATATAGGTTTGAGAGTTGAGATATCAAATTATAATTAAACCAATATTTTTCATTTTCTTTACCAATTTTTTGTTTCTAAATAATTTCAGGTGTGAAGTTCATAGTAATAGCAGATCCAAAGCAGGCCCATATAGACACCCTTCTTAAGAAACTGTATGAAGTGTATACAGATTTTGCCCTGAAAAATCCCTTTTACTCACTGGATATGCCAATAAGGTCATTTTCACTTTCATATCCTTATTAAATGTGTACTACTTTAGTGAGCAATTTCATATTTCATAACAAGGTTATTTATGGTAATAAAGAAGTCTTTTATCAGTTTTTTTACCTAGTTAAACAATTATGTATTTACTAAATCTCTCAGTGCAATATACTGTACATATAAATAATTTAAGGATTGGAAAACAAATATATAGCACTTATAAAAATCCCTCACCATCAAAATACCTGAACTGCATGAACAATACATTATACTTATAAAAAATACCTCACCATCAAAATTCCTGAATTGCATGAACAATACATTACACTGTTAAAAATCCCTCACCATTAAAATACCTGAATTGCATGAACAATACATTACACTGTTAAAAATCCCTCACCATCAAAATACCTGAACTGCATGAACAATACATTACACTTATAAAAATCCCTCGCCATCAAAATACCTGAACTGCATGAACAATACATTACACTTATAAAAATCCCTCACCATTAAAATACCTGAACTGCATGAACAATACATTACACTGTTAAAAATCCCTCACCATTAAAATACCTGAACTGCATGAACAATACATTACACTTATAAAAATCCCTCACCATTAAAATACCTGAACTGCATGAACAATACATTACACTTATAAAAATCCCTCACCATTAAAATACCTGAACTGCATAAACAATACATTACACTGTTAAAAATACCTCACCATTAAAATACCTGAACTGCATGAACAATACATTACACTTATAAAAATCCCTCACCATTAAAATACCTGAATTGCATGAACAATACATTACACTGTTAAAAATCCCTCACCATCAAAATACCTGAACTGCATGAACAATACATTACACTTATAAAAATCCCTCGCCATCAAAATACCTGAACTGCATGAACAATACATTACACTTATAAAAATCCCTCACCATTAAAATACCTGAACTGCATGAACAATACATTACACTTATAAAAATCCCTCACCATTAAAATACCTGAATTGCATGAACAATACATTACACTTATAAAAATCCCTCACCATCAAAATACCTGAACTGCATGAACAATACATTATACTATTACATTTATAAAAATCCCTCACCATTAAAATACCTGAATTGCATGAACAATACATTACACTTAGAAAAAATCCCTCACCATTAAAATACCTGAATTGCATGAACAATACATTACACTTTTAAAAATCCCTCACCATCAAAATACCTGAACTGCATGAACAATACATTACACTTATAAAAATCCCTCACCATCAAAATACCTGAACTGCATGAACAATACATTACACTTTTAAAAATCCCTCACCATCAAAATACCTGAACTGCATGAACAATACATTATACTTATAAAACTCCCTCACCATTAAAATACCTGAACTGCATGAACAATACATTACACTTTTAAAAATCCCTCACCATTAAAATACCTGAACTGCATGAACAATACATTACACTATTACACTTATAAAAATCCCTCACCATCAAAATACCTGAATTGCATGAACAATACATTACACTTATAAAAATCCCTCACCATCAAAATAACTGAACGGCATGAACAATACATTACACTTATAAAAATCCCTCACCATCAAAATACCTGAACTGCATGAACAATACATTACACTTATAAAAATCCATCACCGTCAAAATACCTGAATTGCATGAACAATACATTACACTTATAAAAATCCCTCACCATCAAAATACCTGAATTGCATGAACAATACATTACACTTTTAAAAATCCCTCACCATCAAAATACCTGAATTGCATGAACAATACATTACACTTACAATGCATACCAACAAAAACAAATATGATTATCTGTAAATGAACGGCGGTCTTGAGCAATAGTAAGTGGCAGATGGCAAGTAGATATGTTCTAACAGAAGTTCTTAAATGTGCAAAAAAGTGAACAGAGTTCAATAAGTGATTGACCTGCTTATGAGAAATCAGCAAGCTGTAATGACAAGGCTGAGAGCTAATAACAAACCCTATGTATTGTAACACAATAACCATGGATTAAAAACTGTAATATCTTACTGAGTAGTGGCAAATCTTTTTGTATGAACATTGTCACTTATCAGATTTTTGGGATATTAACAAATAATTAATGTTGTCACTGCCCAGATAAAGAAAATTATCATTTTTTTTGCACATAATGTCCAAGGAAAAAAAGAAACATGGTTTCTGCATAATAACTCAAGTTCTCCATCATCTACAGTTACCAGACTTTGCGGATAGCTTGCATTTGGGGTATTGAAGCACCCTGTTGGTTTGGGGGTTTGGAGGTCAAAAGATCAAAGGTCAAGGTCACTGTGACTGAAAAAAGATAAATGGTTTCTGCACAATAACCAAAGTTCACCATGAGCTACAGTTACCAGACAATGTGGATAGCTTGCACTTTTGGTAAGGAAGAACCCTACTGGTTTTGGAGTCAAAAGGTCAAATGTCAAGTTCACAGTGACTGAAAGAAGAAAAATAGTTTCTGCACAATAGCATTAGTTCTACATCACATACCAGGACCATATTTTGAATGGCGTGCACATGTGGAAAGGAAGAAGCCAATCCATTTTGTGGCAAGAAGGATAAAGGTCAAAGTCACTGTGACCGAAAGAAAGAAAAAATGGTTTCTGTACAATAACATTATTTCTACTTCATAAACTTGGACCAAACTTTATGGATGGCTTGCAAATGGGATAAGGAGAAAGTCTATCTATTTTGAGGTCAAAAGGTCAGGGGTAAGGCTCACTGTGACAAAGAAGAAAGTGGTTTTTGCATAATCAATTTAGTTCTAGACCATGTACTTTGAAAAGAGCTTGTGGAGGGCTTGCACTGAAGGTATGGAAGAAGTCGGTTGATTTTGGGGTCAAAGGTCAATGTCATTTTCGCTTTTAAAAAATGGATTTGGCACAATAACTTTTGTTCTGAAGTATGTTCTATCAGACTTTGTGAATACCTTGGATCTAGGTTAATACAGAAACTTGTTGATTCTGGAGTGACAAGGATAAGGTTCATGGTCATGGCAAGTCTAATAAGATGATAATTGTTTCTGTAGATTACATTTACTGTGTAAAATGCCTACATATAGGACTATTAAAGACAGGGTGGGTATATAATGTACCATTTATGTTACTTTTGTTCATTTTTTTTTTACACACTTTTGAACTTTATGGTCAAATTTATTTTGACACAAAACGTTTGCACAGTTAAGCAAAAATCATTAGAGATAAATTAAAATTGGTAAGCATATTTGTATTTATATGTAGATGATTTGGGTAGATTTTCAGGCTATTTCAGAAATTATTTTAAAATTTTACACTTTTTTTTTGGGACTTAGACTTTTGTGACAGGAACCATGATAGCATGATTGAGTAAAACCACTTGAGTTGGACATATGAAATTTAACAAGCATATTTGTATTCATATGTATACGACTTAATTAGATTTCATGCAATTATAGAAATATTTCACATTTTTCAAATTTTTACATTGTTTCAGACTTAGACATTTTAGATTGCATAAGTATTTTACAAAAACACAAATCTGGTTGGAAATAGACCATTTTTTGCCAATAGTTTTGTTACCATGATTAAGCAAAATCCGCTTGAGGTAGAGAAATGAAATTTGGTAGTCATGTTTGTATTTATATGCAGATGTCTTGATTATATTTTCAGGGCATTAAAGCAACTTTTCATCGTTTACTCATTTTTTAGCTTTTCAGATTTAGACTTATTTGGATGCTTGTGCTTTTTTTTAAAGAATATTGTTAGGATGATAAAGCAAAAAACATGTGAGGTAGATGAAAGAAATTTGGTATGCTTATTTGACTTTATATATAGATGACTTAATTGTATTTTCAGGCCATTGCAGCAATTTTTAATCTTTCATACATTTTAAAAACATTTTGGACTTCTTGTGATGAAAGCCTTGTACTTTTTTTACAAACACCTTTTTTGCATGATTAAGCAAAACCACTTGAGACAGACAATTGAAATTTATTAGGCAAGCTTTCATGTACATGATCTGAATACATTTTTATGCCATTATAACAAGTTTTAAAATATTTATACATTTTTTAATTGGATGAAAATCTTGAGTTTTTTGCCAAAACTGTATTAGCATGGTTAAGCAAAAACACAAATGAAATTTGGTAGGCTTATTTGTACTATGTAGATGACATGATTAAATTTTCAGGCCATTACAACAACTTTTAATTTTGTATATATTTTTTTAGCTCTACTGGTCATAGATCAGAAGAGCTTATGGGATGGTCTGTCATCTGTCTATTGTCTGTCATCTGTCATCCATCTGTCTGTTAGCACAAGTTTGTTAGCGCTACTCCTCGTAAACTACTTGGAGGATTGCCATTAAACTTTACACACACATTCATTCCATGGTCTAGTTTGCCCTAAATGAAAATGGTGCTGGTCGGATATGCGATATGGCAGCCATCTTGAAAATGTTGTTATTGTTACTCCTACTGAACAGAAAGTCATATTGACATTTGGTTTTCACCAGAAGACTTCTTATGATGTCTGGTTGGTTCTAAATGAAAATGGTGCTGACCTGATGTCTAATATGGCCATCACAGTGTCCACATTGAAAATCTGGTTTTCACTTCTCATCCTGAATGGATGGTCATATCAGCATGGGTTTATCACTGAAAGATTGCTTATGATATCTAGTTTATCCTAAATGAAAATGGTGCTGATCTGATGTCCACAGCAGTCATCTTGAAAATCTTGTTATTGCTACTTGTGAACAAAAGTCATATTGAAATGGGGTTCTCACCTGAAGACTTATGATGTCTAGTTGGTCCTAAATGAAAATGATGCCATTTGCACATCCAGTATGGCAGCTACTGCAGCCATCTTGAGAATCTTGTTATCGCTACTCCTCCTGAATGAATGGTCATATCAGCATGGGTTTTTTACATAAAGACTTCTTATGATGTCTAGTTCGTCCTAAACAAAAACATTGCTGCTCAGACATCCACTATGGCCACCACAGTGGCCATCTTGAATATCTTGTTCTCACTACTTCTCCTGAATGAATGATCATATCAGCATATCAGCATAGGGTTATCACTTAAAGACGTCTTATGATGTATAGTTGGTCGTAAATGAAATTGGTGTCAGTTTGACCTCCAATATGGCTGCCACAATGGCCATCTGGAAAATCTTATTATCACTACTTCTCTCCTAGATGGCTGGTCATATCAGCATTGTGCTTTCACCAGAAGACTTCTTATGATGTCTAGTTGGTCCTAAATGGAAATGATGCACATCTGATATCCAATATGGCCAACATGGTAGTCATCTTGAAAATCTTGTTATTCTTACTCCTCCAAAATGAAAGATATATCAACATGGGGTTTTCACCAGAAGACTTCTTATAAGGTCTTGTTGGTCATAAATTAAAATGGTGCTCATCTGACATCCAGTATGGCCACCAAGGTTGCCATCTTGAAAATATTGTTGTCACTACTCCCGTTAAATGGATGGCTATATCAACATGGGGTTTTCACCAGTAGACTTCTTATGATATCTAGTTGGTCCTAAATGAAATGGTGACTCTTGCACATCCGATATGGCTGCCATAATGACTGTCATGTAAATTTTGCTGTAACTACTACCCCTGAATGGATGGTCATATTGACATGGGGTTTTCACCAGAAGCCTTCTAATGATGTTTAGTTGTTCATAAATGAAAATGGTGCCAATCTGACATGCAGTATGTCCACCACAACAGCTAATTTAAACATCTCGTTATTGCTGAAGAATATCAGATATGGTTGTAGCACTCAGAAGTTAAAAGGAAGAAATGGTCTTATATTGAATTCCTGAAAATGTTCTTTGTCCAATAGAGCATCAGTCCCCTCCAGGACTCCTATTACTTTTTTGACTTTCTTTTTCTGAAAACCTTGTTTTTTTTATGAACAGCTTGTTATCATGATTAAGCAAAAACAACTTGAGATAGACAACTGAAATTGGTTGGCATGTTTATATGTACATGTAGATGATCTGAAATTGTTCATGCCATTATAGCAATTTTTTAAATATGAATAAATTTGTTAACTTTTTGATTGCACCTTTTGGTTTTCACAAACACAGATCTGGTCATGAATTTACAACCTTCTGGAATATAGCAGCGAAACTGAATTTGAAAATATATTTCCCAAGGCAAGACTATGTTGCAATATTTTATACATTATTTGATAATTATTCAGGAAAATGTTTAAGCTGCTAACATGCAACAATCACCGATTTTTAAAAAAATCTAGTGATGCTAAAATCTCATATTTGTCGTATTCATGCTAAAATCTCATATTTGTAGTATTCATGGTAAAATCTCATATTTTTTGTATTCATGCTAAAATCTCATATTTGTAGTATTCCTTGCCCATTTTTGATACATAAATCATGAGATGTTTCTCATTCTCAGCTATACATACCTCTTTTTCCCCATTTGTTCAAGTGAATATTGCTAGCACATATTTTTGTATAATATCAAATCTGATGTAGCCATTTTACCACAGTTATAAAAATTTACCTGCAACACTGGAAAATTTTAAATCTGATGTAGCCATTTTATCAGTTATAAAAATTTACCTGCAACACTGGAAAATTTTGTTCATTTTGTTATTGTGCAGTTTTGTGAAATATTGTGTTACATATACAGTTGTATTGATATTGAATTGTGCATACCTCTCTCTCTCTCTCTCCTCAAGTTTGGCTTATTGTTGAAAATGATTTCACCTTTAAAATATCACATTTCTTTTCCAGGTGTGATCTATTTGATTCTAATCTTCAAAGTGCAATAGAACAGGCTGAGAAGTTGGGCATCAGCAATATATGATATGTCAAGATTCTGGATTGCCTACTTACAACACATTATGCCTGGATTGGTGTTTTAAAAGAGGAGTTCTCTCCCTTAGAACACATTAATTCATTCATTATTTCTATAAGGGACTTAGCGGAGTTCAATCGGAACACCAATCAGCCATTTCCATAAGGTCATGAAATAACCTAGGATTTAGTTGTAGGAATACACATCAATTTGATGTGTTTAGTGATTTGCCTCTGCTGGAGTGCACAACATATATTACAACAGCAAAGGCGGAGAATGTTCCAATTGTGACTTTTGTCTCCTTCCACTGCCATATTGTTCCATGTGAATGAAAGTAGTTCAGAATATAGTTCTCAATGGTGAAAAATTACATCTGAGGTTTCTTTCCCGACTTGACGGAAAAGGCAGAGGATGTTCCAATTGAGCCGAGTTAAAAAGAGTTAGCTACCTTAAACCAAAGCTATGCTGACAGATTCAGGAAAAGACCAGGATAGTGAGGGATTTATTATTATTCCCATCTATACAGCCAACAACAAAGCCACTAATAAAGTTGTGCTCTAATAATTATCTGTGTAATTTTCCCAATGTTATGCCAGTGGCTGATGTATCATAGTAAGTGCACATTTTGATGCTTACCTGTTGACATAAAACATTTCTTAAACTCTTTACCTCGCATTAAAATTGCTTAAGAAATAGGAGATGATTTTCTTGAATGTATTTAAGTTCCAACATTGAATTTATCATGAAATTTAAGTACAAGGTCAAAAGTCATACTTTACTAAGGCCTATATGTTAAAAAATCTGAGAATTTACAGTGATGCCACTTTACTTCAAAAATAATATGAAAGTTTTCTGTAGTTTTTCATTAAAAGATACAATGACCTTTAATACATGCACTGATAAAATGATTAAAATTCCTTACATTTTTTCTTGTGAAGAAACAGAAAAATTGTGATATGAAGATTAGCATAATTGAAGGTAAAGCAATAGTCTTCTTCATAAAATCTTGTGTGGAAAAATGACCATAGCAAATCCAAACAATTTTTATTACACATCTTCTCCCCATCCCACCCAACCCCTCCTTTCCAGATCTAAATATTTGTTTAATATTTTATGCCAGCTCCTCTGTATGCATGTACAAAGTTTGGTGCAAACATTTTCAAAATGTCATTGTAGGTAATAACAATTTTTGTATATTTGATTTTTGACCATAGCGTGAGGTAAATAATTATACCCCTATGACAGAGGCACTACATGGCAACTTATGTACCGTGGTTGGTAAATTCCACCCAGCAGTTTTGTCAGAGATTTGGTTATGGATGGCATGGGTATACAAAACTAGCTTTACATAGCATTTATTACAAATGCAAAGTTAATTTATGTCAGAATTCTGTTAATAATTGTCGCCCTGCCTATGAGTGTGTGTGTGTGTTTTACTGGCAGCCACACTTTAATGGTGGCAAAGTCAATGTAAATGTTTGTTTTAATAGTAAAAGTATATGATTTGTTGATCTTTACTTATCTTTATTTGTAAACAAACAAAAGTTTTTATTTATTTGTTATTTATTATTTTTACTTGTAAATAAATATGCACAATTTTTCGAAATGATTTGGTTAATTTTTTATCGCAAGATTTATGATAGGTGTCATTGAAGAAAAGATTATTTTAATTGCAGTTTCCAATAAAAAGATACAGTATTTTAGATCTCTGAGGTGAAAAGGCAAAATAATGAAGAAGATTGCATACATTTAGTGAAAACTTTTCAGTAGAAATTGGAGACAAAATATTGGATTTTAAGGTGCCATGTGTGCTTATGATATGGTCCTGTGTTTAGCATGTATTATCCATTGTCTATCCATCGTTTGTAACCATTTTGCTATATTCATCTTTTAAAAAACTGCTGGCCCAATTTCAGCCAAATTTGACTGAAAATTCTGGCATAAAGGCCTTTCAGAGTTGTACAAATGATAGCAATCTACCATCAAATATGGCCACTGTTACTAAAAATAAAAAAGCCTTTAAACAATTTCTCAAAAACTGCTAAACAGAATTTTGACCAAATTTGGCAGAAAGCACCTTGGCATAAAGGCCTTTCAAGTTATACAATGAATTCAATCTGTCATCAAATATGGCCACTGTTCTTGCAAATGTAAAATCCTATAAACAACTTCCGCTCAATAACCAATCAACAGAATATGACCAAATCTGACAGACATCATCTTGACATAAAGGTCTTTCAAACTTGTACAAATGATGCCAATCTACTATACTATCAAATATGACTGCCAAGAATAGAAACATAAAAAAAAATTAAATAACTTTTTCTTGAAAAGTTCTCTACAGAATAGGTCCACACAGGTTAAAAAAATAAATGTAAATAAACAAACCCAACAAGTCCATTTGGGAATGTAATCAGGTCCTTTATGTGCCCTTGGGTGTGCATGGCAATTGCCTGTTAAACAATATGTGCAGTTCCTTGTCCCAAATTGAGGTAGTGGCAGGGCTGGTGCAAGGGTATTTGGCACTCTAGGCGAACCTTCAGCCTTGTGCCACCCTCCCCCACAGTTAACTTTCGAATTTTTATCTTTCTTTTTTTAGATGCATATTATCTTCTATATTACACAATATCTTTTTTTTTTTTTTTTTTATTCATTCAATTTTTTGCTGGCTACCAAATTTTGCCACCCTATGCGACTGCCTAGTTTGCCTAGTGATCAAACCAGCTGTGGGTAGTGGCATGATATGTTTAAAATAATATTTACTGTTTACAAACTTAACTTATCCTTGCCAAACAACATCATCAAAGTTTTTTCAGTTTGTACAAATGATGCTTGTCCATCATCAAATATGGCTGCCATTGCTAAAAATAAAAAATAAAAACATTACTCAACTTCTCAAACTGCACAAGAGAATTTGACCATATTTGACAGAAAGTTTGTACAGATGATGCAGTTTTGCTGTGCAATATGGCTGTTGTTATTTAAACTTGAAAATGTTTAAATGACCTCTTTTTAAAAAAACTCAACAGAATTTGATCAAATTTTCATAAAGCATCCTGCAGGGATGGTGCTGGCTTTAAAAAAGTTGTCGCTAAAAAAATCGCAAATCTCAATATTTTGTCGCCAATTTTCAAAAAGTGTCGCCAAGCAAGGAGTCGGTATTTTTCCATGTCTATTGATGTCGTAGGCATCGAAAATTGAAAAAGATGGAGTATTTATTACTTTATTGACAGCAAACAATACAATACCACATTATAACAGAATAAATCATCACATGACTGTTTTGTATGCTTATTTATAATGTTTTGCACTATTAAAATGTTGTTTCATAAAAATAATAAAATCGAATGTCACATGAGTCGTGATTTTACGGCTGCCCACTTGCTGAATGCAGTTTCAAAGTCGAAGTCTCCTTCACAAGTCGAAGTCTTCTTCACATTCGTATGTGCTGATTCTCATTAGATTCTCTCTCTTTGATGTACTTCAGACAAATTGGGTTGTTCCACTTAGTGTACTTTACCTATGCAAATTAGCCTAATGGGCTCTCTGTCAGCAGTGCTCATAGGATTTGACTTGACACATCACCCTAGCTATTGTGAGCCAATTCAATAAATCTCTGAAAGGTGTCTGTTTATCTCTGACCGCCTTACCTTTTAATTGTCTTTAAACAGTTGTATAAACTGACCGACTTTTTATCATATTAAATGATACACTGTATCCAGTTTATTACAGACTCAGTATTTGTAAATTTCTTGTGTCGGCTGAACAGTAGAATGTTAAGCTGCCTGTCTTAGCTAGACGAGAACCATATATATTTCAGTGTCATAGGGTCACAGGGGTGTGATTGATACATCCTGTCGTGTGCCTCAAAGCTTTATTATGTATATGTTTCAATATAGTTTCCTAAAGTTTCTGAAGACTACCGTTCAAGACTAGTTTTCTTTATAATATTTTCTTCTTTTTTTTTTTTGCCCGCACTGACACACAGATAATCAGCATACGGAAAATCGAGAGTGTGCCTCCTATGTGTATAGGATTTATTGAAAATAGTTGACCTCTTATAGGGCAAGAAAGCCTTTTACATGAATACATTTGCGTAAAATCAATTTATGTATGAGAATAAACGGTAACCTTGGAAATATTCAATCGGGATGGACCTAATCGTTTGAATGTAAAATTCTTGAAGATTGTCCGAAAAGTATGAAACACATATCACAGAACATCAGTTTTAATTTTCTATCATATCTCAGCCACGGACGCCCAAATTTCCAACTGTCAAGAAATTTTCGGGATTTCGGTGTCCGTTCATCATGATGTGGTGTTGTACTTAAAGCATTATTACCAGCTGCACTACAAGTAAATGATGTTGGACTGTCAGGTATAACATCTGTTTCAGTTACTGGGTTGTCGGATGCACTTGCATCTTAATCCAAATGCTGTTAATTTTGTTAACTTAATCTTTTTATTTGTGATCAATCCTTTGTCCGTCCCAGCATATATGGCTGGTTAGAACTTTGGAATTGGCCCCTCATAAAAAGCCATTTTAAAAAGTCAGTCAACTTAATCTTAAGATGAGATGATGAACACGAAAAGTCTAACTTACGTTTACCCATTACAGTATATAGTTCTGATTGAGACTGAATTTTATTTTTCATTTACTTCGTATTTATACAGAACGATTCGGGCTTCTTCAGCAATTTTTTTTATTGTTATTTTTTCTGGTACATTTTTCCAAAAAAAAAAAAAAAGGATTAGCGGTTGTTTGATCGATTTTAGCTAGTCCGGTAGCATGACTATTGGAGTGTATCACCGCATACAGTACTCAGGTCAGATGTCAGCATAAGTGGGCAATATGAACAATGGATTTGTTTATGTAACAATAGATAGATTCCGTTGCATTGTGTACCCAAGTTTGCAGCTTCCTTTCATGGTGCCTTCGAATTCCTCTACTCCAAACCCAAGATTGTATATACAAGTTTTAACAGCCAAAAATGTTGTCGTCAAAAAAATCGCCAGATGGTATATTTTGTCGCCAATCAGGAAAAAAAATTGCAAAATTTGCGACATTGGCGATGCACAGGGCGATCCCCGATCCTGGTTTGAAGTTCTTTAAATTCTTTGCAAATTTTACTGATCTGTCATCAGATAGGACTGAGGGTAGTAGAGAAACTTCAAACAACTTTTTTAAATTCAAAGTCAATCAATTGAATTTGAAGAAATTTTGACACAAAACTCCCACCTTACCCAGATTTCTGTTCAAACTGTTCTTGAATTTGGTTTTTAGGTAGATGTCAGGCAGATGAGTGATCTCAGGACCAGTTGGGCCTCTAGTTTCTTTATCTCGTGTGCTGACCATAAGATTAGATCATTTTATTTGTATCCTCAGTAGTGTATGCTCTAATACTCAGCATTCATTATGGATTTGCATCAGAATATGGTATACATCAAATATTTGGGTTTTGGTTTGGTGTTTATGTCACGGCAATGCATGGTAGGATTCAAACCCACAACCTTTGGTCACAAATCCAGCATGCTGACCACTGAGCCAACATGGCTGCTTGATATAAAATATTTCACTTGCCATCAGTTGTCATTTTCATTCATGCAGCCTCCATAATAAACAGAGTTTTATTATTTCTTTCATAATGTGTAGCCAATTGCGTGACCTATTCAGCTTTAGGCATTTGGACACCGAGAAAATACTTTATTCCTGCTAAATGAAGGTATATTTGTGATTTAAATTTGTAAACTTGTAAATATAGTAAAAGATTAAAGAAGAGTTAAGTACTTACTCCAACATGCCATTTTTGACAACACTCACTCTCGAGTTAGTAAGGACTATACACCCAACATTATTTTCGACTTCTTGGTGTTCTCACCGTTTGATTAACAATATGTGTAACAGGTTGCTTATTCAAACAAATGCACAAGGTTTAATCAAAAATTTCTTACATATAACAATTTTATAGCATGTCAATGCTGTTTATTGACCATGTGAAATTCAAAGAGTGTCTGTTTAAACTGTAAGGCTGAACAATAAGTTATATGAGATTTTGTCTCATCCCCAAACTGTACCATGATATACACTGAAATTGTTTTTATACAAAATCATATTGTTGATGTAATCCTTGTTTCCATCAAAATCGTGATATCTATTGTATGTATCATTATCTACTATTCACAGGTTTCATAAAAACTCAAGAAAATGTTTTCTTTGTCTTAGTGTCGCAGCCACAACTTGCACAATTTTTATACCTCCTGCAAACAAAGTTGCGGGTGGGGGGATATCCTTGAGTCAGCTTATCTATCCATCACATTTTTGTTTATATAATTTCTCCAGAACCTTTTGAGATATATTCATAAACTTGGTATGATTTTGTATTATTACTAGGCATTGTTTCCTATATACAAAATGTAGACACTCTGATCAGCATTTTAAGAACTATCTCCATTTTTTTTAAAATCTGTGTCCATCCATCCCTCACATTCTTGTCTGGTTTATGTCATCAGAACCATTTGAGATATCTTCATGAAACTTTTGTATTCATTGTATTATAACAAGAGTTGTGTTCCATGTTTGGTTTGGCTTTGATTAGTGCCATTAGAGTTGTTGAAAATTGTATTTACACTTTGTATCTTACTGGGGGAGGGAGGGTGTTCTGTAAGCACTCTCTTACTGACAGATCTAGTTGCACTTGGACTCAAACCCCTTCAGCTTACATGGATGTGATAGGCCTAATTAAAGGGATAAATTAGAACCATTATGAATATTTATGGTCAAGGGATTATACACTTCTTATAGGAGTACAATAAAATCAGTTATATATTTTCCATAGAACATGAATAAACTTGTGTTGTGTATTACAGATAATATGAATCATTCTCTATTTACAAAAATGTGAATACAGTGTACAGCACTACCTCATTATAACACTGTCCATGAGAGCTATGGAATATACCACCTTATAGTGAGACTGCCTTGTAATGATGTGTATTATACATATAATTTTAGTATTACATAATGAAATGAAATCCAAGACTATATGTTTCTCATAACAGGAAATGTTATAATGAAGGGTACTAAAGTGAGGGAGTGCTGAATTTAATCTGAAGGCAAAGTCTGACAGTTCAAGGTTTTAAATGTTCCAAAACAGTGAAGGACAATTATTCTAAAGAAAGAAGAGTACCATGAACAACACATATGCCCACCCTGTTTACTAGTACTCTGTGTTGATAAGTGATATTTTTTTTGCAGAAACTTTTCATCTTTCAGTCAGTTACCTTGACCTTTGACATTTTGACCCCCAAACTGATAGGTTTCTTCCATACCACAAGTGCAAGCCATCTGCAAAGTTTGTGTGAAAACTATTTTTATTCTTTCAATCACAGTGACCATGACCCCAATATTGATCTAGTTTTTCTTTACCCCAAGTGCAAGCCATCTACATGTACAAAGTCTGGTAAGTGTTGAAGGTAGAGAACTCATAATGTGCAGAAATCATGCCTTGGATGTATGCCAATGCAGTATTTTACCGAAAAATCATACATTTTCTTCACTGGAAATATCTCCACAAAAAAATAAACCACAATATATTTGGATCACCTAGGCTAGTTCTACAATTGGATTGAATGTAGGATTGACAGAAGTTACGAAGGAAGAATTAGTTCGATGCATTTGCATGGTCAATCCTTGTTTCCTAAATATCCAAGGTGGTCCAAATGGCAGCTATCGGTATACATTTGATGTATGATCCATAGGATTTACCTCGAAGTTGCCAATGTTTTTCTTCTTTAAGTCGGTGACCTTTTGACCTTTAGCTTTTGACACCAAAATCGATAGTGTTTGGTAAATGTAGATGGTGGACAACCTTAGTTTTTGTGTGGAAACAAAATTGGCAACAGACAGATGGACATATCATAATACACTCCGCCACATGGCATTCATACAAAATGTCATCTTTCCCATTACATTTCGAAAAAACACTTGTCATAACAAATTCTTTAAATTCTGAAATCAGGAATAAAACGAAAAAGATCTGGAAATATTGTGTTTGGGTCTACACATTAGTAATCTACAGAAGCTACCAAAGCTGATTTTTGTGTTCATGTTTTGCGAGTCCTTAGCTACTTGCACACAACACTGCTCAGAAAGAGCATAACTAAACAACAGTTTCCATGATTTTCCATGATTCCAATATTTGACAATAGATCTTTCTAAGATGCACCCACAGTGCAAGTTTGATGACTATAGTAATACAAGAGTTACAGACCAAGCAGGAAGGATGAACATAAATTTTACAGGCATCCTCGAATGGAGGTCCAAAGTAATGCAATTAAGGTGTGTGACCTGCATTCATCCTAGGATGCAACCACAGCGAAAGTCTGATGTCCATAGTTGAAGCTGTATAAAAGAACAGCCTGCACTGAAATGATGGACACAAATTTTAAGAAATTTTGAATAAATCGTGAAAAAAAGGTCACAATTTTGGTACACAAGTTCATTCCCAGATGCACCTTCTGTGTAAGTTGGGTGGCAAAAGGTGACAAGATATTGAAATCAGAGCCCAGACAAAAAAAATTTAAGTAATTTTGAATAAATATTGACAAGTCAGTCATTGTGATCCATCTTTTGAGATGTGATAGATTCAACCCAAGATGCAAATAGGTGTAGTAGTATTTGTGGTATAACCCAGACTGCCCAGCCAGCCAGCAGGATCTGTTCTAGAACTTAACATTATGGGGAACAAGTTTCCCTCCATTTGAAATGGGAGTACTGTGAACAGCACATTATATGCCTGCCCTATGTTTAAGAGTGCTTTATGTCAATAAGTGACTTTTTTTTTTTTTACCCTCAAAGTGATGGGCTTCTTCCTTACCCTAAGTGTAACTATCCACAAAGTTTGGGCTATATCTGTGATGTAGAACTGATGTTATATTGCAGAAATAATTTTTTTCCTCTCAATCTGTGACCTTGACCTTTTGACCCCAGAATCAGTTGCCTTCTTCCTTACAAGTGCAAGCCAGCCACAAAGTTTGGTTGAGGTATGTCGTGTACAACCAATGTTATTGTGCAGAAACCATTTTTATTTTTTCAGTCAGTGACCTTGATCTTTGATCTGTGAACTTCAAAATCAGTAGGGTTCTACTTTACACCAAGTGCAAGCCATCTACAAAGTTTCGGAACCATACATGATGGAGAACTCAAGTTATTGTGCAGGAACCATTTTTCTTTTTCAGTTAGTGACCTTGACAATTGACCTTTGACTCCAAAACCAGTATGGTTTTTCTATACCCCAAATGCAAGTTATCCACAAACTTTGGTAACTGAAGATGGTGGAGAACTCAAATTATTATGTGGAAATCATTTGTCTTCTTTCAGTCACAGTGGCATCAACTTCTGACCCCAAAATTGATAGTTTCTTCCTGACCCCAAGTGCAAGCTATCCACAAAGTTTGGAAACTAGATGATGGAGAATTAGAGTTATTGTGAAGAATCCATTTTCCTTGTTTCAGTCACAGTAGCCTTGACCTTTTGAACCCACAATCAATAGGGTTCTTCCAGATCCAAAGTGCATGCCATCCACAAAGTTTGATGGCTGTATATTTTGGACAACTACAGTTGTTGTGCAGAAATAAAAATTGGTGATAGACGGAGCGATGGACATCATAATATACTCCACTTTATGGCAGGCGTAGTAAAAGAGTGTAATTTTCTCAATATAGAAGGGATTTAATGAAGAAACGAGGGTAAGACTTGAAAATATATCATGATTTTTGTGCATTTGGTTGATTTTTAAGCATGAGTTTTTGCAAACAAGTCCAAATCCTGTAATCAACATCCTAGAAAAGACCTTGAGATATGGGGTATGAACAGACAGATGGTGGGATGGACTGACAGAGTAAGTCCTATATATTCTTGCTCTGCATAGGAGTGGTATAATAAAAATACACAAGTCATTCTTAGAACAGTTTATCATATTGCCTTTTTTATTTGAAAAATTGTAGGATAAAACATCCCCTTATCACATACAATTACTTGCATACCCACATACATCAACTTATTAATTTACTTATATTAATTGTTCATGAACCACTTCTGACATCACTTATTTACAAACTTACAAACACAATAATTTGCTTTCCTCAATATTAACAAAAACACTCACAATCATACAGTAAAGTAACAATTGGACACAACAGTCTAATAGAAATCCTTAGAGCTATATACTGTATTTATCTGATGATAGACCCACCCCAATTTTATCAACAAAAAAAATCTCTGGCAAATATTTACTAAGGGATATACCATATATGCTTGCTTACAAGTCGGATCCAACTCCAAACTGCATAGACCCATATCTGCCATTACATAATACACTGTAAGATCAGGGTCTATGTTGCTTGCAATTGGACTTGACTTAAACATTAGTATATACGGTATATGTCTGTTATTAAGTCCACCCCCTACTGGTTGACAAATTTACTAAATTGGCCCCTTGGTCTTATCATGTGAGAAATAATGTAATTATTGATATATTCTTTTCATCAGTAAGTTTTAAGTTTCAAATACATCTATTCTGTGATAGTGATAAAGTTTTCTTTTCATAAAATATCTTTTCGAGAGCTGATTAAAATTACATCGTTTTTGCTGTTTTCATGAATTCTTTACCATAATGTGTCAGTCATTTTGTGTAAAATATGATTTAAATTGTTTCCTTATTGGTGCCATACAACAAAGGACAGACATAATATTAATGGATACAAACCTAATTCTAATATTTTTAAGTCTTTGAACAGACAATGTTATATATCATTTTGGAACTATCAAAGCATACTGAGACTATAGAATATCCTCTTAAATACCAAAAAAGAATATAATTTCACAATTCATGGTCATGCAAAAATCAGCAGCAAAAGCAAAAACAACATGTACAGTGCTTTAGATATGCTAAAGACTTAACTACTGCAGAAATGCTAAAAAGTGAAATAACCATGTTTAGCCTAAAATGAAAATATATAAAGATATTCGTTTTCCCACTTAAAAATCTTATAAAAATCACCATATTTATCATCAAAATGAAACTGAATGAAATTTCATGCTCATATTTTTCATTCCCTGATTAGGGTTTGATCAGAAATGTCACTTGAAGTTTTAAAAATATATTTTTGCAAATACCTGTACTTACTCGTGCGTAATGCCTAACCTGTACTTACTCATGTGTAATGCCCAACCAAATGCACACAGCGTAGCGCCAGATCTGCTGGTGTATAATGTACTGGCAGATCAGAGCTCATATTCCTGAAATGTCTTGATGCACAAAACTCAATCACAAGACTCCATATTCAGATAGGATAAGTGGAGTTAACAAAGACCATTCAAATTGACCAGTCTAAGGGGAAAAAAACTATTCAAATTGACCAGTCTAGGGGAAAAAACTAGAGTTAAATATGGTCACTGAAATGTATGTCAAGGGGAGAAAACTAAAGTTAAACATGACCACTGAAATGTAGCAGTCATGGGGAGGAAACCAAGTTGAGAATGTGCTGAAAGTTCTGTACTCTAATTAAAGTTGTAGACTGTTAAAGTTTGGGAATTTTGAGCTGAAGCTAGAGTTTCTTGCTCAAAATGTTTCAGGATATGCAGCCTAAATCAATGTGTTCCTTAAAATCATAAGTTATGGGGCAGATCTTGATTTGTTGCAATATGTTGCAATGGCAGATCTGCTTATACACTGTTTGCAGTTGTGTTTGTGCTATACACGAGTGAATATGCACATTACCATTTATCCCATATCAAGTATTTGTAATTTCTAAGTCAATGTTTTTCTAACAAACAAAAGTTAATTATCTTGGCTTAAGCATTCAGTGTTGCTTTGTAAAAATAAAAAAATAAACAAAATTACTTTTAAATTCTTTTTAAAAAATATAATTTACAAGTTCTGGGCCAATATTCACAAGTTCATTTTGTTTTCATAAGGTTGGTTGGTTTTTAATGGCACTTTAAGCACATTATTTGACTACATCATGCCAAGGAAATGGAAATGCCTTTCTCAAAGGCACAATGAGGCAGTTGACCTATGATGGCCCAAGCAGGTATAAATCTCGTGACCCCTAGATTATAAGACTGACACAGAAGCAACTGAGCTACCCACAACTTCCTTCTTATATGAAAATCAAGTAAATAAATAGAAAATCAAGCAGTAAATAAACAAATGTAATTTTTTAGAGAGAGAGAGAAGGGAGAGAGAAAGCAAGTCAGGTCAAATATCTCTGCAGAATAAATGTACTTGTATATTTTGCACAGATGCTAAATACATGTACTAATACAATCATAAATTTAGAAACTGACAGCATTTTACAGAATTCAAAAAGAGGGAATGTTACAATGTATTTTATATCATGTATAACAATTACCCAACTGTGTACTGAGTCAGGGTCAACCCCAATATGTGAGTGCATTAAGCACCAGTATATCGGGGTCTATGCGGTTCATTCTACTTATAATTCTTTGTGAACAGTGTCAATCATGGAACATTAGGTAGTGGCAGATCTGGGTCTACCATTTTTACATTTCAGTGTATACCATATATACTTGTGTATAAGTTGGGTCCAACTGCAAACAACATAGACCCCAATCTGATGTTGCATAATGCACTGGCAGATCAGGGTCAATGTTGTTTGTTCTAATGATTACTCCTAACAACCTGCACAGACCCAGATTTTCCATTGCATTATGTCATGGCAGGTCTGGGTCTATGCAGTTTGCATTTTGGATACGACTTATACACTATTTATGGTAAATTATACATGCATAAATATGGAATTTAGATTTAAACACTACATTACCACTTTTTGTACTAATCTATACAAATATACACAAACAATGATAGAAAGTGAGATGCAGCATGGAAATAAAAACTGTACATTTTAAAATTAATACGAACCAGAAATTTTAACTTTTTTGCTTTTTTTACAATTTATGAAATTCATTGATTTAAGTTAATTAAAAAAGTTATCTTGTGAATGGTATTGTGTTAAAATAATTGTCGAAAAATATTCCTACTAAATAATCATATAATCAGAGAAATCAGCTACTATAAATATTTCCTAATCAATTCATGTAGTGTGGTGACTGAGAAATTATGAGATTCATTAAAACTGTATGTGACAAAATCTACATAATATCATGGATTTAAAGATAAAAGAAATGTGAAAATGCTGTTAACATTTCATTACATTCATGAAAAGGGATGCATGAAAAATTATTCCAATAAATAATATTAAAGCCCATTCAATTAACAAAAAAGAAATTAATTAATACTATTTCCTATCAATGATTTTATGACATGGACAATGAACGGCTTGAGCTTAGTGAATGTCCATGCATGCTTTGAGAATGAAAGGCTTAAATAAAATGTAAGGTGTCTTCCAATTTCATAATATAGAAATTGAAAAATTGGGCCAAATGACATAAAAAAAATATTGCTCATGGTAAATTTATAATTTCTCTTAACTTAAAAGATGTAATCTTGAATTTATATGAATAATAATTACTGTGTATCATAAACTGACTAAATTAAGTTGCATACCTATTTTTTTGTGGTCACTACAAACCACAAATTTCACGAACCAATGAACAATGACTCGTACATTAAGAGGTGAGGATCTCTATCGCCATCAGAGACATATTGATGAATTTAAGTTTAAACAATAATGTAATTCTTTTTACAAACCATGAGTGGCATCCCTCATATAGAACAAATCACAGAGATGAGATGGTAATGTGTCGACCATGTACAGGACATGCATATCCAACTCATGCATGCCTCCTGAAGGGTGAACCTCGACCAGAATGCATACCCTGACAGTGTAACACATTCTTGTCAAGTGTTGTCAACTTCCACCATGAGACAGAAGTTTGATGTGAACTCAGTTAAGAAATTTTATGATGATGTACCACCAAAGAAAATCTTGGACTTCTTGGAGAACTGCAGTTCATATAAAAAATGTTGACCCTATATTTTTACCCATATCGTTTATTTTATATGCCTTCTAAACATCTTCACCTTTAATCTTTTATCCTATAGTACACTATGTTTACATTTATTTGGAAGTGTTTATCTTCCTAACAGTTTTTTGTTTTGCAATTTTTGATCTTTACTTTTTTAGAACTTACCTTTTAATTAGCAACAGTATTGTGCCGACATGCCATTAAATCCTATATATACATAGATACAAATAAAATCATACAATTTGATGCCCACATAAAAGAAATGAATTTACAGTATTTTATAAGGTAAATGGTATAAAACGTGGAAGCATATTTTTGGGGACATACAAATAGACATTCCTGTGGGCTCAGGGGTGTAGAACAGGCTTGTTGAACCTCCTCCATGTTGTAAGAGGTAAATAATGGAGACTGGAGCCATGGCCACTTAGTGGTTAGCATGACAGACTTGTGACCACAAGGGTGTGGGTTTCGAATCCTACAATAGGATCAGCCCAAGTCGGCTAAAACAGTGCATCTTTGGACACAGCACTTGACTCCAATGTTTTGGCTTGGCACTAAACCTACTTGTGTTGCTGTGCTATGGAACATCAAACCAAACCAAAACAAATCATACAAATAGAGAGAACAATTTGGTGAGCAACTTACAAATGTATCTTTTTTCTGGTTCATAAATACTGAGAATTTCTTTATTTTTATTGGCACTGATGTTCATGATTTTTTGCAGACAATTAGATTTTAATTGGTATAGGCATGTAGATATGCCTCTAATGAGAGTGATGGGGTCCTATTTTCTTCAGAAATAATCATTGTACATTGGGCCTTTAAATTTGTGGTTTGGAACTACTATGAAATCCATAACAAATTAGAACCCCATTAATAAAGATGAATTCCCGGTGTATCAATGCACTATAGTATATTCTTTTCTTGTCAAGAGTATAAATTATTATGGCTTTGCCAAAAGTCACAATTCTTCATTGCTTTAATTCATGCATGTCGTATACTCACTTAAAAGTTGGGTCCAACTGCAAACAACACTGGCCCTGATCTGCCATCACATAATGCATTGGCACATCTGGATCTCTGTTGTTTTGTTCGACTGATTACTCCTAACAAACTGCATCGACCCAGATCTGCCAGCACATTATGCAATGGCAGATCTGGGTCTATGCAGTTAGCACTTGGACCCGACTTGTAAGCAAGCATATAAAGTATGCCTCGAATATTCAGTGACCTTTCTTTTGTGATTCATTTTATAATCTTTTCATACAATGAAGAAATTGTTCTGACAATTTTCTTGTCCTATCCTGACTTTTAACACAAATTCTGTAATTAACTATAACAAAAACGGGCAAACATCAAATCCAAACAACAAGATGAATAAAATGCCTGAAAACACCTGCAATGGGATATAATTCTGCACACAAAATGACAATATCAGGTAAGTATTATGGTTGGCAGATCATTAATTATTGCATGCAACTTCATTCACCTATGTACCGTATCTAATCACGTATAATTCAGGTCCAAATGCAAACAACATGGACCCTGATCTGCCATCGCATAATGTGCTGACAGATCAGGGTCTATGTTGTTTGTCCTACTGATTAGTCCTTACAAACTGCATAGACCCAGATCTGCTGGTGCATTATGCGATGGCAGATCAGGGTCTATGCAGTTTGCAGTTGGTATTGGATTATACGCGAGTATATATGGTAGGTGTACATACTACAGCATCTCAATAACCAAGAGGCCAAATAAAAATCTAACACCTGTGATTGTAATGTGCTTTCTGATTGATCAGTGCAATCTATTGTGTGCTTTTGTACCTTGGATGCTACTGTTGATGCCAGGTCTTTGTTATGAAGTGCCTTAGAAAATTGCACTTTCTGATATTAAAAAAAACAAACAAACTTAAATAGAATGAGGATAACAGCCTTGTTTTTCAAGGATTTGAGAATCCGAGAATGTTAATAATGGTTATACTGTTTTACTGTCTGAGGATGGTTGATGGTGGTTGATGATGGTTTTACTGTACGAGGATGTTAATGGTTGTTTTACTGTCATTTAACTGTCTGAGGATGTTAATGGTTGTTTTACTGTCATTTAACTGTCTGAAGATGTTAATGGTGGTTCTACTGTCGTTTTACTGTCTGAGGATGTTAATGGTGGTTCTACTGTCGTTTTACTGTCTGAGGATGTTAATGGTGGTTCTACTGTCATTTTACTGTCTGAGGATGTTAATGGTGGTTCTACTGTCGTTTTACTGTCTGAGGATGTTAATGGTTGTTTTACTGTCTAAGGATGTTAATGGTGGTTCTACTGTCGTTTTACTGTCTAAGGATGTTAATGGTGGTTCTACTGTCGTTTTACTGTCTAAGGATGTTAATGGTGGTTCTACTGCCGTTTTACTGTCTAAGGATGTTAATGGTTGTTTTACTGTCATTTAACTGTCTGAGGATGTTAATGGTGATTCTACTGTCGTTTTACTGTCTGAGGATGTTAATGGTTGTTTTACTGTCGTTTTACTAAGGATGTTAATGGTGGTTCTACTGTCGTTTTACTGTCTAAGGATGTTAATGGTGGTTCTACTGTCGTTTTACTGTCTAAGGATGTTAATGGTGGTTCTACTGCCGTTTTACTGTCTAAGGATGTTAATGGTTGTTTTACTGTCATTTAACTGTCTGAGGATGTTAATGGTGGTTCTACTGTCGTTTTACTGTATAAGGATGTTAATGGTGATTTTACTGTCTGAGGATACTGATGGTAGTTTTAATGCCATTTTACTATTTGAGGATATTAATGGTGGTTCTACTGCTGTTTTACTAAGGATGTTAATGGTGACTTTACTGTCATTTTTACTGTCTGAGGATACTGATGGTGGTTTTAATGTCATTTTACTATCTGAGGATATTAATGGTGGTTTTGCTTTTGTTTTACTGTCTGAGGATACTAATGGTTGTTTGACTGTCTGATGGTGTTAATGGTGGTTTTACTGTTGCTTTACTCTCTGAGGATGTTAATGGTCGTTTCACTGTTGTTCTACTGCGAGGATGTTAATGGTGGTTTTGCAGTCATTTTATTGTCTGAGGATGTTAATGGTGGTTTTACTGTTGTTTTACTCTCTGAGGATGTTAATGGTGGTTTTGCAGTCATTTTATTGTCTGAGGATGTTAATGGTGGTTTTACTGTTGTTTTACTCTCTGAGGATGTTAATGGTTGTTTCACTGTTGTTTTACTCTGAGGATATTAATGGTCATTTTGCTGTTGTTTTACTGTCTTGAGAATATTAATGGTTGTTTTGCTGTTGTTTTGCTCTGAGAATGTTAATGGAGGTTTTGCTGTCATTTTATTGTCTGAAGATGTTAATGGTGGTTTCACTGTCATTTTACTGTCTGAAGATGTTTATGGTGATTTTACTGTCAATTTCCTGTCCAAGAATGTTGATGTCAGCTTTACTGTTGTTTTTTTACTATCTCAAGATATTAATGGTGGTTTAACTGTCGTTCTACTGTTAATGGTGGTTTTACTGTTGTTTGACTGTTCAAGGATGTTAATGGTAACTTTACTGTCATTTTACTATCACAAATATCTATTTTACTGGTGATGTGATGCATGAAAAACTTAATGTGTGACTGTAAAACTACCATTAACATACTCAAATCCTCATATACGAATTTTATTCCATAATTTTACAGATATAACAATTTGTGGTACAAGTATTTGCTACACACAACTAAATAATCATTTCTGATACAGGCATCAGAGATACAACATCCCAAATAATGATAAATTAAAGCCTTTTTGCTATAGAAAGTAACAAAGAAATAATTAGACAAATGTCAACGTCTCTTTTTCTTCTTGTATGTTTTTTCCCTAAGTTTTGACAAAATTCTATTGCAAATAGTTCAAGTACTGCAGCTTATTATACCTTGATGTCATACATTTTTTGTGAATCAGGTAAATTAAACTTATCTGTCACAAAAGGTTTTCCATTTCCTCATTAATGATACTCATCATACACAACTATACTGATGTACAAAACATTTTCACTAATTTAGTCATCTCTATAAATTTTCAAAATCATTCTGCCATGAAAATGTTATAGTTTAAATTAATGACACAATGAGATCCTCTAATCTGCAAAAGACACCAAAATGAAAGAGAGCAATGACAAGGCAAGCACACGTTTGTCATAATATTACTTATCACAATTATTTCACAGATATTACTCTAAGAGCCACAATGGTATATTCCACACAACTGTAACAGACAACAACAAAATGGGTGGAAGCTCAAAGTTTCTCATATGCTTTGCTACTACTGTAGTTTAAACAAATAGAGAAATTATATACAAACTATAAAGTTCATGTATCTATGTATAATATATATATATATATATATATATATGTATTTGACATTGTTAAATTACATATTTACAACTATTAAACGAAACTATTCATATTAGATTTTGGTTCATATATAGTTTCTTTCTATTCAAGGCATTACTATTGTATGAAACAGAGAGACAGAAATCTCAGATGACCAAGAAAGTCTTCTTTTACAAATTTTACAACAAATGTTTCTAAGTTAATCTTGTGTCAAAGGAAAGGATAAGACCAGAGAAAATTATCCCAGGAAGCAACATATAATTGTAGACATTGACAAATATCCTCTTTAATAAAGTAGTTTCTACACAATGCATTTTGCTTTAAAAAAAATTAGCAGGTTCGTAACTTTAAGTTTGAAGAATTGTCCGCTTTCTTCAAAAGTACAGGAAGACAACATCGACAGGATGCAAACCTTTTCACTGTAAAAAAGCCGATAAAAATGATTAAGATCTTTAATAGTAAATTTTAAACACTTTTCTCTTGATTCTTTTTTCTTATAGTTTTTTTTTCAAAGATGATAAAATTCCAACCTGCAAAGTTGCTAAAGGAGAAAGGCAAAGTATGAGTCTTATTTAAAAAAAACTACAGTAAGAGTATGAACTCTGCAGTTTCCTCGAATACTCTGACATAATGTCATTTCTAATATTTCAAAACTTTTCAGTACAATCTTTGATTTTCCATATATAATGCACTCTTTTTCTCTCTGCACCTTTTGAATCACTTTGTTTTTCTTTCAATTGCCACACAAAAGTTAGGATGAATGGGTTTCCATGGCAACCTGTTTCCATAGCAACATACAGACAAGTAGGCTTTTGAAAAACTAATAATAAAATATAAATGAATTCTTCCTCTTCATGACAAGATGATGCACTAAATGATGAAATGATGAGGCCATTTTCCTGTCTATATCACTTCATGGTTGATCCATGAATAATGCTTGAATATCCTGGATAAAAAGTTCAGTTATTTTCACCTCTGGTAGTCTGGCACTGGTTTAACTATTCCTTCTGAAAACAGAACAGAAAAGAAGTCAATAACATTTGAAATGAAAATGGTGCATTCATATTTATATTCAACTTTTGTGTACTTGACAAGAGTGACTTGAAAGGACTGATGCTCTATTGGGTGAACAGAATTTCCAGGAATTCAAGATAAGATCATTTCTTTCTTTTAACTGAAAAGTGTTAAAACCATATCTGATATTCTTCAGTGATAACATGATTTTCAAATTAGCTGCTGTGGGGGACATATTGAATGTCAGATAGGCGCCATTTTAATTTAGGACACAGTAGACATCATTAGAAGTGTTTTGGTCAAAACCCCATGTCATAATGATCATCCATTCAGGGGGAGTAGTGTCAACAAGATTTTCACAACAGCCATCATGGCAGCCATAATGGATGTATGACTGGCACCACTTTCATTTAAGATCAACTAGGTATCATAAGAAGTCTACTGGTGAAAACCCCACATTGATATAGCTATCCATTTGGGAGTAGAGATGACAATATTTTCAAGATAGCCACCATGGTGGCCATATTATGGATTTGTCCTTTTCATTTAGCATACACCATACGAACTCTTCTGATGAAAACCCCATGTCAAAATGACTTTCCCTTTAAGAGGAGTAGCTAAAACAACATTTTGAAGACATTTTCAAGATGGCCACATATTGGACGTCAGATCAGCACCATTTTAATTTAAGATTGACAAAACATTACAAGAAGTAGGACCAAGTAAACATCATAAGAAGACTTTTGGTGAAAACCCCATGTCAATATGACTTTCCGTTGAGGAGTAGCGATAAAAAGATTTTCTGGATGGCTGCAGTGGTGGCTATATTGGACATTAGATCAGTACAATTTTCATTTAGGATAAAGTAGACATCATAATAAGTCTTTTAGTGAAAACCTCATGTTGATACGACCATCCATTCAGGTGAAGTAGCAACAACAAGATTTTCAAGATGGCCACTGTGTGGTGGCCATATTGATGTCAGACTGGCACCATGTTTATTTAAGATCAACTGGACATCATAAGAAGTCCTTTTCATTTGGGACCAACTAGACATCATAAGAAGTCTTTCAGTGAAAACCCCATGTTGATATGACCATCCATTCAGGAGTAGCGTTAACAATATTTTCAAGATGACTGCTATGGTGGCCATATTGGATGTCAGATTGGCATCATTTTCATTTAGGACAAACTAGACATCATAAGAAGTCTTTTAGTTAAAACCCTATGTTGATATGACCATATATGTAGGAGGAGTAGCGATAACAAGTTTTCAAGATGGCAGTTGTGGCGGAAATATTGGATGTACATCTAGAACCAACTAGACCATGGGATGAATGTGTGTGTAAAGTTTCATGGCAATCATCCATGTAGTTTAGGAGAAGTAGTGATAACAATCTTGTGCTAACAAACGATGGACGACAGATCATCCCATAAGCTCTTTTGGTCTATGACCAGTAGAGCTAAACAAACAAAAGAGGAAAACAAAATGTACCATGTAATTTGATTAATGTCATAGTGTTCATATATCTAATAATGATATCCCCCATTGCAAAAACACTTAAAAAGTTGCAAAACAGTGACTGAAAATACTTCCATGGTACAATTTTGACTTAAATTATTTTGACAACTATTTAAAGAATTTTGATTGAAGAGATACAAGAGTTGCATCCCCTGATCCAATTATTTAGCATACTAAAAACCACTAAAATCATAAGCCTGTTGAGTTCTATCGTAATGTTATAAAATGATTGTCAAAATTATAATCCTTATGCCAATAATGCAGAGGTAGGCAACACTCAAATTTCATGATTCCACAATAAACAGCACACAACAAATGACCTTTAATCACAGAATTTCAACAAAGTCACTGAAACATGAAATGTAGGTCATATAAATCTCTTTTTACAATAAGGGCATAGTACTTATCAAAATGCATCCCCTCACCATGTTCCATGATTCTAGGTAGAATAGTATGTAAATAGCATGCCAAAAACTCATGTGGTCATGAGCTGAACATACAAAATTAACGAAAGCCAGTAAAAGATGAAATATAGCTTATAATGTGCTTCTTTTGTTGTATGAATCTAGTACTAACAGATGCATATTATCATCAATTTCATGATTCTAGCATGAGAACTGCCAGAGTAATAAACATCATATACAAAATTTAACACAAGTCAGTGAGGCATAAAATATGGGCCATAAAGACCTACTTCTGCAATGAGGGAGTATTACTCACCAAGATGCATGTCCTAACCAAGTTTCATGATTCTATACAGAATAGTATGTACATAGCATGCAAAAAAACATTATGTGATCATGATCTAATTGTAAATGTTAACCAAAACCAGTAATGTCAACATAGCTCACTGTGACCTTCTCTTTTGTACTGGTGTTGTACAAAATAGAGATGTATTCAGTTTCTAGTTGAATGGTTCTAGCATTATAGCTAGAACACAAAATTCAATCAAAGTTAGTGAAGTATGAAATATAGGTCAAAGTGATTTACTTTTGTCACAAGGATGTAGTGTTCATTAAGATGCATCCCCTCGCCAAGTTTCATGATGCAGGTATAACAGTATATATGCAGAATACAAAAAACAAAAAAACAACAACATGTGGTCATGAGCTAAACATATATTTAACCTAAGCCAGGAAATATGTGAAATGTAGGTAACAATGATCTTTTGTTGTAATGGTGTGGTACTAACAGAGATGCATACAATCATCTAGTTTGATGATTATAGCTGGAACAGAGTTTGACAAATAAACTAAAAACAAATTTAACCAAGGTCTGTGAAATGGGAAATATGGTCAGTGACCTACTTTTGTGATGAAGGTGTAGTACTCATCAAGAGGCATCCCCTCACCAAGTTTCACAATTCCAGATATAACAGCATGTATACGGTGTGCAAAAACCCCAAGCTAAACACAAAACATATCAAAGAATGTACAATTAATATACATGTCTATACACAGTTATCCCCCTTAGCCCCTCCCTGGTGGTTACATGCTATGAAACCCAGTCCAAACTGTTTCCTTAGGTCCTAGGAAGAAATAATGGTTGTGATGCAGTGGGCTGTATATATGTACATTCTTTTTTATGTGTGGGTGCCAACTCCAATGGCTGGGGGTAGTACAATGACTTTCCTCCATTTCTTAGAGGTGTGCTAAAATTATGAAAAACTGTTTAAGTTTAAAACATGAAAATTATAATAACTGACCAGCATTTTCCATTACACATTATAAAGCTTGTACTTACCATTGAAAACTTTTAGGATGGCTTCACATACAAATTTATATTGACTCTGGAAAAAAAGAAGAGAAATTTGATTCTGACTTTAAAAACATAAGCTTGTAATTATTATTAAGATATTAATCTAATTACCATATATACTTGTGTACAAGTCAGATCCAAGTGCAAACTGCATAGACCCAGATCTGCCATCACATAAATGTGCCAGCTAATCTGGATCTATGCAGTTTGTTAGGAGTAATCAATAGAACAAACACAGACCCAAATCTGCCAGTGCATTATGCAATGGTATATCAAGGTCCACATTGTCTGCAGTTGGATTTAATTTATGAGTATATACAGTACCTATGGCTTAATTTATTTGTACCCTTGGTGTTGTCAACTGTATCGAAACAATTTAATGCTTTACATTGTGCTTTTGTGTTTTGAAAGAAATTTTACAGAGAAAATGGTTTCAATTTATCACACAGGCATGAAACAAGAAATCTGCAAACACGTTTTATCTCATCCACATACATGTGTGATATACCCTCTACAAGTTTATCTCATCTGTATACATGTGATATACCCTCCACAAGTTTTATCTCATCCATATACATGTGATATACCCTCTACAAGTTGTATCTCATCCATATACATGTGATATACCCTTTACAAGTTGTATCTCATCCATATACGTGTGATATACCCTCTACAAGTTTTATCTCGCCCAAATACATGTGATATACCCTATAAAAGTTTTATCTCATCCATATACATGTGTGATATGCCCTCTAGATCTGAAAACATGCCATGGCTTAAAGTAATCATTCATTTTTTATTTGCGTCGACAGACAATATGAAAATTGGTTCAGTATATCTAAACTTTAATGCCCAGCATCATTGGTTTTGATGTACTTATGCACTTACCCTTTCACAAATACGAGTCAGAATGATACCCTTCATTTATTACAAAAATTAAATCATTTACTAAAGAATGTATACAAAACATATAAGATATGTTCTCTAATACTTTTATAAATATGATTACAACCAGGTGACTCTCTGTTGGAAAGTTTGTATAACAGGGCAACATAAATATCACATTACACCATTGTACATGAGATTCACAGCAAAAGTATATAGCAGGGCAACATCAATATCACAGAGAGAACTGTAGTTTATTGGAAAATCAAAGAAAGAAACCAAATTTAGCATAGGATCATTCTTAATCCGATTATAAACTTGATTTGGGGAGAGTTTACCTGGCTAAAAGGCTAATTGACTTGTAGAGACTTTACTTGGCTAAAAGGCTAATTGATTTCGGGAGAGTTTACCTGGCTAAAAGGCTAATTTATTTGGGGAGAGTTTACCTGGCTAAAAGGCTAATTTATTTGGGGAAAGTTTACCTGGCTAAAAGGTTAATTGACTTGGGGAGTGTTTACCTGGCTAATTTACCTGGCAAGACTTTACCTGGCTAAAAGGCTAAATGACTTCGGGAGAGTTCACCTGGCTAAAAGGCTAATTGACTTTGGGAGAGTTTACCTGGCTAAAAGGCTAACTTACTTGGGGAGACTTTACCTGGCTAAAAGGCTAATTGATTTAGGAGGAGTTTACCTGGTTAAAAGACCAACTGATTTGGGGAGAGTTTACCTGGCTCAAAGGCTAATTGACTTGTGGATAGTTCACCTGGCTAAAAGACTAATTGACTTGGGGTGAGTTTACCTAGCTAAAAGGCTAACTGACTCAGGGAGAGTTTTCCTGGCAAAAGGATAATTGATTTGGGGAGAGTTTACCTGGCTAAAAAGCTAATTGACTTGGGAAGAGTTTACCTGGCTAAAAGGCTAACTGACTTGGGGAGAGTTTACCTGACTAAAATGCAAATTGATTTGGGGAGAGTTTACCTGGTTAAAAGGCTAATTAACTTGGGGAGAGTTTACCTGGTTAAAAGGCTAAAAGAATATAATTGGAGAAAATCAGGATGACATCATAATACATTTTTTAATATGTAAGCAAAAAATTGTAGACTTACCATATATACTTGCTTATAAGTAAAATCCAACTGCAAACAACATAAACCCTCATATGCTGTTGCATAATGCACCGGCAGATCAGGGTCTATGTTGCATGTTCTAGTGATCACTCACAACACACTGCATAGACCCAGATATGCCAGCACATTGTGCAATGGCTAGGTCCATGCAGTTTGCAGATGGATCTGACTTATAAGCAAGAATGATAGGTTATGAACTAATTTTTTAAAAATTAATTTACAATGTACACATGCAGAAAATCAATCTCCTGAATGTACTGTTTTGAAACTACACAACTCAGGGATTCTTTAAAACCCATTTTCCATAAAGTGCAAATATTCAAAGACAAAACACATAAAGTAACTGGAGATTTTAATTTCAATTTCTTAACATTTTTAGCATTATCTACAAATGAAGAAAGATAAATAGGTCAAAATAAGTTTAACATATATCAAGATTCAGTTAATGAGGAAGGAAATTTTCAAGTAGAATTGCTAATTTACCATCTGATAGAAAAGAGTAATGTTTTCATAGAATATCATGCAAAAGTGTTTGAATATGATCCCAAAAAATTGAGAACACCTAATTATAAGAAATATGGTATCAATAAGTTTTTCATGGCAATATGCACACTAATGTAACAAGAAAGTTCTACCATGAACACCAATGACAACAGCTCCACATGAAACTACTAGCTTACAAGTTGGGTCTAACAGCAGACAACATAATAATGTGCCAGCAGATCAGGATTAGTCCTAAGAAACTGAATGGACCCAGACCTGCTGGCACAATATGTGATGGCAGATTTGGATTTGTGCAATTTGCAATTGGATGAAACTTATAAGCAAGTATACACAGTGAATAACACAGTGCATTATTCTAAACAGTGTTACTGATGCAGCTGTCCACTGCGAGTCACACTGCAATCACATGATAAGTCCTGTTTTGGTGGAAAGTTGATTTGCCCCATCAAAGTAGTTAGTAAGGATATTTATGAGGACTCACTAATTGGAAAAAAGAGAATTATTATTTATTTTCATTGTATGTATCTTTGTTTCAATTCACAACTATTAAATATAGGATTTTGCTTAACATTTTTCTGATTCTGTGTTTTGAAATTGACAAGACTTAGTTTAAACAAATGTAGGGTCATGACATTAGTAAAAGCTGTGTTCACTCAAGAAACAGGAATTTGTGACACTGCATTAAAACAAAGGTGCTTCAAAACACAAGATGAGACAATATATATAGAGAAAAAGTTGGAAAAGATAATTTTTTAAAATTTATATTTTCCTATTCGATACTGATGAAGAATAAGTAACCTTTATACAAATCAATACATGATTTTACAATTAGATATTTGCATATTATTTAGAATAATTTTGTTTCTTCTATGCATACACAAGTCTCTCTCCTTCTCCCTCTCTATCCACATGTTAACTTATATGCATACTAAAATATGCATTAAATATAGTCAAGATCTTTTTTAGGCCACCTTACTTTTGAGGGGAAAATGTAGTGTTATTTTTCAAGTACCGTATATACTCGCATATAATCCAGATCTAAATGTGAACAACATAGACCCTGATCTGCCATCGCATAATGCTCCGGCAGATCAGGGTCTATGTTGTTTGTTCTACTGATTAGTCCTTACAAACTGCATAGACCCAGATCTGCCAGCGCATTATACGACGGCAGATCTGGGTCTATGCAGTTTTCAGTTGGCATTGGCTTATACGTGAGTATATATGGTAGGCTAACTATCAAGATCAGTTTAATTTTGAATTTCTAGGGTATTTTGTCCAGGTAAGAAAGTCATGTGAAATAAACCTATCTCATGCAAATGCATCTGATGACACGAAATTAATATCATCTTGCCTTTTACCCCAATGTAAATTATAATTTCATCCCATTGCAATTTATACACAGGGTTCATACAGCTGTTGGTAAAAAAGATTCCAGACCTTTTCCAGACTTTTTCAGGACTGGTTTGCAATTTTTTCCAGACCCCTCTAGCACATGTATTCAAAGTCTGTGTCACTATAAATGAGCATGTGGTATCCACATGATCTACATTAGTATCCACCAATCATGAGTGTCTCACCAACCAAACTGAACCAGTATGCAGCAGTCGATGCCCCATACAACCCCACAAAGATAAACATCAGTGCAACACATGAACAAGTTCAAGCAACAACAAAAAAACAACACATCAACCCGAAATTCCATACTTTTTCCAGACCTTTAGGGCAAAATCTTTATTTTCCATACTTTTTCCAGTTTTGGAAAAAGCACTCTTTTTTTCCCATACTTTTTCCAGACTTTGTATGAACCCTGTATACACCATCATAATTTAAATTACATTATTTCATACAGAATGAGAGTGTTGCTAAGGGATTGGAAATTCCATCCTTGGGGTCAAAAGTTGTTTATATGAACTTTGCCAAGCCTTGTTTCTGCCTGCAAACTCAGACCCTCAGGTGGGATTTCCTTAATCTACCCATGTATACAATTTATTACATTACTCTCATCTGTGAAGAGTGCAATGATAGATTTGATGTGGTTTTCAAAACCTTTCACATGAATCTGAGCATTTTTGATGACAAGGCCGCCATGGCCAGAAAAGTGATGCATGTGCCTACGTCTAGCTATAACTAGACAAGAATGACCTGTCAGTTTTACCTTTCATCATAACAGATACTATGGCCTAGTACACTGAAGAAAAAAGACAGCTATATGCATGCTGGTTGCACTGGACTTAGTTCCTCCAGAATATGTTATATGCATGCACACCAATACCTATTTTTGGGAGTGGATTTGGCAATTAAGAATATTCCAATGAAAGGTCAACAGATAGGTCATGCTTGTTCACCAATATCTGCTAAAACATGAGAGAATAACAGCATAAATGTTGATGCCTTGTAGTTATGGATGCTCTAAAATAGGATCTTGCCAGTAACAGCTCCACTACAATAATAGACTTTACTTAGCACCCCTAATCTCATCTGTCATACCCCTAATCTCATCTGCTATACCCAATAGGAACACTATCAACAGATAATTGGTATAAACAACTACATAATGTTCAGTAGTATAGGTTAAATTCACAGGCTAGAATGGAACATAAAGACGTAGCTTTGAAATTAAATAACTTTGCAAATATCTCATATATTTTCTTTCAATATTTAAGCTGTCTCACTTTCCAAATATCTCATAGATTTTCTTTCAATATTTAAGCTGTCTCACTTTGCAAATATCTCATAGATTTTCAATATTTAAGCTGTCTCACTTTCAATATTTAAGCTGTCTCACTTTAACTCATCAAGGCATAGAACTTATTTTCATTTTCACTTAAGATCGGGGTGGGGGTGTAGAATACAAAGTTTTCTTGTTACTTTCAATTGGATCCATGCATGAATGAGTCTGAGAGACTTTCATGTTGCCAGTTGCTGAGATATATGTAGATGTTGTTTTGGATTGGATATTTTGGCCCATGCATGAGCAAATGGATGAAATTTGTTTTTGTCCTTTTGTTTTGTATTGTACCCATGATGTTGCTGCAGGCCCCCTTTTTCCTCAAATCCCAAACTTAGCCTAAATTTTGCAAAGATTCACCTGTCCTTGTGATTTTATTTTTAGGTCAGCTTTAGATCTAACTAGAGGAAGTCTAAAACTGGGACAAAAACTCCAGTTCTGGAACTGGCTATTTTTTCTTCTAAAGAAAATCGGGTCTCAAAAATTGCATTTTTTTGGGTGTATTTTTCCAAGTGCATAGAGTGTCTTCATTACTTAATATCACTGTAAAGCTATACCTTTGTTCTTTTCTCTAATACCATCCACTTGGGTTTATTGTGAACTGTGATGATGTCACAGACCCTGGAACAAAGGTACTACCTCCTGACACAAAATTAGAGCTTTCAGCCTTGACAAGTTAAATTAGGCATTAATCCTGTAAAATTTTATTGGCTTAGTTTATAATGAAATTTTTTGGGGGTATACAAATGAGAGTGGGTGGGACTAAGTTAAGTAGAGGAACAATTCATTTGCCACAAAACTGTTATCCTTACAGCAGTTTGAATTAACATGGCTCGTTGGTCTCTCATCTGCCTCACTATGGATAGTGGATATACTGGCTGGTTGGATTCTATCAAACACATGGCTGTTTCCATAGTGATAAGAACGCCTGTCCTACCTATACCAGCACTGAAAAAGGGGAAAGTAAACATGTAAAAAGGTGACAAATGATCTGATAATTTTATGTCCAAATGATTTGTAACATACTGAAAAATTAGATGATGATCTGATTACAACCTGTATTATGTTATACTGAAGAGATATGAATCCCACACCCCCAATTATATGCCATATACTGGTTTACCAAAGTAACATAATTTATTCAAAACTAGAACTGTGTCCGTATGATATAGATGCCACTGCAAATATCATGCAATTGAAGAGCAAATCTCTGAAATCAAATAGGGGCCATAACTCTGTTAAATGTTGTTGGAAAAGGGTGAAAACTAAACTTGATCTAGGTCTTTTTAATGTAAATCAATTTCATTACAATTCATTAAGTGCTTCAAATGTGATTCAATGGAAATGAAGTTTACAATTGACGTGATGCGATAGGACACACATGGGTAACAATATGTACTCCCTCCATAGACATCACAGTACCATAATAAAAAAAGTCTGGAAGACTTTATACACCTATTTTTTGATAAAGAACTAGTAGATATTGTGATAAATCCCCCAAACTATATTTACTTCATGGACCCAGATTAACAGCCTTCTCCTGAAGATCACACCTACCTACAATGAACTATGGTTGGTTCTACTATGCCTGTACGTTTCTGCCGTACTCTGACCACAAAATCTAAAAAGTCTGCAGGGTCATCAGGAACCCCATGATCTGGCCATGCTATATATTGCATGTGGGATATCTGCCTTTCTTCATGTGTCTGCAAAAAGATGATTCATTGTACTTTTTACTATATACTATATGTACTCACTTATAAGTCATCCAACTGCAAACTGCAAAGACCCAGATCTGCCTTTGCATAATGTGCCAACAGATCTGGGTCTATGCAGTTTGTTAGAAGTAATAAGTAGGGCAAACAACATAGACCCTGATGTGCCAGCAGATCAGGGTCTATATTGTTTACAGTTGACTCGACTTGTAAGCAAATATATATGGTATATAGTGCAATTACAACATTCTGAATGCTGTAACCTAAATGTAATTGTGGCAAAAATGTTAATGTTGGCATAATACTTGCTAAATAGTGCAGATTTAAAAAAGGAATATATGTAAATAAATAAACTTTGTTGAAACTGCAGCTTCTAACAGTTGTGTTTAAGAACGATTCATTCTCATTTTTTAAGCCACCTGTTGTACAAAAAGTACTTTGAAAAACAACTTGTCCCTTGACAAAACTGCTTGAAATTGTCCAGTGAACGAGCCCAAAACTTAAACCTTGAATTGAGCTTAGCTGGGATCCAATTTTCTCTAATGTCTTTACTATTAATTATGCATATGAAATACCTAGAGAAATTTCAAATTTATGAACAAATGAAGATTAAGTATGAAAATATTGTGAGACTTAATAAATGCCAACAGTCTTTCACAACTGAGACGAAGATAAACATATGCGAAAGTGGTTTCATAAAAAGTTCATCTTGTAGCTGTTATTCAATGATGAGCCCTCACCTCCATGTGCGTTAAATTAAATTCCCTAAATGCGAATGAAGTTGTCTCCTCCTCTTTCACACATGTAATCTGTAACTGGCCATGCTCTTGTGTCTCATACAAGTCGGGCCAGTACTGGTGACACTTGACCCGACCCTTCTCCACCTTTGTGGTCAGCATGACGACCAGCGTTGACTGCTGTTCCCAGATCATCTGCCAGTAATCTTCACAAGTGATCTGGAGGGGGCCCTGTGCAGCGATGTATCTATTTACAATACCAGAACCGGGGATTTCCATCTGAAATAAACAAACTGATATATGTCTATAGGTGTCAAGACAATTTAGAAAATATTGCGGATTGATAATAACTCATGGGAAAGATCTGAATCAAATTCAGAACAGAAACAATAAATCAGACTGACTTCTTCTTTCCAGGATTTTTTTTTTTCAGACATGGCAGTTAAGGACACTGTGATACATAGAAATAAAACTGACTAGCAAGCTGACTTACATGCACATAGGAAAAGGCCAGGGATATTCCAAATGTTGACTGATTCAATAGCAAATTGCAAGTCAAGAAGGATAATATTTCTAGCTATTGTCATAAATTTCTTGGGTCATTTTTTTTTAAAAACCCAAGGATTTTACATACAAATCCCAGACAAGTAGGCTCACTAGGTATGTGACTTTTTTTTAGCTCAAATGCAATTTCTAATTCATCAAACTTTCTTCAAATCACAATGGCCCTATTTTCTTCCAAATCTTTAAGGGATTTTTAAAAATGCTTGAAGTTTGGTATATTTTAAATGCTTTCTATTTGAGGTGTCAGACCTATATTCTCGTGTATTTCAGGCAATATAACTGCCCTCTTTACCAAAAATGACCTTATTTAATATATGTTTACAGTGTTTGCTTCTTTGTAATTCACACCTAACTGGAAACAGAGACCCAGCTGTGCCGCAGCATAATATACACGTAAATCTGGGTCTACACTGTTCACTTATATTCCTAAGTAGGATGAACAGCATAGATTAATGTTGGTAATTTGACAGAACTTAAATGATCGAGCATTAGCACTAACTAATACTTGACTGAATCATAATTAATTACTGTCCATCATAATACTTTAGCGTCATTGGTACGGTATAAGACTTGTAATCCAAGGTCTGCTGCCTCGGTGTGTCCTTGGGAAAGGCACTTATCTTCCATTTTTTCAGCATGAAATAGCTAATAGTGTGTTAAATGTGCCATTATAACCAACCAACCATTAAATTTGAGCAAATCTTTGATTTTGGCATATTAGCAACATCATTGTTTACAAAATAGCAATGGAATAAAGAAATATTTTGTTTGTATGACACTAACCAAATAAAAGTGATTCATGAAGAAAAAAAAAGTGATTCATGTATGTGCTCACACTGTACACTCTGTAAACAAACATTTCTAAGATAAATAACTCTTTATTGAAACAAATCGAATTATTAAATAGCATATAAAAGAATCACAGCCAAGGGAAGTTCAAATAAAGTTAGTGACAAAATGTCACATTGTTTTTTTACAGCAAAAATTCACAGATCTGCTGACATGTAAGTGTAACACCCATATAAAAACATAGCATTTTTGGTAGGCACTCCCAGAACCATCCACTGTCAGCACAAGTTGCATTAGGCATAAAAAAAATATGGTTAGTTCAGGTTACCCGACTGACCCTAGTGTTTAGCCTCTGACCCTACCGTTTTTTTTCACTTAAAGCAAAAAAAACAACAAAAAAACATCGCCCGAGTCACAAACCCCATCTGTGATGATGACAATTTGTACCGAATTAGACCATACCAAAGTAGCAATTGGAATACTCGATTTTATTTGCTCGTTTGCTTGTAAAACGGACATGCGCAGTGGTGAACAATAAACAAAATGGCGTGTGGAAGAAGCGTCCCTTCTAAAACGGACATGTGCAGTGGTGAACAATAAACAACATGGCATGTAGAAGAAGTGTCCCTTCTACTCTACTTGCTGTGAAACTTAATAACTGCCGTCATGGCAACCGTGGGCAATTATTTATTGTTAGTGAATCATGATTGGACATTCATGGACCTGTTTCAATCAAAACACCCAGTCTTCAGCCCGAAAGAAGACTGGATGCTCTGTTCGGTTTTGCTGACAACTGCAAACAAGGATGGATACAAGGTTAGAAATGTCTCTAGTATAAATGAAGTCTGACAGACATGAAGATGGTATTAAGCAAACTAAATTCACCATGCTGTTTATTTATAAAACACACATAAATTCCATGCAGGAAACTGAAATGAAACTGCCCATTTTAAACATTGTCAGATGTATATAAATGTCACTCCCAGAATTCTGATTTAATTTTAATATGAATAATTAACTGATGTTTTTTTCCATTGAAGAGCTCAAACATTTAATAATTAATACATTGAGCTTAATATGATATCAAGAACCACAGAACATGCCTGATGTCACATTTTGATACATGCTTAGTATGTAAAAAAAATATTTTAAAAAAAATATAAAAAGTCTACCAATCTACCCTACATTTTGAGTCATGTAACCTGAACTACACATATAATTTTTTGGGGCCTTAGCATCATATGCATTATGGTAGGTCCTCCCAGAACCATCCACTGTCAGCACAAGTCGCATTGGCATTGTACGCATTAGCATCATATTCATTACAGTAAGTACTCCCAGAACCATCCACTGTCAGCACAAGTCGCATTGGCACTGTATGCATTAGCACCATATTCATTATGGTAGGTACTCCCAGAACCATTCACTGTCAGCACAAGTTGCATAAGCATCATATTCATTATGGTTGGTACTCCCAGAACCATTCACTGTCAGCACAAGTCGCATTAGCATTGTATTCATTATGGTAGGTACTTCCAGAACCATCTACTCTCAGCACAAGTTGCATTAGCATCATATTCATTACGGTTGGTATTTCCAGAACCATCCACTCTCAGCATAAGTTGCATTAGAACTGTATGCATTAGCATCATATTCATTACGGTAGGTACTCCCAGAACCATTCACTGTCAGCACAAGTTGCATTAGCATCATATTCATTACGGTAGGTACTCCTAGAACCATCCACTGTCAGAACAAGTTGCATTAGCATTGTATGCTTTATGGTAGGTACTCCCAGACCTATCCACTGTGAGCACAAGTTGCATTAGCATTGTATGCTTTATGGTAGGTACTCCCAGACCTATTCACTGTCAGCACAAGTCGCATTAGCATTGTATGCATTAGCATCATATTCATTATGGTAGGTACTTCCAGAACCATCAACTGTCAGCACAAGTTGCATTAGTATTGTATGCTTTATGTAGGTACTCCCAGAACCATCCACTCTCAGCATAAGTTGCATTAGCATTGTATGCTTTATGGTAGGTACTCCCAGACCTATTCACCATCAGCACAAGTCGCATTAGCATTGTATGCATTAGCATCATATTCATTACGGTAGGTACTCCTAGAACCATCCACCGTCAGCACAAGTTGCATTAGCATTGTATGCTTTATGGTAGGTACTCCCAGACCTATCCACTGTCAGCACAAGTTGCATTAGCATTGTATGCTTTATGGTAGGTACTCCCAGACCTATCCACTGACAGCACAAGTTGCATTAGCATTGTATGCTTTATGGTAGGTACTCCCAGACCTATTCACCGTCAGCACAAGTCACATTAGCATTGTATGCTTTATGGTAGCTACTCCCAGACCTATTCACTGTCAGCACAAGTTGCATCAGCATTGTATGCTTTATGGTAGGTACTCTCAGACCTATTCACTGTCAGCACAAGTTGCATTAGCATTGTATGCTTTGTGGTAGATACTCCCAGACCTATTCACTGTCAGCACAAGTCGCATTAGCATTGTATGCTTTATGGTAGGTACTCCCAGAACCATCCAGTGTCGGCACAAGTCGCATTAGCATTGCATGCTTTATGGTAGGTACTCCCAGAACCATCCACTATCAGCACAAGTCACATTAGCACTGTATGCATTAGCATCATATTCATTACGGTAGGTACTCCCAGAACCATTCACTGTCAGAACAAGTTGCATTAGCATTGTATGCTTTATGGTAGGTACTCCCAGACCTATTCACTGTCAGCACCAGGCGGCATTAGCATCATATTCATTATGGTAGGTACTCCCAGAACCATTTGTTACAATTTTATACTATAGTATGGACCCGTTCCATTCTGAATTGTACACTACCTTCGGTCTTTGAAATATTTACCTTGGCCATTTACTATCTAGCTGAGGATTATTTAATCCCTTTATACCTTACAAAATTTCTAACCAAGCTTTGTTCCGTCTGTGCAAACATTTTTGATTTGGAAAAATTAAGTTGTTAACAGTGAGAGCAATGTTAAAGAAATGCTATTTATAGCACATACACAGCCTAATACACGTCATAAAGTGCATGGTTGCAATGCAGATCCTTGAACAGGTAAAACTAAAAGTCGGTACATTTATACTGCATAAAACGTGCACAATACCATCTGTTATAATCAGTAAAATTAAAATAAAGGCCACGAAACTACTGTGAAAAAAATTATCTGAATCATAAAAATGTGATGTAAGTAGAATATAGACTTTATCATTTCTTTGTTAATTATATGCCACACATTTCAAAATAATGCAGTCTGAATAAAAATGGCTTTATAATATATTTGTAACATTCATAATTAAGTAGCATTTAAAATGTTAGTGTTTTGACTACATTTAGAGTAATAATTAAAATATTCAGATGACAATATTTTTTTACACTTTTTTACCAAATCAGTGATAAATACAAATAAAGATAGAAATGTAAATTCAAATAGTTTATAGTTTTATTGTAAGGTGCATGGTTGTGATGTGGATCTATATTGTATACACCATACAAGATGCCTACCACTTTAATGACTATGAGCACGGGAAAAAGTACTCAGTCACTAATTGCCCATAAATAACAGCTGAATAAGTATTTAAACAGTCATCAAATTTGCACAGGATCAAGGTCATAGACTCCTCTTATCACATGCATTACTTACATTTACATAATTGGCATTTATATAATCTCCACTGGAACCTCCTTTCAATATCACTCTCGTTTGGTCATCTGAAAAATAAATGATGTAAAAGATAATAAAGGGTTTAGGAGTGAAGGGGAAAAAAAACTAACAAAACTTTCACAAAAAACATGTTATTGCTCTTTAATTAGTCCCCTCGTTTAATTTCAAACACTGAAAAAAACTAATTACTGCTTTACTGAAGACAGTGCAGCTGTGAATATATACAGCTCCCACTTGTTATAATAATACAAATTTACCCAAAATAATTTTTTTTAAATACAGTGCAGGTATTATGCCAGTTTAGGTATAATGTATTACATCTAGGAAATTCCTGCTTACAACACAGATAAATAATACAAATACAAATGATTTCAATAATAATCTGTTTTTGTCTTTTTCTAGCAAATCTTTCTCAATATGGAACAGATTTATTCCTCTCAAGACTTTGGTTATGAATAAACAGCACATTACTGTTTTCTAATCAGCCCCCTCCTTCAAGTTACGACACTGAAACAAATATGTGCAGGTTTCACTGTTTATATTTTCAAGTGTAGAAACATGTACTAGTGAAATATCCAACAGTCCAAGCAACATTATTCCAAATTCATGAATTTCAATACCTAGGAACTGTTTACAGTAATCTCTCACTGTAAGAGACCTCAGTATTAGGTGGTCTCTTTAATAATGCATATATGGTCAGGGCTTTTTCAGCAAAACATACTTGGGACCAGGAAAGGCACTTTCAATGTGGAGTAATCACCCACAGATGTAATTTAGAATCTGTCATTATCTGCATATGATCTCTGTGAGTAACCAGATTACCTGGCATATATTTTGTTAAAAGTGTCTTCCCCGAGTGCCATGTATGATTAAATGGAACAGCCCTCATGGGTCGCATTTCATTGTTTAATAGTAATATTGTGTATAAAATACCTCCATATACAGTGAACTCACCTATAAGGTGATCCACTTTTATGGCTCTCATTAATAGCATTAAAGTCAGGGAGTATTGAATTTCTATTAGTGGTAGCAAAAATAATCATTGGCTACTAATATTCCCAGAAGGCTATTATATATAATTGGTTATAAGTTGACTCCAACTGCAAACAGCATAGACCCTGATCTGCCCTCATATAATGTGCTGGAAGACCAGGGTCTATGTTGTTTGTTCTATTGATTGCACCCAACAAACTGCATAGACCCAGATCTGCCAGCACATTATATGACAGCAGATCTGGGTCTGTGCAGTTTGCAGTTGAACTCAACTTATTAGTATGTATATACAGTATTTTTTGGCTACAGCATTTTTATTTTTTGTCCATTGTAAAAATAAATTATTGTATTGTGATTAACGGCAAAATGTAGCTTACTGATCTAAATTTGGCAACAACTGGAAATGTTTCAGTAGGAAGCAAGCATTTTTATGTACTTACAGGGGGAGATGTCCCTAGGATCCAAGCATTTGTATGTACTTACAGGGGGAGATGTCCCTAGGAAGCAAGCATTTTTATGTACTTACAGGGGGAGATATCCCTAGGATCCAAGCATTTTTATGTACTTACAGGGGGAGATGTCCCTAGGATCCAAGCATTTTTATGTACTTACAGGGGGAGATGTCCCTAGGATCCAAGCATTTTTATGTACTTACAGGGGGAGATGTCCCTAGGATCCAAGAATTTTTATGTATTTACAGGGGAGATGTCCCTAGGAAGCAAGCATTTTTATGTATTTACAGGGGGAGATGTCCCTAGGATCCAAGCATTTTTATGTACTTACAGGGGGAGATGTCTCTATATCTGTTCTTTGGTATATTGACTTCAAGGCGGGCTGCATTCATTGTCATGCCAGGCTTTTTCCTGTACAATTGCTGCAAAGAAATATTAAGGATTATTATTTTATTCTCTAATTATGTAACATTTGAACTTGCTGAGAAAAGGACAAGATTTGATATGGTCTGGGAGAAGATTCCACTTTCTCTCAACTGTTGGTATGAAAACAGTTTCCTTAGTTGGTGATTGGTTATTGAGACAGGATAAATATTGTGAGCTATTTAGAAGAAAGTTATCATCCTATGCTTATAGCTAGAGTTTCCAATAGTTTCCTTCAGGATCTTTTCAGCTGAAGCTGATGCTGTGGCACCAGTATACTGGGCTATTAAAAGTTTAATAATGTAGTCTTGTAGTCATCATTAGCATTTTTTGCATATTGAAAATGGTACTGTTCAATATCTGAAAGCTGAAACCTCTCAAGCTGATCCACCAAAAAACAGAAACCTTGTAAAATTTCTAAATACCAGCACTCCCCAATTTAAGATGTGCTTAGAGGGGCTTACATTAGAACAAATCAGTACAATCATATGTGGATCAATGGGATTAGATTATATCAAGCATATTAAGAAATAGTATGAGAGAGCATAGATCAAATTCTGTCAATGAAGCCTTCAGCTTTAAATGCTTAAAAGAATTTTTCAAAATTATGTTAGGACTATCTTTGTCCTATGGACACATTTCTACTTTCTTTTGGCCTCTATTTGTCTTTATTTTTAACTCAATTTTTGGCCTCTATTTGTCTTGCTTTTAAACAATGGAGTCAGATCTTACCTCAAACTGTGCTAAGGCAGCACCACTGTCCAATGATTCCTGCAGCAAGGCCAAGGAAAGTTCTAAGTTAGTGGCACCATTAGCGGAGCCTGTGATCTGGTGTGTTTCAGGCATGTAATTCAATTCGGGTTCCTCTGCTTGCTCCTCACTAATGTACACTGTTACAGATAACACACATTTTAGTTTCATGACTGTCAATTAGAAAACTATCACTAATATTTTGGAGGAAGTAATAATGGTTCAGAGATCATTTCAGAAAAAAAGGCTGAATAAAATTTATTTGTTAAATCTTAAATGAAATTAGTCAATTTGTTCATAAAAACATATAACAAGCAAATTATTTTGTCCTATTGTTTTCATACTATCATTAGCAATTGTGCAAGTTTTTAAAAAAATTTTTTATGACATATCCGTTTCACAGAAACTTCTCCAGATAATAATGGTACAGAATTATAAAACTGAAAAAAAGACAAAAGTATCTGCTGTAATTGGAAACCATGTGAATTTTGCATTGCCATCACAATGCCACTCACACCCATCCCACCCCTACCTTCCAGGTTTGAGGATGTAGAATAGGTCTGATGCACCTTGGCAGTATATAGTCTTTCGGTGCATTTACGCAGGAGTTAAATAAGCAAAGTAAGACTTGCTTCCCTTTACATGCATCGACCTGCTTTCTTAGGGAAATGATCTGAGGAATTACATTTTCCAGTAATACAAGTAAGAATTTATTTCTAAAATAGCCACCTAATTCTAATGATAATGTCATCTTGGGGCCTCATATCTCCTGAGAAAATTATTGAATGCATGTGCAGAACGAAATATTTCTTGCTGTTCATTTTGAATACATGTCACAAGTTTTCAGCTGAGCACAGTATGTATATTTGAATCTAAACATGGAAAGTTTATATCATCCAAGCCTGAATAGAAGATAATGGTATGAAGTATATATACCATGTATACTCACTTATAAGTCAAGTCCAACTGCAAACAACATAAGACCCTGATCTGCTGTCACATACTGCATCGACAAATCAGGATCCATGTTGTTTGTTCCAATGATTACTTCTAACAAGCTGCATATATCTGATGGCACGATATGTGATGGGAGATCTGGATTTGTGCAATTTGCAGTTGGATTTGACTTATTAGCATGTATATATGGTAAGCATGTGTTTCTATGTGTAAGTAAAGAGCATCAGAGATGAATGAATAGAGTCAAAGGCAAACATTTTGTTCTTTTAAGTTTGCCAACATTCTGTATTTCCTACTGCAAACTGATACAGAAGTCCTTACTACTACTTGTAAGCATTCAAGTTAAACAGGTCAATTTTTATTATTTTATACTGGCAATATCATGTCCAAATATCAGGTCAAAAAATTACAAATATTTCACCTCAGAATGTTTTGTAAAAACTGCACAGAAACACATATACCTTTTCTACCATAATTTTTCAAAACCTTTTTTCACATGTTCATCACTGGAAAACTATTAACACACTGAGCTACATGAAACAAACATGTGACTTTAGGTGGACTGATTATTGAGTGGCATTTAAAGATACATCAGCACAATGGGAGTGCAACGCCTTGCTCAGAGACACACCAGCTCCAACTCACCATTTGGTCTCACAACAAGTACCAATTCCATTGAATGTGTCTCTCTCGAAGCTTTAATAAACATCACAACCTGTTCATGTGTATGTTGCGAAACATCACGTCCATTTATGTATAGCACTTGATCACCCTCATTCAACCGAGGGTCAGAATTATCTGCCGGCGTACCCGGAGCAACTCTGGACACAATAATAGGCATTCCTTGATCCGCTCCACCCTGAAATACAAACAGGAAGATTAAGTATTGTCTAGTTGCAATGTTAATTTATGACAAGAAAATATATAAAGAATTAAAGCATATAAGATGTTATATAAATTGCACAATAAGGTTTAATTCTCAATTTTTATTCCTGTTAATAACTACAGCTGAGCAAAAGAAATCAAGAAGCTTGAGGCCTGGATACCAGAGAATGACACACTAGCTCCTTATATATATAGTCCCCTGTTCAATTCCCATTTCTAATCTCTGCAAAAGTAAATGGTCTCCCATCTATAGTCAGTATTTTTATACCCCCTCCACAGAAATGGAGTGGGCATATAGTGTTGCCTATTTTCATCTGTCTATCCCATCATGCCTCATCTCCTCCCTTCGTGCCCACTACAAATTTTATTTCTGCTCAATGACTTCTGATGGACTTAACTGAATGAAACCAAATTTAGTACAAGTTTTTACATAAGCATTCCTAGGGCAAGTATGATTTTCATGATTTCCTGACAAGAATTTAATGGAGTCAATGGCCCCTGTTTGACACAGAATTCTGCCCTTATACTGGAGGAGGCATTTAAGTTGTATGGACACAATTTAAATTTTTCCATTTGTTTCCATTTCCTCCATCCAGAAGATACCTAAAGCCACTAAACTGCACTGACAAGGGTGGTTAAAATAAACTTTTAGACTCTACTGTACTTAAAAGTTTGAATTTAAATCCAGAAACTACCAGTGGAACAATTAAATAAGCCATTGCTGATAGTGACCACTGCTATTTTTTCTCAGTGTAACTATTAAATCAACTACATTTCCAGCTATTCCACATCATGAAAGACAGCAACAGGTACTGGGGTAACTAACCTGGAGGTTTTCTTTGTCCTTTACAACCAAAAAAAACAGATTAAAAAATAATTTTCCTTGTCAGTATAATCAAACAGATGTAAACATTCTCAAAATAAATGGTCCCTGATTGAATACAAGAAATGATAAGGTAAAAACCCACTCAGCATTCCAGTAATATTGACACTACAATACAAGTACTTTTTGAAAATTAACTCACCTGGAGAATGTCATAGGTACATGTTTATAGGTACAAATAATGAGATGTGATGCTTGTGTTTTTTTACAAGGCTTTAAAAACTGTCATATTAACAATTTATTTTTGCTTTTATCTCAACTTTTGTATACTTAATTCAAAATATCCTCATACGAGATGAGACAAAAACCCTCTATCACTGCCACTTTAGTCTCCCAGTCTAATTCAGGTTTACTGACCTTGACATTGAATCCAAACCGCCCCTGCTCGTCTGGCATCATCCGGATGGTAACCAAACCCTGTCCATCAGGGATACCATTTGAGTTCGGTGACTGAAATGAGAAAAAACAAGCCATTAACAATCATGCTAGATACACACGAGATATTGGCCATCTTTTGTCTACATGATTGTGTCTACAGAGCTGGGTAGGAAAACATTTTTCTCCAGCATCCCTATACGAGTGAAAATTTTAATGGGCAAGTGAAATTTAATTTTAATGGGCAAATGAAATTTTGTTACAAGATTTTCTGTAGACTATTAAGGAATTTTGTGCCATGTTTAAGTTACTAAAAGTTAAAAGTTCTTTGCAGGCAGAATTGTGTTCTTTTTAACACTGCAAACTTAAACCGAACTTATATAAAGAAAATGTAATGTTAATCATACATTTTTCTTTAGAATTAAAACAAACATGTAATTGCACTTCAAATGTATCCATTAATTATGGGCAACTTTCAGTCTGATTTACTACAGTTAGATTCTTGACTCTCTGAGGAGTACCCAATTCTTTCATACCCAAACATTCTTCCAGTCATTGGGACTCACAGTTGTCCCAATGGTGAAAAATTGTGTGTGCATGACTCAACTGACCTATCACCAAAGCACGGTTAAAATGCCCTACTCATTAGCATAGCACAGCAAATAAACTAAAAGTATTTTATGTTGGCATTTACCCCATGTGAATATAGTGTTAAAATTTTAGTACATACTGAAAATTTCATGAAGAAAATTTTGAAATATGTTGAAGTTATGACAATTTTAATTTGTATATGATATATAGTGGCAGTCAGGGAGGTAACGGACATTGGACCTGAATGTCCAAAAAGCAGCCACTGAGCATGTAAATCATGTGATTCTTGGTGATCCATAGGTATTGGCATGTGTTATGATTTGAGTAACATACAAGAATTATTTAATTACCCTTTTACTCATAATAATACTGTATCCAACATAATACTTGTACAAGCCTTAACAAATGCATACTGTATATAATAGCTTATAAGTTGGATCCAACTGCAAACTGCACAGACCCAGTACTGTCATTGCATAATGTGCCAGATGATCTGGGTATATACAGTTGGTTAGAAGTAATCAGTAGTACAAAACATCATTGGCCAGGGGTGTCCAACATAAGGCCCACCAGACTCATTATTTATTATTATTATTTATTATTATTATTTATTATTATTATTTATTATTATTTAAATCAAATCTGGCCCGCCATAGCAAATGAGTTTGACACCCCTGTCATAGGCCCTATGATCTGCTGGCACATTATGCAACGGCAGATCAGGGTCTATGTTGTTTGCAGTTGGACATGACTTGTAAGTGTGTATGTATGGTACCCATCTTTTCTGTATACCTGTACTCACAGTCTCACAACTGTATTTTCTACAAGCGTCAATAGAGAAGGTAATGAAAAATGGCAAACAAGATTCCAATCAAATATCTAATGTATATCACTGCTGAAAACTGATTTAATCTGTAGTAAAACAAATGTGGAAAATATATAGACATTTTTAATCTAAACAAAATTTCAACCAAGTTCTAACTTTTCTTTAATGATTTTCATACACTGACTTCATTCACATACCGACAATTCAGACATATTACAGTATCCAGATACATATAAAGTTTCCCATGAGCTGAAAAATATTTCTTCCTTAAAAACTTTTACCTACACTGAGGTTAAACAAAGTTACTTACCATGACACATGTACTTTCATACCATCAAAAAGTTAAAACAAATTATAATTTTTGAATCACACAGTGTGGATATTATGAAATATAGTATAACTGAAAGGCCATCCTGAGGATTTTGGTCTGTAAACACATCTTCATAATCAACTACAAAACATTCTCAAATATCATACAAATTTAGGACCCTTTGCCAGAGTATCAAATATTACAAGATCTTGTTCAGGTAGAGATATTTCAAAAACATTATCAAACATCATACAAATTTAGGGCCTTTTGCCAGAGTATCAAATATGACAAGATCTTGTGCAGGCAGAGATATTTTAAAAACATAAAATCTTCTAATTGGTGAGTCACACAAATTTAGGTCACTGACCTTGTATACAAAATAGTTATTTATTCACCACACCTGGATAATATATAAACAACTTTTCAACTATTATTTTTCTCCAAACATTTCATTCAAGAATGTACTGTCACTCTTGTTCACTGTATATTTACGTAGACATGTTTCAGTGAGCCTCTTGACGTAACCAACTTGGCTGGAAGCCAAACGTAGACCAAATTTGTCATCATCCTAAGTGGTGGGTGGTGAGAACACACTGCAATTAGGCAATGCTGACTCTTCAGGCTTGTGAGATCTCAGTCCTCATTTATTACCAGATATCCAAATTCTTAACACCACACATCAATGATGAAAAGACATTTCTTTAGCTAGGTGTGGGTCTTCTATGAGTATATACATATTTTTTTAATTCATCACAATTTGAAAGCAAAGAGAGAAAAACTAGGTGTGGGAATGTATTTAAAAAAAAAAAAGTTAGAAAAATTAAAAGGACAGCGAGTGAACTGAATGGTAAATGGGTCAGGAGGATCTTTACTATAATCTCCTGAAGTCTTTGTGCTGGCTTTTTTTCTCCAGTTCTAATGTTTGTGACTCGAGGAATTTATAATATGAATCCAGAATATTACAGAAGTCATGAAACTAAAGTGAACACAAGAATGTTTAGAACTGCCACTCCCCCTGCCAGACATGGCACTGGCATGTGACTGTAACCCGCTAATCTATACCCACCCAGCACTTGTCAGCACATGAAGCTGGATTTTGTTAACCTTGGCAAGTACTAAAATATAGCTTCACAGAATTTTAAAGCAGGGTAACTTTCACAAAATGACAATGAAGGTTCATTTCTACCACAGTACATGACATTAACATAAAATAGATGACTACTCATTTCAAGCTAAAGAACCCAGATAAAGTCAATATACAGATGCATATTATCAGACTCAGTTGGTCTCTTTCATATTGCTGTGCCAATGTCTTCATTCTAACACTACCACAAACCACTTAAACAGTACCCTGTTCATTTCGATTTAAATCTGTGATGGTACAATCCATGTGAGCATTATAGCATGTTGTGCTCACAATGACAATGAAAAGTGCTTGCCAACTGTGTATCCGAGATTCCATGCTGTGTAAGGTCTGTCAGTTGTAGATCACTGTTGTAGGTCCCTGTCAATTATGGATCAAAGTTATCCGACACTCATATATATTAGGTCCCTGCCAATCAGAGATCTACTCTATTAGATCCTTGTCAAACTTGTCAATTGTGGATCAGAGGGATTTCAAGTTATCAGGTCTCTGTCAATTGCAGATCACAAGGATTCCACATATAACAGTCTATGTTAACCGCGAATCACAAAGATTCCATGATGTTAGGTCTTGTCAATTGTGGATCACAGCCATTCCACGTATAAAGTCCTTATTAATTGTGGCTCAAAAAGATCCCATGCTGTTAGATCTTGTCAATTGTGGATCACAGCCATTCCACATATAAAGGTCCTTATTAATTGTGGCTCAAAAAGATCCCATGCTGTTAGGTCTTGTCAATTGTGGATCAGATGTTTGAAAGCTCTAGCCCAGGGGTGTCAAACTTATTTGCTATGGCGGGCCAGATTTGATATAAATAATAATAGATAATAATAAATTATAATAATAAATAATGAGTCTGGCGGGCTGTATGTTTGACACCTCTGCTCTAGCCCATGTCTAAATCTCATTTTATATACATGTATCAAGCATTTAAACTGCAATTTGCATTGTTTAACAAGATTGTCCCCACTTTTGTGCCTCTGGTGATAATTACACTTTTGATCCTTCACATAAATACCTTCAACTCAGACAGCATAAAACTGAGACATCAAACTGAATGATGTTATTTCAGAAATTTGAAAGTATGTTGTGTAGTATACACCTTTGTATGAATCATGGAAGAACATAACAGGATGTATATACATTTTTATGGATTATTTTTCCAAGAGATTTACTAGTATTTTTTTGCATTTCTTCCTTGTCATAAAAAAGTCATGTGAAAGTATGAAATTTAAAACCAAACATTTGAATAGCTACTTGATATAGGTGTATGAGCACTATATACAATTTCAAGTCAAAATTTTAAAATGAGATGGAAATTCTATACATCACACAGTGCTTTTGTTATTTAAAATAATATGTATTGGGTTTAATAGGAAGTCAGCACAATACTGGATATATACATGTATGTCAGATTAAAAGATAAGTTAAAAAATGTAAAGATGAAGAATTGCCACAATATAAAATATGCAAAAGCAGAACTTCTCCATATATTGATATTTACATCATATGTAAGATTGGGTGAGGAGCAAAACTGCAAGAAATTGACTTTTTTTCTTCAAAAGCACAGTGGGGAGCAGTGATAGCTCAGTTGATAGAGTGCCAGACTTGTAACCCAAGGATTGACTGCCATGGTGTGTCCTTGAGAAAGGCACTCAGCTCCGATTTTCTTGTTATGATATAGCCAATAATGTGTGAAAGTGCTTTTAAAACCAACCAACCAACATCAAGAGCATAGTAAAAAAATGAATTACATGGCACTGAATCAAAACTAAATTGAAAAGGACTTCATTTGGTATATGTGGATAGTGGAATAGAATGAAACCCTCCAAACATGGCTGGACAAAAGACTGGATTCAAAAGTTTCGACATTCAGTGAAACTTCACAGAAAAAGAAGCAATAAATAGAACATCTCCTCTGGCTATAAAAGTCAAAAAAAGGATCATGCTTCCTTGTTCAGTATACTCAGTCAAACTATGGGTGAATGTACAGATTTACAAGTTTTTTTTATATTACCATTTATGCTCACAAGTTCTATTGATTAATACTAACAACCTGCATAGACCCAGATCTGCCAAAGCATTACGTGAATTGCAGTTGGATCTGATTTGTACACAGGTATATATGGTAATTTTTCTGCCTGGATGACTGTTACACAGCAAACAGAGAAGAATGCTAGGGAAAGAAATTCTACAGGTAGTTGTGTGGATGAATTGTTTAATTAACAGAGACAGACAGATATACAAAGAGACAGACAGATTGACAAAAGACAGAAACACACAAATGTTTTGTTTCTGATCAGTTTTGTTCTGTGTGGTTGTGGAAAAAATGTGTATTTGTGCACAGTGTACTTCTATATGTAACTAAAGAGATGTTCTTGAATGAAACTGAAACTTCTTAAATGAAACTAAAACTAATGTGTGTAGAACTTAATCATCCAGATGTTGTAGGGACAATTGATGTGATTTAACTATTTCCAATTTTTCTAGTCTTTACAAAGTCACACTGATTAGAATCCACATTTCAAGAAATTTGCTGCTTCTGTAGTCTAAAACATACAAGCCGAATCTTGACCACACACTCACCAGGAACAACCACCCTATGGACATACATCCTTTGTTTCTCAGGTCAGCTCTAGTATATGTAGTATAGAAAACAATAAGTTGAAAATGATATTAGAGACAAGATAGTAGATTAAGTGGCTCTAATTAGTAACAGTAATTTATATATAGTTTTAAAGGAAATATAGATTTTACTTTGATAATCATTGCTAGACTTCTACACCTAAAGCACATTTATTTCACATTTATATTTTGTAACAGAGGCTGAAACCGAGTGTGAATGTAATAAGAGATGTAGTATATGATCATTTACATGTTAACAAATCATCTTCTAGACAAATCATTATTGAAAAATTAAAGGTTTAGTTTAACATAGGAAACACATATTTCGATATCTCAAGACAGTTAGAGAAATATGATATCAGTCGGTCTTCTGTGAAGTCCAGCAAGCCTGATATACAAGAGGGCAGAAATGGTTATCAGTGGAAGAATCTGACTTTGAATTTGGTTTGGTGAAAGGTAACAATTAAATATGTAGCCAAAAAGATCGTCTGTTTGCTCTACCTGTTAATTCCCAATGTATCCTATATACCCAGCACAGCTACAATACAGACATCAACTTTGAACTTTGAGATCTTTTTGCTTAACAGATCCAATTCCTCACATTAAAGGATAGGTCCATAGTGTAATAAATTAAAAAGAAAGAACTTGGATAAAAATTGACACCACTATTAAAAAAATCAAGCTATCTGATAAAAGCTGAACTAATCAATCACAAAGTGTTTAACAGCACATAAGCATATGAAAGACTTGAATGCAGAAGCAATGGGATCAGGAAAGGGCCATGCCTAGAGACACACCAGACTTGCAGGATTCAAACCTGCAACCCACTGAGTCCAGCATGCTAACCACTGAACCACTGTGACTCCCACATCCCACATCTAAGGCTGAAAGTGCTATCTTGATTTATACCACATATAACCCTCCTTGGCTTGAACCTCGCCTGTGGGTTCAGATGGCTTGAACCTCACATGTGGGTTCAGACTGCAAAAGGGAGGAGCTGAGGTAATGAGGTGAGTCTCATTACATCCCAGTATTACTGTATATACTCGCGTATAAGCCAGGTCCAAATTGCAAACAACATAGGCCCTGATCTGCCGTCGCAAAATGCGCCGGCAGATCAGGGTCTATGTTGTTTGTTCTACTGATTAGTCCTTACAAACTGCATAGATCCAGATCTGCCAGTGCATTATGCAACAGCAGATCTGGGTCTATGCAGTTTGCAGTTGGTATAAGCTTATACATGAGTATATACGATAATTCACTTTCAGGGCCATGGGGTATCTATAGACCCTCAATCACTGACTGTAAATTGATTACTTAAATGAGCTGCAAAATGAAGGTTGGTCAAGCATTGTTAGTACACTATGTCTCGAGTACATAACACATTTGAACTTGGGTCTGAGACTGAGATCTTGTATTAACCAGTCACAAAAAGGTTTTACTCTCTGAAAATTTCACTTCAGATTGGCTGAGAGTTAAAACTCAAGCTAAGAACTTTACTGTCTCCAGGCCTGGTGAGTGAGAAACTCATCTTGCACATATTTTGCTCTCTCTTAAACATAATATTATGTTCAAGACATACGGGATAGATGAATATACAAAATGACAGACATTAGGACCTACAGACAGATAGATATAGTGACAGACAGACAAGAAGTTAAGCATAAAAAGGTGAGAAGTAGCAGTCAAAACACGTACAGACTGACAAAGGGTCAAAGAAATATACTGACTGACAAGGAGTTAAAGAGACAGGCACAAAATACATACAGACTGACAAGGGGTCAAAGAGACAGGCACAAAATACATACAGACTGACAAGGGGTCAAAGAGACAGGCACAAAATAGATACAGACTGACAAGGGGTCAAAGAGACAGGCACAAAATACATACAGACTGACAAGGAGTCAAAGAGACAATCACAAAATACATACAGACGGACAAGGGGTCAAAGAGACAGGCACAAAACAGATACAGACTGACAAGGGGTCAAAGAGACAGTAACAAAATACATACAGACTGACAAGGGGTCAAAGAGACAGGCACAAAATAGATACAGACTGACAAGGAATCAAAGAGACAATCACAAAATACATACAGACTGACAAGGGGTAAAAGAGACAGGCACAAAATAGATACAGACTGACAAGGAGTTAAAGAGACAGGCACAAAATACATACAGACTGACAAGGGGTCAAAGAGACAGGCACAAAATACATACAGACTGACAAGGGGTCAAAGAGACAGGCACAAAATAGATACAGACTGACAAGGGATCAAAGAGACAGGCACAAAATACATACAGACTGACAAGGGGTCAAAAAGACAGGCACAAAACAGATACAGACTGACAAGGGGTCAAAGAGAATGGAACAAAATACATACAGACTGACAAGGGGTCAAAGAGACAGGCACAAAATACATACAGACTGACAAGGGGTCAAAGAGACAGGCACAAAATACATACAGACTGACAAGGGGTCAAAGAGACAGGCACAAAATAGATACAGACTGACAAGGGGTCAAAGAGACAGGCACAAAATACATACAGACTGACAAGGGGTCAAAGAGACAGGCACAAAATACATACAGACTGACAAGGAGTTAAAGAGACAGGCACAAAATAGATACAGACTGACAAGGGGTCAAAGAGACAGGCACAAAATACATACAGACTGACAAGGGGTCAAAGAGACAGGCACAAAATACATACAGACTGACAAGGGGTCAAAGAGACAGGCACAAAATACATACAGACTGACAAGGAGTCAAAGAGACAATCACAAAATACATACAGACTGACAAGGGGTCAAAGAGACAGGCACAAAACAGATACAGAGTGACAAGGGGTCAAAGAGAATGGAACAAAATACATACAGACTGACAAGGGGTCAAAGAGACAGGCACAAAATAGATACAGACTGACAAGGGGTCAAAGAGACAGGCACAAAATACATACAGACTGACAAGGGGTCAAAGAGACAGGCACAAAATACATACAGACTGACAAGGAGTTAAAGAGACAGGCACAAAATAGATACAGACTGACAAGGGGTCAAAGAGACAGGCACAAAATACATACAGACTGACAAGGGGTCAAAGAGACAGGCACAAAATAAATACAGACTGACAAGGGGTCAAAGAGACAGGCACAAAATACATACAGACTGACAAGGAGTCAAAGAGACAATCACAAAATACATACAGACTGACAAGGGGTCAAAGAGACAGGCACAAAATATATACAGACTGACAAGGGGTCAAAGAGACAGGCACAAAATACATACAGACTGACAAGGGGTCAAAGAAATATACTGACTGACAAGGGGTCAAAGAGACAGGCACAAAATAGATACAGACTGACAAGGGGTCAAAGAGACAGGCACAAAACAGATACAGAGTGACAAGGGGTCAAAGAGAATGGAACAAAATACATACAGACTGACAAGGGGTCAAAGAGACAGGCACAAAATAGATACCGACTGACAAGGGGTCAAAGAGACAGGCACAAAATACATACAGACTGACAAGGGGTCAAAGAGACAGGCACAAAATACATACAGACTGACAAGGAGTTAAAGAGACAGGCACAAAATAGATACAGACTGACAAGGGGTCAAAGAGACAGGCACAAAATACATACAGACTGACAAGGGGTCAAAGAGACAGGCACAAAATAGATACAGACTGACAAGGGGTCAAAGAGACAGGCACAAAATAGATACAGACTGACAAGGGGTCAAAGAGACAGGCACAAAATACATACAGACTGACAAGGGGTCAAAGAGACAGGCACAAAATACATACAGACTGACAAGGAGTTAAAGAGACAGGCACAAAATAGATACAGACTGACAAGGAGTCAAAGAGACAGGCACAAAATACATACAGACTGACAAGGGGTCAAAGAGACAGGCACAAAATACATACAGACTGACAAGGGGTCAAAGAGACAGGCACAAAATACATACAGACTGACAAGGAGTCAAAGAGACAATCACAAAATACATACAGACTGACAAGGGGTCAAAGAGACAGGCACAAAACAGATACAGAGTGACAAGGGGTCAAAGAGAATGGAACAAAATACATACAGACTGACAAGGGGTCAAAGAGACAGGCACAAAATAGATACAGACTGACAAGGGGTCAAAGAGACAGGCACAAAATACATACAGACTGACAAGGGGTCAAAGAGACAGGCACAAAATACATACAGACTGACAAGGAGTTAAAGAGACAGGCACAAAATAGATACAGACTGACAAGGGGTCAAAGAGACAGGCACAAAATACATACAGACTGACAAGGGGTCAAAGAGACAGGCACAAAATACATACAGACTGACAAGGGGTCAAAGAGACAGGCACAAAATACATACAGACTGACAAGGAGTCAAAGAGACAATCACAAAATACATACAGACTGACAAGGGGTCAAAGAGACAGGCACAAAATACATACAGACTGACAAGGGGTCAAAGAAATATACTGACTGACAAGGGGTCAAAGAGACAGGCACAAAATAGATACAGACTGACAAGGGGTCAAAGAGACAGGCACAAAACAGATACAGAGTGACAAGGGGTCAAAGAGAATGGAATAAAATACATACAGACTGACAAGTGGTCAAAGAGACAGGCACAAAATAGATACAGACTGACAAGGGGTCAAAGAGACAGGCACAAAATACATACAGACTGACAAGGGGTCAAAGAGACAGGCACAAAATACATACAGACTGACAAGGAGTTAAAGAGACAGGCACAAAATAGATACAGACTGACAAGGGGTCAAAGAGACAGGCACAAAATACATACAGACTGAGAAGGGGTCAAAGAGACAGGCACAAAATACATACAGACTGACAAGGGGTCAAAGAGACAGGCACAAAATACATGCAGACTGACAAGGAGTCAAAGAGACAATCACAAAATACATACAGACTGACAAGGGGTCAAAGAGACAGGCACAAAATACATACAGACTGACAAGGGGTCAAAGAGACAGGCACAAAATACATACAGACTGACAAGGGGTCAAAGAGACAGGCACAAAATACATACAGACTGACAAGGGGTCAAAGAAATATACTGACTGACAAGGGGTCAAAGAGACAGGCACAAAATAGATACAGACTGACAAGGGGTCAAAGAGACAGGCACAAAATACATACAGACTAGCCAAACGGTAAAAGTGGAAAACTCAAAATACATACAGATTGACAAGGGGGTCAAAGAGACAGGTAAATAGATAACCTGCTGGTTGTTTCTATAAATAAAAGATCTTGATGAAAAAAGAAGTATTCAATGTCTTAACTTTCTAAGAGTCTATTTAGAGCTCGTTAAATTCAGGCCAACAATAATGAAACCTTTAACAAATTTTCGTAAGTTATGGGTCTGCTCTAACAAATTGCTAGTTTCAGGCAACAATTTTGAATGCTGATGACAAGTACAAACATCACTGACACAGAACATTTCATGAGCAATTCACAACTGCAAATTTTTAGAGTCAAAAATGTCTGAAACAAACACTGATGAAAGAACACTTGTCACAAATATCCAAATAAAACCAACACTCAAGTCAACATGATCCAAAAAAGAACCTATACCTTGATTCTTCTCAACAAACTTATACTACAATGATATCCACCAAGGTGAATGACCTAATAATGTCATACCCAAGTAAATCTGGTTAAATTAAACATGATTAACTGTTTTTAAAGAAGCTTATGAGAAATAATACAGGACAAAACTATTACCATTTTAAGCATAGAAGCTTATGTACACAGGTGTACTACATAGTAGTTATTAAGGTGAATGTACCTTGAGGAAAAGAGATACAATACCAAAACCAATGACATTAGGAAAGAGAACATCATACTGAAGGTGAATGTCTCATGAGGAAAAGAGATACACTACCAAAACCAATGACATTAGGAAAGAGAACATAATACTGAAGTCATGTATGTATGTATGTATGTATGTATGTATGTATGTATGTATGTATGTATGTATGTATGTATGTATGTATGTATGTATGTATATGTATGCATGCATGTATATGTATGCATGCATACATACATATATATATATATATGTATGTGTGTGTGTACATACATACATACATACATACATACATACATACATACATACATACATACATACATACATACATACATACATACATACATACATACATACATACATACATACATACATACATACATACATACATACATACATACATACATACATACATACATACATACATACATACATACATACATACATACATACATACATACATACATACATACATACATACATACATACATACATACATACATACATACATACATACATACATACATACATACATACATACATACATACATACATACATACATACATACATACATACATACATACATACATACATACATACATACATACATACATACATACATACATACATACATACATACATACATACATACATACATACATACATACATACATACATACATACATACATACATACATACATACATACATACATACATACATACATACATACATACATACATACATACATACATACATACATACATACATACATACAGTGATTCCAACCCTTATAAGGCCACCATTTTTGCAGCAGGAAAGTTGCCTTATAACAGGGGTGACCTTTCTAAATATTAAAGGCATAACTAATTTTTAAATATTTAATATTTTCATTTAAAATCAGTCAAACTGCATTCATATTTCATTCAGGGAGAGTCCTTTGATCACTAAGAAATCTGAAGACAGAAAGATTAAAATAAACATTGTCAATATATATTCAACTGCAGTGAGTTGGAAAAAGGAATTGACGGACAGGGACATTAACAGCCAGAAGTTTGTATCCAGATTTTAGTGACTATGTGGATTTGCACCATGATTGATAATTATTCATAATTACCTTAAATTATATCGATACAAGTTTTATCTCATTAAGTCCATAACCTGAAAACATACCTGTGATTTTTAAATGAAAATATTAAATATTTAAAAATTAGTTACGTCTTTCATGCTTTATATGTAGTAATAATCTATGTGTGGTTTCCCTTTAAAAATTAGGCCACCCCTCTTATATGGTACTTTGCTGCTAAAGAAGGGGTGGCCTTGCAAGAGGGGAACGACTGTACATACATACATACATGGATACATACCTACATACATACATGCATATAATTGTACGTGTATAGGGTTTAAAGGCACATCTGAACAATTCTAAATATATAGTGCTGAGTAAGTTTCAGTATCCCACAAAGGCATACAAAACAAAGATTAAGGCAAAAAAAATGTAAAAAAATAAAATAAAATGCAAAGTCAAATTCTTTAAATAAACTGCATTCTTTTAAAAAGTCAAGGACCATTTAAGCTGGAATATCATCACTGAACGCAGCCTCCATTAAGTCGCCTCTTATGACATGCAGGAGGGTTTATCAGACCTATTCTACATCCCTGGGTCTGCAAGTGGCTTAAGTCGTCAACTGCCATTTGCAGCCCAATAAGATTATGTTGCATCAAAATATGCTCCATTTGTATAGTGTATGCCCAAACTAGAAATATTGTACAGCCAGATCTGCCATCATTTAAAAAATAAATTAGATGACTGAACAGCTGAGATCCTGATTTGTTGGCACATAATACAGGAACAAATCTAGGTTATACACTGTTTGCAGATTAGTGCACTTACCGTATATACTTGCATATAATCTGATACCAACTGCAAACTGCATAGACCGAGATCTGCCATCACATAATTCACCAGCAGATCTAGGTCTATGCAGTTTGTAAGGACTAATCAGTAAAACAAACAACATAAACCCTGATCTGCTGGCGCATTATGCGATGGCAGATAAGGATCTATGTTGCTTGCATTTGGACCTAGATTATATGCGAATACATACGGTATACTCGAATAAATATAGTACATGCAAAAGTTCTAGGCTGTACTACACCACAACTGTGATCTTTCTTGACAGATTGCAATGTACTTTATGTTCCACTGCACATGTCAAAAGTCTACCTGATTATGCAAAGTTTGTACTAAATATAGACTAAAGAGTTATGTGCTAACACACAAAGTTCCATGTCCTTTTCTTCCGGTGTGAGTCAGATGTACATTCTGCTGAAGTTCAAGCTCAACCTGTGTTTTATCACTATTTAACTAAAAGCATTTAATGACACCCAAGTATGCAAAAGAAACATGTTGACACTGACAGTCAAATAAGAATATTTTTGTTAAACATAGAAATAGGAAAAAGAAACTTGAATTTGTTTTCATTAATCTGACTTTTCAATGTACAGTTGGAGCTACATTGGCAAAGTGGTTAGCATACTAAAGTCACAACTCAAATGGTGCAGGTTCAAATCCTACCATCTGATCATCCTGGATCAGCTACCATGGTGCGTCCTTGGGCAAGGTACTTTACTCCAACTGCCTTGGCACTAAACATTCTGTGTTGCTGTGCCCTAAAACACCAACATGTACAGTGGTCACTTTCTTATATTAGGTTGCTCTTATAGACTGAGAAGCAGACAATATTAATGGAGTGACTTCTCTTGAGGGGGGAAAATGGTAACAAAAAATATAATTTTAGTGTCAGACAAGGTGGTCAAAGATCTTGGGGTGGGCTCCCTTGACAGGGGCCCATCAAGATGGGCACCACTGTAATTGCAAATTCTTTTAATTATTAAAAGTTTGTTATCACATGACATCATTGATATGAAATTACTTTGGCAGGTTTCAGATTTTTATATATTAATGCATGAAATATCATATATGAAGTCATACTAGGCAAGTGCAACAAACCATGGCATCACAAAAGAAAAGCCTGTAATGTTATAAGCAACTGATTTAATATCTAGCTAAATCAATGCAATTTTCAAACGATTTATTGAAAAAATGTTTGTCATGTATTGTCTGTAATACTATCAATCCATTAAAATTGCAATTACCCCACACTTCAGCAAGGAGCAGGGATACTGTTTGAGCAACCCACTGTAACTAGTCCATCTGACCATCTGTTTGTCTGTGACAAAGCTTATCATCACTTCTCCCACACAGTTTTAAGGATTTTATTAAAACTTTGCATGCTAGATATGTTGTTGTAGATGTACAGTGGTTTTACTATTTGTCTGTACCTTATTTTGGGTAATTTTCTTGAAAAATTGTCAAAACAGTGTGTATACTAAGAAGTCAACTTGTCATCTCTTCTCCAAAAACTGCTTGTCTGATTTTTTTTTAAAAATTTGTAGGCTAGATATATGGTTGGTTTAGAGGTGCAATTAGCTTTTGTTTTCCTCTGGCCCATTTTGGGGAGAAATTTCAATTTTTTTTTAAACAAGAGTACAGTGAACAACATGATATGTGCTCACCCTATATATGTTTAATATGTAGATGACTAAAATTATTGTACAGAAACCATTTTTCTTATTTCAGTTACAGTGGACTTGACTTTTCCCCATTTGACCCCAAAATTAATTGACTTCTTCCTTATTCTATGTGCAAATCATCCGCAAAGTTTGATCTACGTCTGCAATGTAGAACTAATGTTATGGTGCAGAAACCATTTTATTCTTTCAGTCAGTGACCCTGACCTTTTACCTTTTTGACCCAAATTTAACAGATGTCTTCCTTGCCCTAAGTGCAAGCCATTCATAAAGTTTGATTAAGGTATGTGATATAGAAATGATGTTATTGTATGGAAACCATTTTTTGCTTTCAGTTCCAGTGACATTAACCTTGATCTTTTAGCTCCAAAATCAACAGAGTTCTTCCCCACCCCAAGTGCAAGCCATCCTCAAAGTTTGGTAACCACAGACGTTGGAGAACTTAAGCTGTTGTGCAGAAACCATCATTCTTCTTTTAATCACTGGTGGGGAAGGGGGCCCAGTGGTCTAAGGCACTTGCCTTTACAAATCACTCACACATTTCACCTCAGTCCGTTGAGTTTTAGTCTTGGCTTGACCAACATGGATATGTGAGAAAGCTTGTCAGTAGCTTCCCATGGGTCAGTGGTTCTTCCCAGGGTCTTTCTGGGTTCTTCATCAACCAGATATACTGGTCGCCATGTATAGCCTATCATGTGCTGAAAAATGGTTTTAAACCCAACAATAACATCTATCTTCTAACCACAGTGACCTTTGATCTTCTGTACCTGAAATTTACATGGTTTTTCCTTACCCAAATGCAAGCTGTAGATGGTAGACAACTCGAGTTATTGTGTGGAAACCAACTTGGTTACAGAGAGACGGACAGGCAAATGGGCAACATCATAACACATGCTCTGCCTTGTGGCAGACATATAAAAAGGGCAATTTTGAGAAGTCAGTTTTTCATCACTTTTCCTCCTAAACTGCTTGCAGGATTTTACTGAAACTTTGTTGGCAAGATGTGCCAAAAGGTTTCACTTTTTCCTCTGTCTCATTTTTGGGGCACCGGCCTTGAAAATTGTTGAAAAAAAGGGTACTCCAAGAGTTTAAGACAAAACTTGTCATTGCTTCTTGGTCAACACAGCCTTAAGGATTTTATTCAAACTTTGTAGGCTACATGAATGGTTGGTGCAGATGAGCATTAAGGTTTTACTAGTTTTTCCCTGATCTCATTTTGGGAAATTTCCTTGAGAAACTGTTGAAAAAGGAGCATTTTGAAAAAGTTGAGTTGGAATCTTAGCTGGCTTTTCCTCCCATGCTGTGTGAAGAATTTTATTGGCATTTTAGGTTAAAGAGATTAGTTTAGATGCACAAAGATGTTTTAAATTGTTTCTCGAACTCAATTTTGGATACATTTCTTGAAAATGTTTCCAAAAACTGGTATTTTGAGAAGCTGAGTGGTTCTGATCACTTTTTTGCTAAATATCTGCAAGGACTGTTATGATTCTTTGTAGGTTAAGTAAGTGGTTGTGAAAATGTGCAATAAGGTTTTTACCTTTTTTCCTGCTGCACTTTGTTGTCATTGTTAGCCAAATTTCTCAAAATGGAGTATTTTCAAAATATTTATGGTGGAAGGCTGTAATTACCTCTTCTAGACTGTATGGACGAGTTTACTGACCCTTTGTGGGTCGGGCAAGTGTTTGATGTAGATATGAAGTTAGGGACAACAAACATGCTGGGATATGCATTTCTCATTTTTTGTTCTCTAATTTCTGGTACAGAATACTTTGTTCGAATTAAATTTTTTTATATTTTAGATACTTAAAACAACTGCGATTATTTGTTAAACCTATATTTCAATACCTGAAAAAATATATAATGAAATGAGTAACCCAAAAAACAGAATACAGTATTAAGTCATGTGATAAATATAATTTTTCAAATGAATTTTATGGAACAAATTGAATGATTTTAATCTTTTACCTGACAATGCTTGCAAAATACAGAAACCGTTAAACTCATTTTCACAAATTTTATTTAAAATTAGTATTTATGAAATATTATAGAAACAGGTCAGAACAATTTTATAAGTGGGGTAGCTTCTTTGTGGGGAGGTAGAATTTTTTTTAAAAATTAGTCCACCAATCTATACATTCATGATTTTCAAAATAAATTGGGCAGAAATGACTGCTCTGGTTGCCCATGTTCTGACCCCATTTCAAGCTAAAACTACCTAAAATTTGAGAGTATTATCAGTACTTTGATTATCTACTTGAATATTATCATCTTAGTGAGATTATGAAACATGTTCACATCACAAATTGACAATTTCAAGAGTCTGATTGTCTTACAAAGTTGACATAGACTGTATCTTGATTGATACATTATGATAGTATCATCAGGAGAGCTGTAACAGTGTCACAGTCTGTAAATTCCTGCTGTGACCTTGTCATATGGAGAGGTGATAAAATAGCTTTTATTTGTAATAAACTGATATGCCAAGTCTTGGCTAAATTACTGCAATTTCAAAACAAATCTTGGGCAGAATCTAATCTATTAAGGCAAATCAATCTAGTTATGTTTCTCTATTTCAGCAACCCTTTACAATCATGGTATAGCTGTTATGTAATATACAAGAAAGATCCCTAAACCAGACACTCTCATTACCAAACAGTTTGTGTAATTTAATATAGGTGGCCAGTATAAAGAGGTCTGATAAGAATTAGAACAGCTTTATTGGGGACATGATATGCGGTTATTCTGCAGAGGGAACCCAGTCAAAAAGAGATCAGTTATGAGAAGCCTCATTTTCAACTTTACCATTTAAATCACTCAATTCAGAAAATAAACTTCTCCCAATTTAATCGTCTCCTCTTTTCATTTTTGCTAAAATTTTCTTTACACTATTTTTTTGTACTTGACTGTATTGTAGGGGAATATATTGCCTCTTAGGTTGGGACAAGTTGACTGTATTGTAGGGGAATATATTGCCTCTTAGGTTGGGACAAGTTGACTGTATTGTAGGGGAATATATTGCCTCTTAGGTTGGGACAAGTTGACTGTATTGTAGGGGAATATATTGCCTCTTAGGTTGGGACAAGTTGACTGTATTGTAGAGGAATATATTCCCTCTTAGGATGGGATAAGTTGAAAATTTTGATTGGATAGTAAGGTAATGTATTATTTGCCACCAAATTTAGCACACAGTGTAAAGGAACAGATCTAACCCTGAGATTATAAACAATTCACACACCATCCAACTCATACTCAACTCAAACTTCTGATGCCTGATTGGCTAATGTCAAATCAGAAATCAAGCTGATGTCAGAATATTTATCAGTTTTAGTGCAAGTTTGGGGGGGGGGTACCTCTGGGCCTTGATTCACATGAAAAATTTCAGGATATTTTGTATATCCTGCAAAACTTTGTAACTCTGGAATTTTCCAGCCTTAATATGCAACTTGTAAATTCAGATTTTCTTTTTCTTCATAGATTACCCATTTCTGTAAATCTTGTTGTTTCTACAATCCACAATTTAATGAAGCAATGAAAAAGTATCAAACTATGAAGTAAATACCCCCACCACCAGCATATCTTCCAATGTAAGTACAAATAAAAATATATTTTCTGTAAATCCTGTATAATCATTAAAGTAAATGATGCTATCACTGCCTCCAAAAATGAAGCCTGCCTTTCCATTCACAAGCAAATCAAAAATAATTCTCTCTCCCTTCATGTCAAGAAATGAAACTATAAAACTGCTTGCCTGATGTCATTTGAATATTTTCAACTTGATTTTTTTTCTCTAACACATTACACATGTGTAAATTGTATCATAATGAAAAAAAATATATTTTGGTTATTCTAAACTATGCATTGATTAAAAAAAGAATCTATAAAAAAGGTTTTCTTTCAATTAATGGTAAACCAAACACAAACACATTTCTGATAAAAGGATTGTGTTACAATTTATGCATGAAACATGATGATTCCATGATGGATATAGTTTGTAATAAAACCCTTATTCAGTCAGAATATACAAGATAAACAGTAATTTTAAAAAAGGTTTTTGCTTTTTTTTTGTTCAATCATGATTCAATTGTTGCAAAATTATTTTTTTACATTCTTTGAATTATTGACACTCTGATTTCATTTTGATTCTGATAAACAGCTTGAAAACAGTTTGTGGTTACTTTATCCACACAAATTTTGCTTCATTTGGATATAGTTTATTGGTAGTCCTGTATCCCTCCCTGCTCATGAGGTAGGAGGTGGTTTGTATCACAAACAATACATACAGTACCACCTCTCTATAAGGTATGTAACAGTGCAAATTTCTGTAGATCTCGGCAGAGCACATTAGTTTGGCAGATAATAATTAATTAGATTTATGAGGAAAACTACCGTATTAAATCGCTAGACTGCAATGGTTTTAATGTCCCTGTGTGGGGGCGAGATTGATTGATTTTTAATTAAGCCTTCATTGTAGCCCTAACGGGAAGAAGGTTATTTGGAGGTCTAGATACAAAAAATGTCAAAGTTGAGAGTTTGCAAGACTAGATGTAAAGCAAGTGGAAGTAGTATTATCTTTTGAAATTCTCCAGAATCAGTTATTTAAATATCGCACGAAAATCATGGGCGTGTATTTATAAAAGGTGGTAGATACGTTTAATCTGATTGGCTACACTAAATAAGAGGCATGTTTCCCAGACAAAATTTCATGTTTTAAATATTCCACATCGCAAAATTTAATCAGTCTAAGTTTTCCTGTGAAAGGCTGAGATCTTGACTCCTTGAGGATAAAGCGAAATTCTCTCGTATAAACAATTGTTCAAGGGACAAGTGTCTAGAAGTTGAGGGACACAATTCTGGCAGTAGAAGCGAGCGAGTCTCGAAAGCACAAGGTATTTGCATCAATCTCATGTAATTCGATGATATCAATATAATTATTTGTTGAATTTATTTGTTTAAATTCATACATCAGTTTTCTTGATATGAGTATAACTATTTTGTTTGAGTTCATTTGTCTGAATTCGTACAATAATCTTCTTTATATGAGTTTGACGAATTGTTTGAATTGGTCGTCTTGATTGTTATAGGAATCATGTATTCTAAGAATTTCATGTATTACTTTATTTGATATGAGTTGCGAGAATCTGTGTGAATTTATAGATCTTAGATGATTTCATGTATGATAAAGACTTGAGTGAGTATTCACTGAAATTAATGTAGTAAAGCCATGAAGTGAATTTCATTGATTCATTTGTATAATTGAGACGGGAACTGAAACTGTTATGTCTCGTGTGATGTTAATGTGAGTTAGTCATGAAATAGCCATTAGAAAATACATTAATCTTCTGAAACTAGGTTTGTTTATGGTCTGTCAGGTTTGGCCTGACCAGATAGCCTTTGGTCTCTGTTTGAATTCCGATAGGACGATATCTGACGTAATGAGTGGAGTAATGTTCTATTCCCAGTAGGATATTTGACAGAAGATTTAGGTTGCTTCTCTGTTTATTTTGAAAGGGAAAATAGCTCCACCTACCTATCCACATATCTACCTTCCCACACAAAGTTTGAGGGCCGAAAGAGGCAAGATAGAGAGTGAGAAGAGAAAAGGGGAGAACATCAACCTTGACCAGACAGCAGCATTGAATTTGGAGTGACCAGCGATAAGCAGGTTATGCAGGCATGCAGGGCAATGACTTTGATTGTTCACTCGATTATATGATGAACTAAGACTATCGTTTTAAACAGATCGGCTATTTACATAAGTATATTTGTGTTTGAAATTCAGTAAATGATTTATTTAAAAAAGAAGTGTATCTTCCGAATGTAATGTATTATCTCAATTTGTTTTATGCAATTGATTAAATTGTTATATTTCATGTACGGGGGCTCATGTTATTCTGTTCTATATATCTGCTCAGATCTCTATTTATTCCGTCTATAAATTTCATAATTTATTTTATTATTTACTCGATTCGGGCAATAACACCGAGGTCGATCATCCTCTAGATAACGATAACCAACCAATTTGTACCCCTTCTAACAAGGGGTCCGCCACAAGGTACCTCAGTATAAGTCACAGGCATGGTAAGGAATCATATTTACCTATTTAATAGATTATGTATAAAATACCTCAATGTAAGGTGACCTCACCTATAAGGCAGTACACTTCTGTATGGCTCCCATGAACAGCATTATAATGAGGGAGTACTGTATAGCACATTATGTCTTATCAATACATGAAAGAATTTTCCTATGCAAGGTGAAAATTAAATGTATAAAGTATCCACAAAATCCAGTCCTATCCACCCTAATCATATCTTTCATCAAAGGGAATCTGATGTACTGTCACAAAGCAGATTTTCGGGATAATTATAGTTATGTAATAATTAAGAAAATATAAATTAAGTTATTAAATATTACTATATACAAGTTTTGTACAAAAATTAAATTAGAATAATTCTGTAATCTGTTCAATGTTCAAAATAATGCAGTTGCAAGTTAAGGCTTACAAAAACCACTTTGAATTGTATTCCATATGTGGATAAGAAGGCACAAATATCTGTCATACTGTAGAAGCAGTGTTAGATGACAAGGTGTTACATGTGTACCATATTAGTTAAAGTGCCTGCAGGCCAGTGGTAACTGCAGGGGTCTATGTTAGGCAGGAAGTTGGACATTTCAAGTAGAGAAGTGGCCAGGACACACAAATTACATGCCACATGAAGCCAAGTCACCATGTGTTCAGACTACCTGTAGGTAATAATGCTGTTAGAGAACATATATGGAACTCTTTGTTGTAAAATCCACACCATCCCTAAACTGAGATGACCAATAGGAAACTTTAATTGTTGTCAGAAGTCCTTATCTGCCAATTAGTGACCATTCATTATCAAGTATAAAGCACGAACAGAGCAAGAAAGGATCTGTTTGTTGGTCAGTCACTTCTGCAGCTTTGAACCAGTCATTTTGGATTTTAGTAAAGTTTGTTCATTTAACTCATTAACCCCGGGAGATTTTTTTCATTTTTGGGGTTACTTCTGAATGCAGCAAAACACATCTGCTTAAGAAAGTTTCCGGTTTAGCCGGATGCTTAGGTGTATCAGAAACATTGTTTTTGATTGGCTATTATGCTTGCACATGTGCAGAAGGGTACAAGTTGGACTTCTTTTTTTTCTTTTTTTTTTCGTATTGGACGCCGATTTTTGTGTCCTGGCCTCTTTTTACTCCAAATCTCAAACTTATCCTACTTTTTAAAATGGTTCATCTCTCTGTGTGCAGTTCAGACTGGTCTTCTTTAAATCTAAGGCCAAAAAGTATAAAATCCGGAGACAAACTCCGGTTCTGAAACTGGCAATTTTCGACATAAAACAAATCGGGTATCAAAAAATGCATTTTTTTTCTGTACTTTTTAATGCCAGTAGAAAGTCGACATTATTTGGTATCATTGTAGAGCTACATCTGTCTACTTTCCTGCAAATCCATCCACTTTAGTGTATCTTAAATGATGTTGATGTTACAGAGCTTGGAAGTAGGGTAAAACCTCATGACGCATAAACGTGGCACTAGGGGTTAATGAGTTAAAGTGTTCATTTCAGTTCTTGAGAGGGATGACCATGAATTAAGTCTTGAATTTTATAAGGTGGATATGAAGGAGTTTTTATATGTTCCAACATGTAGACATGCTGAAATTTTACAGAATATAATGAGTTCCCTTATGGATACTATATTTTCAATTTGCTATGGACAGCATAAGGTGGAGAGTTGATGTATTATGATAATGCCATATCTGTAAATAAGAATGCCATTAACTACAATGTAGAGTTGTGAGCTCCCCAGCACACACACAAATGCATCCAAACTCTCCGTGTGATAGTACTCCAAACTTAAGATCTGTAACAAGTAAACATTTCATATTACCAAAACCAACAAGTTTTTTAAAGAAAGTTTCCAATATTCTGGTTCACTTAAGCAAAGAAGAACATTCCAAGTAACAAAATAAAAGCTCATAGATTCTCTTCTTTTCATAATCAGTGTCTAAAATGCATGAAATCCTAAAAAAAATAAAAATGCCTTCTGTGTTTATTTCTTCAGTTGTTTTTACTTTATTTGTGTGTCTGGGGGCTCATAATTAAACAAATCTTGAAGGAATATCAAAATGACTGTATACTCTAATGGAAAACTCAATGTATCATGTTACACGGGCACTTAGGGATGCAATAGTCAACTCAATCGAATTGAGCAGAAAGGGTTGTTTCCCTTTACTGTGCTATGTACACTGTGCTTGACTAAAGTAAATTGAAAGCATCTAATGTGCTGTAAGTAAATTTATTGTACTTGATCCTCAGATGTTGACCCTTAGAATGCATTCACACTAAAAAAGGCATCTAAAAGGCAGTCTGAAACCTCCACCTAAATGCCAGTATGTATATAAAGAGGCAAGGTGAGAAACAAACACCATTAGATACTGGTAGCTGTTATCTTTCATGAAGATTTTCCACCTAAACAACACAATGCAGACCAACCAATAAACCATGCAGTTGTAACTGAACCTCTCCTCTAATAATACTCACAAATGATGTGCAGTCATGACGAGTGCACAGTTTTTAGTAAAACACAAGTTACCCTTCTTAGTGACATACAAGCAGAGATCAATTGATTATGTAATCCAAAGTAACAAGAGTACCATGAATGGTATACTACAGTATATGCCTATCCTGTGTTTAATACTCCTCTATGAAGGCACTATAAGGGCATGGTTGACTCTAGAGATTATTCACCAATGGGTCTCAATGACCTTGAAATTTGGAACTAAACTTACTGAACATAAACCATTATTTTCTTATTGCATTTGCCATGACCCTGACCCCTGACCTTTTGACCACAAAATCCATAGGTTTCTTGTTACCCTAAGTGCAAGCCATCTACAAAGTTTGGCCACAGAACCCACTCAAGAACAAAAGTCAATCTGCAAAACCCTTTTTCTTTGAGTCACCATGCCCTTGACCTTCAACCTTTTCAACCCAAAATCAATAGGCCTCTTCCTTACATTAAATCTAAACCCTCCACAAACTTGGTAAAGTTATGGGGCGAAGAACTTAAGTTATTGTGCAAAAATACATTTTCTCTTCCGAGTCACAATGGCTTTGGCTTTTCATCTGTTGACCCCAAATTCAATAGGCTTCTTTCTTACCCAAAGTGCAAGTCATGTACAAAATTTGCATAAGGAACATGGTAGAGAACTCAAGTTCTTGTGCAGAAACTACTTTTTTTCAGCTACAGAGATGCTGACCTTTGATTTTTCATTTCAAACTCAATAGACTACTTCCTTACTCCACATGCAAGCCAGCCACAAAATTTTGTCCAGGTCTGTGATGTATAATTAAAGTTATTTTGTAGAAACCAATTTTCTTCATTCAGTCAGTGGCAATGACCTTTAACCTTCTGGCCCCCAAATCACTAGGCTTCTTCCTTGCCTTTAGTGTAAGCCATTCACAAAGTTTGGTCCATGTCTGTGATATAGAACTAATATTATTGTGCAGAAATCATGTTTCTTGTTTCAGTCACAGATACCTTGAACTTTCACCTTTTGACCTCAAAATCAATAGGTTTCTTCCTTACCCCAAGTGCAAGCCATCAACAAGGTTTGGTAAAGATAGATGGTGTAAAACTAAAGTTATTGTGTGGAAATGAGAAAGGTAACAGATGGATGGATGTACAGGTGGACAATGTCATTAAATGCTCAGCCTTTGGCAGGAGTATAAAAAAGAAATGCCTAAATGAGATCTAGCCAGTTTATCTTAAGCTAAATCTCACCTCATCGTTTTACATACAAAAATTATTAGCGTTTAGGTGGATATTATAGACTGGCTTTTTATATGTGTTTTCTGATGCAAGTGCCTTCTAGGGGTCAGCATCGGTGGATTAAGTACCCAAAAATAACCTATGATGCATTAGATACTTTAGAATTACTTGAACCTAGTAGGAAGTACAAAGCATGGTAAACCAAAACTCTCCTAAAATTCAATTCAAATGAGCTAACTATCCCATCCTCATGTGTTGTGCTATACATATACTATACATATTGTACAAAATAGCACTGCCTGAAGGCAGATTAGTTCTTTTAACTAAATAAGTAACCTTCTGTAAATAAAGTCATTTTTATTATCTCCATGATTTTTTTAAAAAGTGACAAGGATATTGTGATACTTTCCACATGTCCATCCATCCACCCATTTGTCAATTATTAATCCTCACAAAAACTGTGTAGTTTTGCCCTAATGGTGACCATCTGTGAAAGAAGTGTCATTATTGGCTCCTGCAATTCAGGGCTCTGGGAGTATAACTAATTCAATGAGCAGTATTTTCAAATATTTTCTCACCAAACTTTATCTTTGCACCAACAGCAGGAAGATACATCATGTGACAGATTTAACATTATGACCCATAGGTCACTGTCTGATCATGGGGGTGAAAAATGGGAAGAGGGGAGGGGAGAGAAAAGAAATAAAGGAGCATGTGGATCTTTAGATGGTGAGTCATTGCAGTTGTTCAAGTTATTCTTCTTATTATTAAATAATTATTATGGCATGACATAACTTTTAATGTATTGCTGTACCATAAAACACCAAACTAAACCAAACAAAATGACAACAATTAAACTTTTGACACCCCTTCAGTTTTCTATGTTAACTGCAAAATACAGTACATCTAAACACATTTTCCTGTTATCTAATAACCTTACTTGAATGGGAAAGTATTAGGTGTGCCCATTTTATGAGCTATATGATGTCAAATACACAACTCACTGAAAGTCATGATTGAAGACATGTCACAAAACAATTGAAGACATGTCACAAAACAACTGAAGACATGTCACAAAACAAGCAATAAAATCATCCCTAATATTAAAAATCTTTAGAAACTTGGATTTATACATAACCTCTTGTCTGGTGACATTTTTTCACATTTCCTTAAATCAAAGCTTTTCTCCTGTTTCATATTTGAAGGTTGATTAATATAAATGCACCGCATTCTTTATCTTCTAGAATTTCCTGCAAAGACCGCTTTGTTATTATAGTGCATTTTAACCAATGACATAAGCCTACTTCAGACTTGAAATGCGAGACTATAAAACTTCATCCTATTTTAACCCTTTACAAATCTGACAAAAGAAAATCACAGATTTAAAAATAGTCCAAATGCTACAGGTTGGGTCTATCTGTATATAGACTGGTAGGTCAGTAGCTTGGTAAGTGGGTGGGTGGATGGATAGATGGATTTGGGTTTGGGTTTGGGTGGGTGGGTGTTGGTTTTAATTGCACTTTAACACATTATTGGCTATATCATGCAGAGAAAATGCAAGCAAAGTGCCTTTCACAAAGACATACTGAGGCAGCCAACCTGGGCTGGCCTGGGTGGGTATCAAACCCATAACCATTGGATGGATGGATAAATACATGTAGCTAGACAGGGAGACAGAGGAAGAGATAGAGACAGACAAACAGTTTATTTTGAGACATAACAAAGACAGGCTAAACAACATACATTTTTCTTCACTACCAGTATATGGCTTTTTCATTACAGCTGCATATGTATGGACAGATAATCCAACTGTGTTGATTTTTCCATAAACTGATATTGCAACTTTCAAATGACCATTTCTTTTTAATGTTTTCTATAAGAATATGTAAGCAACTGAAATTATTACAAGCTGAGTGATAATTCACAACAAAATACAATGAAAATGATTTACATATTTCCTATCTTTAACTGTGGATGAACATCCCCAACATTGGACAAAAGCAAGTATTTTTTGCAAAGTATGTGTGGTCTACCTGCAAGAAATATTAATCAAAGAAATAATCCAGAATGTAATTTATAAGAACTTTGGAATACATTAGCAATGTACACCTTGAAGATGTGTGTGTTATATGGATAACTGCAAAAAGACTTCTGAAGTAGGTTACTGCATCAAAGAAGCAGCCAGAAGAGCAAATTTGACATCATTTTCCTGGACTATATAAGCCTCAAACGCTGTGCTAATTTATTTTCCCTTGAATGGATCCCTATTACTATTTTTATCCTCTTTTGTGCCTTACATAAACCACAGCAGTTGTGTAAGGTTATCTAAACATATTATTCATCCACACTGGGAGACAGTAAAAAATCTAAATAATTTCAAAACTCATAAATAACATTAGTGTTGGTGCACAGTGACTTCTTCTGTAATAACGGCAAGTCAAATTGTGCACATTTATGTTGACATGACATAGGTAACTAATGCAAGTTCTGTAGAGGAATTGTTCTGGCTATTGTAATCTATGCATGAACATATCATCTTACCTGGGCACCACGCCATAATGTACCTACCACCAACCCACCCAGCCAAACCCCACATCCTCTGTGTATCTGACTTGCAAAAACAGAAATAGTTGCTTAAAGGTACATCAGCACATGAATAATGACTATTTAATACTGAGGAAATGAGAGTATAGTGCCTTGCCTGAAACACCATGGCAGCCAACCCAGCATGGTCTCTGGATTCAAACTCGCAACTCACTGATTATGGGTCTGGCATATTACGCTAACCACTGCCGAAGCCACCAAGCCAGCATGGCTCTCTGCAAAACTATTACACAGGATCTTAATGTTGACAATGTAGACATCTGGGTTGGAAATGTGACACATCTATTTCACCAATAGCTAATGCAGGTGAGAGAATAACCAACCCTGATTTAAAGATTCATGTTATCTCATTTGAAATACAAATATATCTCATATGTCTGTATAATACTTGTGGAGCCATGGTAGCTCAGTTGGTAGAGTGTCATACTCATAATCCAAGGGTTGTGGGTTTGATACCCATCCAGGCCAACTCAAGTCAGCTGCCTTGGTGTAGGCACTTAGCTCTATTTCCTTTTCCTCCGCATCATATAGCAATGTGTTAAAAGCAAACAAGCAAATGTATAATACTTATACAATACATACAGTGGGCTTGTGGATGAGTGTAACCTGACACTAATTTGTTAGACATACAAGTTAACTAAGCTGAAAAGTGTCTGCCATATTGCATTTAGCAGACTACAGTATATACTTGCTTAGAAGTCCAACTGAAAACAACACAGACCCTGATCTGCCATCACATAATGCACAGCTGACCAGGGTCTATGTTGTTTGTTTTCCTACACTGCATAGACCCAGATCTGCCAGCACATAATAGTTGGATCTAACATAATAAGCGAGTATATATGTTGGATTTATTAATACGTTTGATATTACTATCCTTTTGCCTTATCTTAAATATATCTTCTTCTACACAAGATCTATGTGTCTGAAAATCAGACTAAACATTACAGAAGGTGTACTTTATTCATCTTTGGAGACAACCACTAATATTCAGACAGATTTCCAAATGATCACTGACAGCTCAGTTAAATCTAATGGCACAATTACCAGTCATTACAAATTCCTTGTCCTGGGTGCTGTAGAAATTCACTATTAGTCTGTCTGACATTTACAGACAGTAGGGTGTCAGTGCTGCAAGATAAACTAGGTAACAATTGATATTGGGGACCACTATGTCAACTTGCATGGAGAGAAAGAGTCAGGAGAAAAATTTCTCTGAAATGAGCAATCCCAGTGTAATTTGCCGATGTCACATGATCAAACTGCTGAATCACTATGAAAAAATGGACTGAATGTCAGGGGAATGGCTACAATAAACTCTGTTGAAGGCAGAAATGCTCATGATCCGATAATGGAGTCTAAATTCTGTTAGGGGTCCATGGGCTTCAATAGCACCTGTTAAGAAATAGCACATCAATTTGCACTGGAGTTATAATTACTATCAATGTCAGGGTCAAAATGTGGGATCATAATAGTATATACATTGTAGTAATTTACTTAGAGCTATGAACCATCACTTTCATTTTAAAATAAATTCCATCTAAGCTATTACATGTTCTGTATATACTGGCATGCAAGTCAGATCAAACTGCAAATAATATAAACGCAGATCTGCTGTTGCATAATGCACTGTCAGATCAGGGTCTGTGCACATCATTAGGACTGATCAGTAGAACAAAAAACACAGACCCTGATCTGCCAGCACATATCTGGATCTATGTTCTATGCAGCTGAATCCAACTTGTATAATAGTACTGAGTGTTTTTTCTATGTTATCGATGAAAGATTAAAAAGATTATGAACACAAACTACATGAAATAAACTCCGTGACTGCATCATTAATTATCCAGATTATACCATAAATATCAAACTGTTCATGGGAGATCAAGCTAATTTCTTTGTACACCACCACATACTCCATAATAAGCAACTATATTTTTGTACTTTAATTATTCGAATCAAAAACATTTTGGTTCTTATAAACAGGCCCACTGACAGAAATTCCAGGCCCCTGGGCAAAGCAGTCATGGGCTGCAATACTAGTTTAATTTTTTTGCAACTTATAAAACCTGTGTACAGTTTTGCATATAAAACCTGTAGTAATCTACCATAACTTAGACTCTTGCAAGGAACAAATTTTAATATTTACTGCAAAGATTAACTATCTTTTATAACTGAGCTGATGGCGGGCCCCTAGAAATCGCCTGGCCCCTGGGCAATTGTTTCTCCAGCCCTGCCACCCCCCTCTCGGCAGGCCTGACTGTAAACGGTATATTATACACTCACCGCATGGTGTAAATATTATTATTATACTTCAATTATGTAAAACTTCTTTCAGTGGTCGGATAGTAAGGTACTCAAAGACGTAATACCGTTTAACTTATGTACTATGTCACTGTTGCTAAGTGACATTGCCTAGCAATACTAAATGATACATTCTGCCTTATACAGTCATCCTTGAAGTAAATGCAAGCCATCCACACTATTTGGTCATGATAAATGACATGGGTATTATGCCAAAACAATTTTTATTCTTTCAGTCTCAGTAACCTTATAACCTTTGACCCCACAATTGATTCCCATCTTGTCTTAATTGCAAGAAATCCACAAAGTTTGGTCATGGTGTGGCACACAGGACTTAATTGAGTTATTTTGTGGAAACCATTTACTTTTTCAAGTCCCTCTTATCCTGACCTTTGTTTTTTCTTCATTCAGTGTGACAGTGACCTTTGAACTTCTGACCCCAAAATGAATAGGTGTCTTCCTTGTCTCAAATGCAAAACATCCAATACAGTTTCGTCAGAGTAGGTGATAAAGAATTAGTGCATCATGTGGAAACCATTGTTCTTCTTAGTATTAGTATCAGCAGGAGTTTCACCTTTGAACTGTTGACCCCAAAATCAACAGATGTCTTTCTTATCTCAACTGCAAGTCATTTACAAAGTTTGGTTCTAGTATCTGGGATACAAGTCAAGTTATTGCATTCATTCAGTCACTGTGACATTGACCTTTGACCTTTTCAGCCAAAATCCATAGTTTTCTTCCTTTTGTAATGTTAGATGGTGGAGAACTAGAGTTATTGCGCTGAAGCAAAATATGGAACAGATGGATACAAAACATAACATGATACACTCCACCTTATGGCGGATATATACAAAAATGATAATTTTCTTACAAGAGAATCTGCTGAAAATTTCTAGGTCACAGTATGCAGGACTAGTGTCTGCTATGTCCCTCTACATGTACTAACTAACAATGACTCCCTGGTCTGGACAGTAAATGGACCTTATTTATTGACCAGATTTTACAGAAACTACAGGTCACAGATGGTCAAATTTTAATATCATTTCAACTGGAAAAGAATGGAGACAGTTTTAATGCAGATTTTATTTCACTGTGTCAATTTCTAATTACAATTTTGTAAAAATACACTATTTTGAAGAAAATAAAATCCTTACCAATTTTCTTAATTTTTTAAAATATTTTCTTGCCATTGTGGTCTTTTTCAAGCTGAGTAACAAGCATGTAATCATTATCTTTGAAAACTAACATATCTTTGTATGAAACATTTATATTAGGTTGCTAATTTTAATGATTGGGTGAAATGATACCCTTATAAAAAGAAAAATCTAGTCAGGTGTGAATGGGAAGACAATGCTTGTTTTAAAATTGTGCTGAGTGACCTGCCATTGCATAATGCACCAGCAGATCAGGGTTTACATTGTTTGTTCTGGTGATTACTACTAACAAACTGCCACAACTCAGATATGTCAGTGCATTATGTGATGGTAAATCTGGGTCTGTGCAGTTTGCACTTAGACTCGACCTATAAGTGAGTACAGATGGTATTAATACTTTTACTGTTAATTATATGAACATCTGCAAAATATAAATAATTGTACCAAAAACTGAAGACAATATGGTCCATCTGGACATGGACTAGGATTGGCAAAGTATTTATCATCAGCTATCTGTTTATAACTTGGTTTCTGACATCTTGCAAATACTCAACAAATGTCAGCATGCATAATTAATCACTGTGGGATAGACCTGAAGATTATGATGGTAAAAACTAATTGAGGTCAAAGAAGAAATGGGTTGGGATGATGAGACTGTGATTGGAAAATTGAGATTTACCATCTGTACTTGCTTATAAGTCCAGTCCAACTGCAAAACAATACAGACCCTGACCTGCCATCACATAATGCGGTGGCAGATCAGGGTCTATGTTGTTTCTTTTACTGATTACTCCTAACAAACTGCATACCCAGATCTGCTGATGCATTATACGACAGATATGGGTCTGTGCAGTGTGCAGTTGGACTTGCCTTATAAGTGAGTATATAATGTAAATGGGTGGGGAACAATTACTTAACTTGCATTGGAGTCCAAGAATAGAACTAATTTTAATGAGACTGAGGATCAGCTACATATGTTATGTAGATGCTTAAACTTAAATTGGCAATCACTGCATTAAATTGGCAATCATTGCATTAAATTGGCAATCATCACATTAAATTGGCAATCATCACATTAAAATGGTGATCATTGCATTAAATTGGCAATCATCACTTTAAATTGGCAATCATCACATTAAATTGGCAATCATCACATTAAAATGGCAATCATTGCATTAAATTGGCAATCATCGCTTTAAATTGGCAATCATTGCATTAAATTGGCAATCATAATATTAAAATGGCAATCCTTGCTTTAAATTGGCAATCATTGCATTAAATTGCCAATCATCACATTAAATTGGCCATCACTGCATTAAATTGGCAATCATTGCATTAAAAGTTTTCATCTATGGGGAAAACCTAGGTCTCTTAGTCTCATTATTATGTACTTTTATATTTTACTCTTTTCATGATGAATATATGGTCAAAAGTGATAAAAGGTCTATGTAAAATTCAAGTATTTTTTTCAGGCACGCTGTTCACACCCTCCTATTCCTGTTTATAGAACAAGAATACAGTATGTCATGTACAATTTAAATTATCAACTGTAAATAGATGTTAACAGCAATTAAGCATAAAGCCAGACCAACCTTCTTCCTGTTGTGTACTCCCACAATTCCAAATGCTATATCCTTCCCAATCAAGCACTGCCGCACAACGATCCGACATGATGATGATGAATCTTCTTTTTCTACAATGCTAATATCCTTGCTTGAAAGTCTATAATTTTGGAGCACTGTTCTTTTGTCATTTGTTTTCTCCTTTCCATTCACATTTATAAAAGAGCTTTGGTTTCCTGTTTGTTTTCTGGGATTTCTATGTTCAGAACCTCTGTGAATTTTAGAATCCTTAGAATCAACAGAAGATAGTAAAACAAAGTTATCTCCCTTGCTTTTCATTGGGAAGGAAATTTCATGATCCAAGCCTCTCAGCCCATTATACAAGTCTCCGGGCAAAGACTCATATGACGAGTCAGCACTAGAAACTTGTCCATCCAGACGCTTACCAACTTCGATATACTTCTGACTATTATTTCCTAAGCTTTTGTGATTAGTTTCTTTGGTTTGTTTTTCCTCAACTTTAGTTCTTGACAAATGAACACCTTTCTGGGGAACAGAACCATGTTCTTGTCTTAATTTTGACACGCTTTGTTCTTGTCTTAATTTTGGTATGCTTGAATTCCCTTGTTTTTGTATCTTTGCTGCATTTGTAACACCTGTTTTGGCACTTTCAGATTGACTTGAATAAGCTTTGGTTGTATTAGGAGCAACTACAGCAACTTTTGGATGACTGAGAGATTTGGATACATTAGCACATAAAAGTTCCTTTGATTTTACAGGAGCATCTTTTCGAAACAAGAGGACATTATCATGAGGGAAATTTTGTCTACTGTCATGAGTCCTCATACAGTCTAATTTAAGTTGTCTTTCTACATCTGGGGGCATATAGTCTAATTTAAGTTGTCTTTCTACATCTGGGGGCATACTAACACATTTGGTTTTCTCCTCTGCCTCATTGCTGTGGAATTCCTGAGAGGTCACACTCAGATCTTTTTGTAACACCTTTTTTCTCTCATTAGGGAGGTCCTTAACTGTCTGAACATGAGCATCATCATTATATTTAGATCTGTTTGACAGACTATCTTTGCTTTTACCTGAATGTTTCACATCCCTCAAGTTTGTATCCTGGTTTGAAGTCTGTTTCTTTGAAAATAAAACTTCATCTTTATTTAACACCTGCAAGTCATTTACTCCATGCTTGCTTTGTTTCATGGGTTCTTTTGTAAGGATTTCATCATATTTTGAGTTGCTGGGCTTATTGTTATTTGAGTTGCTGGGATTACTGTTAGCAGATAATTTATTTTCTTGCCTATCAATATGAGCATGACATGCAATCTTGTTTTCACATGAAAAACTTGAAATTATTTTCTCATCCTTTGCATGGAATGCCTTTTCTCCACTTTTTAAATCAAAACTTTTCCTATTGGAGGAATGTGATCTAGGCTTCTTATTTCCCCAATAATGTGGTTCTGTTTTAATGTCTGTACCTAGGTTATGATCAACTGCATTTTGATTTTTGTCACAGAGAAAGCCATTTGCCAGCTCCGATGATATATCATTAGTTACGCCAGTAAGTGATTTTGATCTAAAGATTTGCATAGGTGATTTCACATTGTTGAGATCCCAACCACTATCTGGTCTTGCATTGCTGTCAGGTATAAAAATTTTTCCTATTTTTTTACTCTCACGCCGAATAATAACACTGACAGACCTTGTACGAATTGGCACCCTGTTCAAGTCTGCAAAGTTCTGTGCCTCAATCTGAACCTCGTCTGGACTTGTTGGGGAGATTAACAACTCTGAAACAATATCCTTTTTTATTTCGTTCTTATCTCTTTCCTTAACTGTCATCATTGGTTTCTCTACAGACTCCGAAAATCCATCATAATTTCGAAACTGCCCATCTGCTCTTGTCCGAAATCTGCCTGAAATTGCAGGAGTCGCCATACAAACCATTTTCTCACTGTGTTCCTTTAGGGTCTCCTACTAACCCCAGGAGTTCATATAAATGAAAGTATACTTGATTTAGTCTCTGATTCAGTGCATAGAAAACTAGGTCTGATTTCTGTGGCATGTGACTCTGTGAAAGAGTTCTGCGATTTTGATTTCTCTTATATTGTTATCCTTTACTTCAGATTTATTTACTATGAGCATTATATTGTTATCTTATCCTTGGAATAACATGGAACAGAAAGTAATCCTGGTACGTTTATCAGCCGCCATTCAGCTAACGGATGTTGACATATTTTGCTGTATTTAAAGATTTTATACAGATCAATCAATACGTGATTGATTGACAAAAGTTCCAAACTAGGAACCTAGTTACCTGGCTGATTTCAGCACACAGCCTCATTAATTATCAACTAGTCAAAATATATCACATGCTTTAGTTTTCTTTGAGGTCAATGTCCACAAAAAATATATGCTACAGAACTGGAAATACAGAATGTTAATGAAACATCACACAGAGGTAATGTACCTATCACTAATATGTCAGACTGCAGTTAGGCTGATTTATTCACATCAGACCAGGAGTCATATATCAGCTTACGATTACATACCCTAGTTTTGCAAATGTATGAAATGTGCAACTCAATGAATGTTAATTAAAGCCTCACTGACCGAAAATGTACCTATCAATTTTCTTGTGCAGTATTAGATAAATGCCATCACATACACAACAGTCAATTTCATAACAGAAATTACATGATGTCAAAACAATAATATAACCTCATTAACATAAATAATGCCGTCAGATAAAAAATTCACATAAATTCCACAAATAAGTACATGTATTCAAAATTCCTGGAAAGGAAGAATGCCATCATAATCCTCCCTGCTCTTGCAGATGACACATCTATCTCCATATTTAAAGTGAATACGTATGTAGTAGGTAATCCAAACTTTTGTTAACAATCCTTGAGATTGCTCTTTGCATAAAGATTCCCTTTGCAGTACACCAAATACTCCAAGTTTATGCACTTTACTTTTTCCGTCTGCTTCACACTAAGGTAAACTCATAATCTCATACTTCAAATTCTTCAGTAGTTGTCAGCCAGTCCAGGGAAGACACTTCCTAACTTCACCAATCCCAGTTGTGACTTAAACCAAAAATTTTATACAAAATCTTTCCATCTCAACAAAGTTCCCTTTTTTATGAAAATCATTCCTTGCTGAAGTACAATTCCCCCCTTGGTGATGGGATTGCTCCCCATGGAATGAACAACAGTACAGAACCTTCTCTACTATCTACTGTGTCATACATACACAACCAACTCAAAACTTCAGAGTTTAAGCCACTGGGGTCACCTTCAACCAATCAGAAAGTGCTATCTGACACTGTCTATATTTAGACCTCTCCAGGTAGAACTTTACTCAATGTTCACAGGTAAAAGGAAAGAATGCAACTTTTTTATATTTAAATTCTGTACAGGTAGTCAATTATTGTCGGGTGATGATATCTCACTGCAGACAGCAAATACCTCTCAGTGTAGGGGTAACTGCAATCAACAGGTTTATTGCCAACCTTAAATAATCTTCATGATGAAGAATGTCCAATGATCATTATATATATATATATATATATATATATATATATATATATATATATATATATATATATATATATATATATATATTTTTTTTTAATTGAATGACATGTTTGAAATGAAAAAGCAAATAAACCTGATCTCTCTGGTCAGCAAATGCATATACATATAAATGTAGTGACAATATATACCGTATTTGATGTAATTCTCATACTGCATACTTACAAAATTATTATTTGGTTAATTTTGTGAGGCTAAAGTGCACATTAATACTATTATAAAGAATGGTCCCAATCATAAGAGTTAGGTTCCCTTTTCCCTATGTTGGGAGCTCTCCACTCTGGAGATGCATTTTCTCTCCCAATATGATCATGCTGAATAAAACATGTCAAATTTGTGGGTTTTTTTTAGACCTTACCCAATAAAGTTAAATGGTAACAAGACATCAGACATGCCTTGTAGTACCATATATAGTCGTGTATAAGTTGAGTCCAACTACAAACAACAGAACCTAATCTGCTGTAATACAATGAGATGGAAGATCAAGGTCTATGTTGTTTCTTCTACTGATTATTCCCAACAAACTGCATAGACCAAAATCTGCTGGCACATTATGCAATGGTGGGTCTGGATCTGTGAAGTTTGCTGTTGGACTCAACTTGTAACTGAGTATATATGGTAAGTTACAACAAGAGTCCCTCGAAGGGACTGACACTCTGCTGACTGAGAAGAAATTCCGAGAAATGAAGATAAGACCATTTCTTACTTTTAACTGTGGAGTGTTGAAACCATCTTTCATATTCTTTCAGTGATAACAAAATTTTACAATTAGCTCCTGTGGTGGACATATTGGATGTCATCTTGGCACTATTTTCATTTAGGTCCAACAAGGCATCATAAGAAGTCTTCTGGTGGAAACCCCGTGCTGATATAACTTTCTGTTTTGGAGGAGTAACGATCACAAGAGTTTCAAGATCGATGCTATGGTGGCCATATTCAATATCAGACTGGCACCATTTCTATTTAGTACCAATTAGACATCACAAGTCGATATCACAAGCCATCTAGGAGAAGTACAGATAACAAGATTTTCAAGATGGTCATTGTGGAAGTCATATTAGAAGTCATATTGGCACCATTTTCATTTATGACCAACTAGGCATCATAAAAAGTCTTTTAGTGAACACCTTTGTTGATATAACCATTCATTAAGGAGAAATAGTAACAACAAGATTTTCAAGATGGCCATTGTGGCCGGCATACTGAATGTTCGAATGGCACCATCAGGACCAACTAGACATCATAAGAAATTGTTTAGTAAAATCCCCATGCTGATATAACCATCCATTGAGGAGGAGTAGTGATAATGATACTTTCAATATGGCTGCTGTGGTGGCCATATTGGACATCAGATGAACATAATTTTCATTTCGGACCAACTACACATCATAAGAAGTCTTTTGGTGAAAACCCCAAGGGAATATTACTTTTCATTCAGGAGTTGCAATAAAAGATTTTCAATATGGCCACTGTGGCAGCCATATTGGACATCAGATCAGCCCTATTTTCATTTAGGACCAACTAGACATCATAAGAAGTCTTTAAGTGAAAACCCCATGTTGATATGACCATCCATTCAGGAGGAGTAGCAATAACAAGATCGGCACCATTTTCATTTAGGACCAACTAGACATCATAAGAAGTCTTCTGGTGAAAACCCCATGTCAATATGACTTTCCATTCAGGAGTAGCGATAACAAGATTTCCAAGAGGACCACTGTGGTGGCCATAATGAACATCAGATCGGCCCCATTTTCATTTAGGACGAACTAGTCATCACAAGAAGTCTTTTAGTAAAAACCACATGTCAATATGACTTTCCATTCAGGTGGAGTAGCAATAACAAGATTTTTAAAATGGGCACTGTGGCAGCAATAATGGAAGTCCAAGCGACATCATTTTCATCTAGGACCAAGTAGATCATGGGATGAACGTGTGTGTAAAGTTTCATGGTGATCCTCCAAGTTGTTTAGGAGAAGTAGTGATAACAAACTTGTGCTAACGGACGGATATCGACATATGACAGACAACAGACCATCCCATAAGCTCTTCTGGTCTATAACCAGTAGAGCTAATAAAATCATCATGCTCAGTGGGTGTTTTAGCAGCTGCTTTCCTCCCATAAGATATGCAAAGATTGACAGATGTCCACTCAGTAAATGATACATTGTGCAAGTTTTGACCAGAAAGAGTCTTGTGTGATTACTAAGGAATGTGCAGGTATTAAGCTGAACACTGTAGACTGTATGACATCACTCCAAGTAAATATGTTTAACCTGTTATAAGGGGTAAAATTATTTTTGTCTTTACCTTTTAAACAGATTTTAATCACACTTTAATAAAACTCTCCACTTAACTAATTCTGATGACAAGCAGAGCATGGCCTAATTGTTCAACTACATGTAAGTAACAGTAGCATAAATGTATAAATTACATCCAAAACAATCCATAGACATATATATATATATATATATATATATATATATATATATATATATATATATATGCATGTGTGTGTGTGTGCATGTGTGTGTGTATGTGCATACATGCATGTGTGTGTCTGAACAGTTGAAGTACTTGCACATCAAGTTATTGCAATCAATATTTTTTGTCTATACTACAATATTGTCCAGAAGATAATGGCTATTGAGAACCAATTATACAGCGATTTCTCATCATTTAATGCCCTTTTTGTAGACTATTAAGACACAATTAATATCATGGCACAATTTTATGATTCCAATGAACAGCCTTATAATGAGAAGCACCGTATATTGCAAATCTTGGGAACTGCTGTGGAGACAATAAACAGCATGTAAAGTCATAACAATCTCAGTGAAACTCAGCACAAATAGGCAATCAAATCAGTACCATACATAATCCCTTTTAAGTCGGGTCCAACTGAAGACAATATAGACCCAGATCTGTTGCTGCATTATGCACCAGTAGATCAGGGTCTATTTTGTTTGTTCTACTGATTAATCCTAACAAACTGTATATACCCATATCTGTTGGTGTATTATGCAATAGCAGATCTGGGTCTGTGCAGTTTGCAATTGGGTCCAACTTGTAAGTGAGTTTATATGGTAATTTTCTTTTCAAGATTTCAATTTTGCTGTTCCCTGACATGCAATGAATTTCATGCACACACTTCCAGCACATGCTCTTTTCTATTCCAAATCAATGATCTTCACCAAATGTCTCTCTTGTAATGAACCACATGGATTAAGTGATCATAATTCAAGCAAAATAATGATGGACTCTGACATCAGGCAACAAAAGGCTGCCCATTCCACATCTTCCCATCCATTAAGTATCAGCTGTCAGGTCATTCTAAAACTTCACAGTGATTACTGACTGCTGTTATTGACCCCTCAAGTCTGTGTGCTCTTCTGGCAGCAGTCATTGTATGCTGATCAGCTGGGAGCAATATTATACTTCTGTCTGTGTATGATAATAATAGCTCTCTTACAGGCTGCTGAATGGATGATAATACCAATTAGTATGAATCTGGGGCTACAACTTTCAAATTATGAAGGAAATTAGCACGTTTCATAGCATCTATACATGCTTTACACTCAACATCAATATTTCTCTGACAACTTTAATCAAATTTAAATTATGGAATTTCCACTCAATAACCTTTATACCTAGCAATTTGATGAACTAGTCCAAGATATTTTTTTTTCCATTGCTTCAAACCACTTAGAGGGAAAATTTACATCAAAATGTGTACTGTGAAAACCTGACTTAAAAGAACACTCAAATGAACATAAACTATGTCCTTTACGGATATGCATCCTTTGTATACGTTTAAATATGTAAAGAAATGCAGCCAAGGGATTCTTAAATGTTCTTTTATGATCAGTGTCCTTTATTATCGAGGTGTCTCCAGTAGCAGGTTTCACTATCAATTTTTTTCTATGTAACTTTTAAATTGATTCTGTAGGGATTTTGGAAAAAGAAAGATTTACATCAAGATTAGTAATTTTCTGCTTTTCCTTTAACAAATTTTCAGAAATTCCATTAAGACAAAGCATAATAGTTTTAGTTTATGATTTTCAAATGAATCCTCACCTCATATCAGAACCGTGAAGCTGTAAAAATCTTCCTGTTATTACAAAGCATTCATAATGGAAATTTTGGTTATTGTGAAACCTGTGCTAGCATACATTTCCATGTAAAGACACCTTTTTATAAAGGAAAATATTTTAAGAACCATTTTCTTTACACTGATTTCGCATAAATTTGACCTCCATATGAAGGATATTTGTACAAAAAGGACAAACTTTGTGGTTAATTGAGTGTCATATATAGACAGGTGTCCTTTATAGACAGGGCTAAATGCATCCTCAACATAAAAGCTGACAACCAGTGTAGCACAGTCACAGCAAATTATTTATGGAAACAGATCTGGATACTAGCCAACCACTTGAAAAAAATCCACAGCTCTTGATAGACTAGCTGCTGAAATAACACTACTGAAATGTATGCATCCAAGTAACATAATGCTGTAAATTGTCTTATTGAATCACACAGTGTAATGGTATTTCTTCTCTAATACCTCTCTGTGTGCACATGAACATCTGTGTGTGTGCATGTTACTTGTGTCTGTAAATTAAGTATGGCTGATGGGCTTATGAATGAATGAATGAATCAATCAATCAATCAATGATAACAGCAAGTCTTTCTTGGAGGCTAAATGCTGCATATATTTCAGGGTTTAGAGAAATCCTTGCAAGCTCAAAAGCAATATGGATATACTGGTATATTATTTTGTGTGTTTGTGTAAATATACCCATATGTAGATATTTATACATATGCTATACAAGTATAGCTGTGTTATCTTACATGAAAATTTACAGTGAAAACTGCCTTAACAGTCATCTCCATATAAATGACACTTTATAGAAGACAACATTTACCAATCCATTTTCTTAATTCACTAGCAAAGTTGACCTCTACATTAAGGACAGCTACCAACCAAGGACAAATTTTTAATGGAATCACTAGTGTCATTTCACTGTACATCATTACAGTTTGCATACTTATTTATATGTCAGGTAAATCTAGAATTCCACATCTATGTACGCCATTCTGTAATGGTGTAACACCACCTTACCTGTAAGGTATCAAGAGGATGTAATTGGGCAGCACATCTTTCTTCATAATCTCTACTCCATGTAAAACAATCCACAGTCTCATCAGGAAAAGTGAAAGTTTCTACACTTGGTGTCATCACCAACCTCAGTAGTCGAGACACAATTTTTCTACGTCTCCAGACAAGGGTATCCTGTGTATTATCTAAAGAATAACCTGGACTTTCAGAGAGGCCATAACGAAAGTTCCTAACTGAATGTCGAGACTGTACTGCAGACATTGCATGTGCGTGGGATGTTGTTTTTTGCAAGCAGATGTCAAGTTGATTTGTCACTTATTGTTCTTTGTGCATCCCACTCTCATATAAGTAAGACATTGTACATATGTCAGGAAGCAAAACATGTAGGACTATGAATGCATAGAATACATCAGTAAGCAAAAGATGTAGGTGTAATCAAGGATTCAGACAACCTCTAGGCAACTAACCTGAATCAAATCCTTTCCTATTAGTATTATAATTAATCTGCTACTGTTAATCTGTGTACCACTCTTACTTGCAGATCTCCTTAAGAAGCATGACTCCAGTACTTTCAATGTATATTATGTCAGGTAAACATAATCAGAATGGAACTGTGCCATATATCTGGCATAATCTTGGAACACTCCTCATCCAAGAAAAGCAGACCCAGTACATTCAGTTGATTGGATGCCTCTCCTCACTTTTACGTAAACAAGATTATGTTTTTGGAATACTAATGTAAAGACGACCCAGTCGTAATACCATACAGAACAGACATACTGGAGGACCAGCCAACATCCTAGTAAATACCATTCTGTAAACTCAGCCTCTGCAGCTAACACAGACTGTATGCCAGGTAGATGAGTAGATACAGATAAGTAATAATTTACTCTGAGGTTTTGATCAGGTGGTTTCAATGGCTTAACACTCCTATCATAAACTGTTTTTACCAGCTGCATGCACACTGTATAACAGTATTCTTCTTCCTGTTGTGCTGTACTGTTTTCTCATGCAAGTCTAGGCTACGTGCATGAGGCATTGCCAAAACAGTACAATCAGTGGTTAAATGCTTTTCTGTCTCAGAGTAATTTAATAAATCCAAATGCAACAGGCACTTAACCAAAATCTTTGTATTACATCATATACAAATGCTCTATTTTCACTGCTTGTACTTTTTTTTTTCATCGCACTGTTACCTGTAGAAATATTCTGTACAGTTTCTCTAGAGGGTCTCTGTACTAATAATCTATCTGCATGCATTGTTAAAGGAAATATATAATAAATACTATGTTATTTAAAGCTGAGAGTGCTGGATTTGTTGATTTAAAACAACCTGGAATAACTGAATTTTACAGTAAATCCTCAAAAAAGCCTGATGTCCATTAAACATCAGGATGCCAATACAAGACAAATTTTGCATCAACCAAAACAGGTGTAAATTTGCCTGTACTGGCAAGAATGCCAAAAAACATGCACATACACACACCAAATTGCAAAAATTGTTAGAACAGTTATGGAAATCAATTTTATTAGAGCATGTGCAGCTATGTTAGTACAATCCTGCTAAAAAGTTTTCTCCCCAAAAATCTAAGTCCAAACACAAAAAAGTTATCAAAATTATAGAAGATACCGAAAGAATATGAAAATTGACTCAGATTATCTACAAGTGCATTGTTTTAATCCTCTTTTGCTTGCATTATTTTCAATAAACATTTCTGTGACAAATGCAGTTTTCACACTATTTCTATGATTTACTTCATTCTTGAAACCTGCAGAATTTCATGAAAAATGTGAAAATGACATGAACAATAATGAGAACATGGGAACATGTTTATGTAACCATTGCAATTAATCAATAAATGGCCTCATTAAAATTACAAGTGTATCAAATTAAATTTCACATTCTTGTCAATCATTAGGAACATTTGGTGGCCTAGATACAAATAACTGATCTAAATTGGTGGGAAATATTGGTATTCATATTATGTATCATATAGGAGTAATATTTTACCTTCAATTATGTGCATTCACATGTGTACTAACCTAGACACAAACTTTTTTATACACATTATGTGCCTTTTCTGTATGGAGTCTAGAATCCAAAAGCAGGCTTAATGGGGCATTTATGGGAGTTTATCATACACAAGAGGCCAAAGTGAGCCTAATATTGCAAAACTGGCATACAATGATCAGAACTGCAGATGTAGTAGGGTTATGTTGTTTGGTTGGTTTTAATGGCACTTTTAACACATTCATGGCTATATCATGCCCAGGAAATGGAAGCAAAGTGCCTTTTCCAAGGACACACCAGGGCAGCTGACCCAGAATGGTCTGGGTGGGTATCCAACCTGCAACCGTTGGATTATGCATCCTATGCTCTACCATCTGAGCTACAGTGGCTCCCTCCATAGTTGTAATAAGGCAGGTACCCTTGTCTGGATTATTTCCAGCTATTTTTTTATTGAAACCGATCGTATTTGGCATGTTGTGTAAAAGATGGCATAATGGCATCTCCTGTATGAATGCAAAAGGTGCATGCCTGGACTCCATTGCAGTGGGAGCCACCCCAGACTACATTTGAATAAAGCATCCAACAAAACATTTGTATGAAGTTTGATTAAAAAAATTTCAGCCATTCTGGATAAGAAGTTGCAAATGTTTTCCAGCTAGTTGCTATAGAAACCACATCTTTGCTAGTGGAACCACCATGGACACGATTATGATAGAGACTGTCCTACAAAATATTTCTAACTAATTTGATCAAAACTGGCTCTGTTGTTCTAGAGATGTTGAAAATATGTGTATGATCTGGCCACTATCAAGGTGGCTACACCATTACTAGAAAAGCCAGCCCAAGACAAAAAAATTTGATAGAGCATGTCCCAAGAAATGTTCTTACCATGTTTGATCAGAACTGGCTCAGCATTCTGGAGAAGGTGACAACAGATTTTCAAAATGGTTTCTATTGAAGACACATTATTTGTAGGAAAACCACCCAAGGTACAAGTTTAACAAAGCACATTGAAGAAACATTCCTGCCAAGTTTGATTAAAATTTGCTCAACCATTTTGGAGAAGAAGTTTGTAAAATAGGTTTCCTACCTAGCTGTTTTGGGAGCTACACCACTGCTAGGGAAGCCACTCTGAACACAATTTTGATACAGCATGTCCTAAGAAACATTTCTACCTAGCTTGATCAAACTGGCTCAGTCATTCTTGAGAAAAAGTTGAAAATAGGTATTTCAAATGGTTGCTAATGAAGCCACACCATTGCCAGGAGTTAACATGAACAAAATTTGGGTAGAACAAGTCCTGAGAATAAGTCAAAGTAGGTTTTTCACCTGGCTAGTATTAAGGAAGCCATACCACTGCTTATGGAACCATCTGGGAAAAATTTTAATAGAGACTGCTCTAAGAAATGTTCCTATCAAGTTTGATCAAAATTGGCTCAGCCATTCTGGAGAAGATGAAAATAGGTTTTCCATATTGTTGCTATGGAAGTCACACCAGTGCCAGGAAAGTTACATGAAAACAATTCGGGTTGATCATGTTCTTAAAAATATTCCTACTGATTTAGTTTTAGATACAAAGCTTATCTGCATTTTCAATGCAAACAAATCAACTAAAAATGCATACAAGATGTTTAAATGTGTTCAAATTTATACAAACTAATTTGATTTAAAAAGTTAGTCCAAAGTTGCCAGCATATATACTGTCATAAGCACTATCCATGTTTTATGATGCCACATTTGATTAATATAAACTACGCAATTGGGAAAAGTTCTGGATATTCCTTGCATTTTTTTAATTTGATAGTATATTATCAATGTGAGAACAATCACAATGAAACATAGCCTTATAACTGAACACAAACTGATTCCGCAATCATATTGGCTTTTCTACCACAAATCCACCTTGGAACAGTCAATGCAAAAATTACACTGTACTAAAAGCATTCTCATAACTTTATGGAATTATTCACACAAGTACAACAAAGGTTTCTAATAAGCTCTAACTTAGAAAGATAAACTTTTTATATGTTTTAGCCGAGAAGGAACTATCTCAGTATATGATGAGGTGTGATGTCACATGATGTCATTTAGTAAACGGTGTATATTTGTTTGCAATCGCAGCTTCTATAATATTTCAAAAAAGTTTTTCTAATCACTGGTGGAAAGGCTCAAGCGTGTTCCATTTGCCTGAATCAGTTTTGGTCACTAAGCTATTTGATACATTATAAAAGGCATGATTAACGTTGTTATGGTTCAGACTCTGATATTGTATGTTTGAGTTATGTTGTACACAAACTATCCCATCAAATAAAAAAAAAAAATACAAGTAGTTCCAAACCAGTGAGTAAATTACTAAATAATTTGTGTTCTTATCTAGAGCTCATTACCAAGGAGTAAATTACTAAATTTATTGCATTCTTATCTAGAGCTCATTACCAGGGAGTAAAATACAAAATTATTGCATTCTTATCTAGAGCTCATTACCAGGGAGTAAAATACAAAATTATTGCATTCTTATCCAGAGCTCATTACCAGATAGCAAAATACAAAATTTATGAAATTTGAATCTCTTTACCAAATTTGTGTGAGATTGGCCCAGCAGTTATTTAGATCTTCAAAATAGCAAATGTTGACAGACGATCGATGGTGAAAGATGGTTGACACACAGTGGATGCAGGGTCATAACATAAGTTAACTTGGCCTCATGGCCAGGAGAGCAAAAAATATGTGTTCACTTTGTTGAGAAAAAAAAAACCCAGCTCAAAATTATTGCTATTTATTTGTTATTTATTTTACTTCTTTAGTTACTTATTCTATATATTCATATATATATATATATATATATATATATATATATATATATATATATATATATATATATATATATATATATATATATATATATATATATATATATATATATATATATATATATATATATATATATATATATATATATATATATATATATATATATATATATATATATATATATATATATATATATATATATATATGGCCAGGAGAGCAAAAAATATGTGTTCACTTTGTTGAGAAAAAAAAAAAAACAGCTCAAAATTATTGCTATTTATTTGTTATTTATTTTACTTCTTTAGTTACTTATTCTATATATATATATGAAATTTTATTTTATTTTATTTTAGATAATTATGACAATATTATTGGAAGAACAATATGAGGAATTAAGCAATACAGCATCTCCTACATTAGGTTCCTCTCTAAAAGCTGTTCTAATGAAAAACTTTATATTATATGTATAGTGATACATTCTTTTTAAAGCTCCTCAGTAAGCTACCATATACACTTATACATTGTGCATGTAGGCATGGATCCCATTATACTGGCTTACCATACATTGCGTATGTGGGCATGGATCCCATTATACTGGCTTAACATACATTGTGCATGTGGGCATGGATCCCATTATACTGGCTTACCATACATTGTGCATGTGGGCATGGATCCCATTATACTGGCTTACCATATATATTTGCTTTCAAGTCAGGCCCAACTGGAAAAAACATCGAGTCTGATCTGCCATTACATAATGCGCTAGCAGATCAGGGTCTATGTTATTTGTTCTACTGATTAGTCTTAACAAACTGCATAGACCCAGATCTGCCAGCACATTATGTGATGGCAGATCTGGGTCTGTGTAGTTTGCAGTTGGATCCGATTTATAAACAAGTATATGTGGTAATTTAAATTTATCAAACTACTTGTTTCACTTCACTTGATTTTAACTGAAAATTCTTAGCTAATAACAATAAAAACATCGTTAAATATCTTTTTTTGTAAATTTTTTATATAAAGCCAAAATCCAAACTGTGCAAACAATCCATGCCTAATGCCATACAAATAATGAAGCACAGGCAGGAAATTGATATCTATTCTGTTGGTGTTCACACAATGTTGGGCCAGTTTCAGATTTGAACTATACAGTAAGACCTGATTTGAACGACCTCTGTTATGAGCAATAACCTGTCAATTATGACCAATATCACTGTGCATGAATCAAGTTTACTACATAAATGCACTGTCATGAGCAATCACCTGCTAAACACAACCAGTGACCATGACTTTTTTGGTAAAATATGTGTTTCATCATTGCTATGGACAACCGCATTGTAAAACCACACATAAACACATCCCACCTTCATTCGATCCTTTGTAACCATGATTCCTGAGTCAAGTCTGCAGGAGAAGTATGGGTCCTTTCAAACCAAGATGCTTAAAATATGAGACAAAGTTGAGTCTGGTTACCAACTCGTTAGATTTATAAGATAAAACTGTATGCCAAATACCAAAACCAGACTTACCAGTACTTGCGAAACCACCACTGTAATGCCATTGTCATCATGTAATGACCAGGATGAATGGGGTCTTTTTCTTTTACTCTTATTAAATTATTTACCATTGTCGGTTCAATTAATTCTATAGTTACTGTAAAGGTCTGTATTCTTTGTTGCTTTATCAGTTACTGTTATTAAACCTGCAGATGAAGCTGAACACGCCATGGGAGTGTGTGTGTGTGTGGGTCGGTGGGGAAATCATCCTCTGTTCACCTTAGTGCATTTGTTAATCTTTTGTTTATTTAGTTGATCCATTGTTATTTATGTCATGGGTGACTTAGGTTTTGGCTTTTGGCCGTAAATAAATTTATTGAGTGTTGTCATAGCTAACTTTACAATTTAGGGATAGGACAAGTAAGTGTTACCTTATGCCATAATGGCAGTAGACTACATGTAGACCTCGAATACAGTTGATACATGTAATGTATATTGTCAATGTGTTTTCTGTGCTACCAGTATATAATTTTGTAAAAATAAAATTATATGAATGCATGTAATATTTTAACAAGAACTATGAATAAAGAAGAAAATATATAAATGGAATAGTTATGGGCATTTGTCCTTCTTCAACCCAGTTGCATTTCAACCTTGAAAACTGGCCCTCCTGTCCAGACCTGTTATGAGACCACCCATCTTAAGCAAGCACTTTTTATTGGCAGAAGGGGTGGTCTCTCAAGACAGGTTTACTGTAGCTTGTAAGCAAATGGTGAATATATTAAATTGCCTGCCTGCACTTTGATATCATGACTGCATCAGGAATTGATTGTTCCCACCATTCTGACTTTGAACATAACACACCTTAATTTGCTTGTAACAGACCAAAGTACCCTCATTTATGATCAGTTTCACTTTCATGGCTTCCATGGGTGGCTTTAAAAAGTGGGACCACTAAATGTATCTGCACCTATTAATTTATCTAATGGTGATCCTGCCTCATTTCTTCCATTTAATTGCTTTTTCTTTCAAAAATATTAATTTTTGCTGAATAATGTTCAAAAGCTAAATTATTGTTATCAGATTATAGTTGTATTTAAACCTTTGTAAAATGTCAGCACTTTTCTTACATACACAAGAAAACTGGCCTTTCAATACAGGTGGCTGCTTAGTATAGGTTTATTCCACTAATAATTTTAAGCAAGGGGCTTTGAAATACTGGTTAAGACAGGTAATTACTTAATACAGGTGACCCTTAAGAAAGGTTTAACAGTATATTTGAAGCAAAAGCTACAGCACTCCCTCACTATAAGGCCATTCATTATAACACAGTTTCTGTTATAAGGCATGTACGATCAAGGATCACATTTCATTAAGTGGTGGAAGCCGCAGTGGCCCGGTTTTTAACATGCCCTACTCACGACCGAAAGGGTGCGGGTTCAAATTCTACCATCGGACCAGCCTGGGTGAGCTACCATGGTGTGTCCTTTACTCCAATTGCCTCAGCACTAAATAACCTACTTGTGTTGCTGTGCTGTTAAGCACCAAACCACCCCAATCATCAAGTGGTAGTAAAATTATATGTATCATGTACTTCATTATAAGAAAGTCTCACTTTAAGGCAATATGGTTACCATGGACAGCATTATACTGAGGGAATGCTGTACAATTCTACAACATTGCTGGTTATCCACTGTTCTCAGATATAATGTTTAGGAAAGTGTAAGACTCTTCGACTACCATGCATACTCTATCATGTGACTTTGCTATATAAGAACAGCAGTACTATATCTTCCCATTTAGCAAACATTTTCATCTGAGATAGCAAAAGAAGAAAGATAAATTGGTTGAATCACATTAAAATGTTTTACAAATATATTAGAAAGGAGAGATTTCATTTGACAAATCACTGTTTTGTTTGCATTTGTGTTCCTTCTTCTGCATTTGCCTAAAAGTCCCTCTCAATAATTCAAGACAGCATCGCACAATGCACGAGAAAAATTTATGGTCATGAAGTTGGCTCATAAACAGATTGACTAAACATCAAACTTCATTTGTATGATAATGAAAGCTTGCAAATTACCTTCAAAAAGCCCTCAGACACTTTTTAAGCTGGTTTTATTTACCTGCCTTTCCTATGGGCCAATTATTTACACAGTCTGAAAACAGTTAGTGATAGAATGCTGAGAGGTGAAGGCAATCATTACAGAAATGTAAATTTATTACAACGCTGCCTATGTTCCCAGCTTGCAGAGACCACTGTTACCACTGACTGAAATCAAATATGAAATGTAAATGAACAAGCACTATGTTAATTTCAAGGACTTGCATAACTAATTCAAACCTGGCTCTTCAGAAGATTGGTATGACTCCAATTTCTTTGCACAGTGCATATTTAGATTTCAATTGAATCAGATGCACAGTCTAAATGAGACGCTAATTTATTACACATGAAGTGACTTTAAACATTTTAAACATCTGATAAAGCAAATATGGCAAGCCGTTTCTAAAATGGAATGCAGCTTTAAGTCAAATTTCACCTGCAAGAGCATGCAATTAAACTAATAACTAACAAAAAAGCACTCTGGGCTTAGTCTCCACAAAGAATAAATAATAATTCAATTCAGAAATTTCTTCCTAATATCACAAGTATTATGCTCTGTCAGGTACAAAGGACCACATTGTATGCTGAATAAATTCCTACAATATATGTAACATTATGATGGAACACTCTCTCTCTCTTTTGCCAAGCCATGACGTGTCGCATGAAAAGCATGTTTATTAACCACAAAACCCCACTGACAAGATGTCTGGAAAAACATAAATTCCTAAAAATTTTCTACCAATGCTGCTAAAAAGTGATACAGAAGGCTAAACAAAATACAAAAATCAAGCACAATTTGTTTTAGATTTCCAAATATTCAACACGGTGAGTAATTTTTAATTTCAACTGCTATATTATGACTGTATATCAAGATAAACCTTTATTTAATGCTTCTAGCACGTAATTGCTCTTAAACAGTCACAGAGTGGGTTCTCTTCCTGAAAAAATGTTTACGTAGCATGATGTTTCTCTTCATCTCATCAGCATCTGAATCAATGACTGCCAACAAAAAATGTACCATATATACTCACGTATAATCTGATACCAACTGCAAACTGCACAGACCCAGATCAGCAATCGCATAATGTGCCGGCAGATCTGGGTCTATGCAGTTTGTAAGGACTAATCAGTAGAACAAACAACACAGACCCTGATCTGCCAGCACATGATGCAATGGCCGATCAGAGTCTATGTTGTTTGCATATCGACCCGGATTATACGTGAGTATATATGGTAGGTCCGTCACAAAACATGACTATTAGTTTCCTGATAGTGGATCTTACATGAGTGCTCATTATGAAATTGATATAAAAAAGTCAAACAGTTTCCATCTTTTCCATCCCTGCAAGCCTTAAGATTATATTTCTCACATGAAAAAATACACAACATTTATACAATAAAACTGCAAATTAGTGAAATGACTGTTAAGTACATGTAGTATGACTTTAGGAGCTGTTATGTGTAATATAGAAAAAATATTATATGGATTTGTGAGCTTACTTAATGCTATAGTCATGTGATAACAATTGCTATGATTATTTCAAGTAATAAAACCCAAGCAGACCTAGAATTGAACATAACTTTCCTTGTGGTTTGAAGGGCTAGTAAGATTGAGAAATGTACTAGTCCTGCTGAATCTTCACCAGTCCTTCCCGCAAAACGCTGACTGGTGACAACTGAAACTTTACAAGCCACTGGACTTTGACATTATAAAAACTACTAGTCTGACGTGAAATTTACTAGCCTCTGGCTAGCGGACTACCACCAATTTTAAGCCCTACCAGGGGGGTAAAAGTCTCAAAATATATGCTTGTCCGGTCAGGCAATTACTAAAACTTTTTACTTGCCCTGAATAAACTTTTACTCAACCATTATAGACATATAAACATTGACAATGTTAACAACCTAAATTCAATGATATGAAAGGTTGTTTTCTGAAACCTATTTAGTGTATCTTCCAACACCAGTTGCAAGTAATTACAAATTCAGAGAAGAGAGGTCTCCCTCTGGTAACGATTTATTAGTATTGAAGACAGAGAAAGCAAAGTGCTTGTATGAGCTTAAAGAAAAACAAATGGAAAACAAACTGGAACATTCACTCAACCACCAGAAATATTTACTCAGTATTTCAACTTGGGTGAGTGAGTTTCCAACCCCTGAAACTCTTATTAATCCCCCTTAAAACAACAAAAGAAAAAGTATTAATACACATCAATTTCATCAGTCAGCATCACAAACAAACAAAATACCTGATTCTTGTTTGTCAACAAGACACACATCAATTTCATCACTCAGAATCACAAACAAACAAAATACCTGATTCTTGCTTGTCAACAAGACACGCATCAATTTCATCACTCAGAATCACAAACAAACAAAATACCAAATTCTTTTTTGTCAGCAAGACACACATTTTAAATCCTGACATAAAATTACCTGTGTCTCATTTGAGTAACTGACCACAACTTGCTTAGGGTTTACAGGCTACAAGGAAAAGCAAAACCATAAAGAAATCTCTGGAAAATGTTTGGTTATCTTCTCTCTTAATATACTTCTGACATCTAATGCATAAATAGAAAGACGATTCTTACTACATGTATATCTATGATTAGCATGTATAAAAATAAACAGTCTCCATGTAACACCTACAACCACAAAAACAGTTACATTTTGCCATCTTGGGTGTAATCACAAACCACCCAGTGAATTTGAAGAGTCGAACAAGACAGAACTGAAGATGAGGGTTCAAGCCAATAGTCAGAGATTCGTGTAGTTTTTATAAGATTCCAAGAGCAACAACAGCAACCCTTGGTTCCCAAAGACCTGTATGGCTGCAGATAACACAGCCAAAATAAATTATATTACACAGGCATAATACCAAGGGTCTAGCAGGGAGGTATTGGGGGGGGGGGGGGGGGCAGTGAGGTATGGGGGGGGGGGGTTGTGCTTTTTTATTAGCTTTTTTGTATTATATCAAATAACGAGTCACTTCATTTTGAAGTTAGAAAGGCACAGCTGAGAAAAAGTACACATATATATTATCATTCATATGATCAATTACAAGATACAAAGCACCAATTTATTCCAGATTACATAACAGCTAAAACTGCATTTCCTAGGATACTTTATCATCCAAATCTACTAAAAGGGTTATACTTACTTTTATATATTACATACATGTACAATTACCCCCACCCCTTAATATTCATGTACATGTATCTAATGGCATATGACATATAGATATTTTATGTGGCAAAAGAACACAAATTTACATGATCATATGTTCAAATTAGTAATGGATACATATTGCTCATTACTGTATATGACAGTTATCAGGTCTAATTAATTCTTCCACATAAAGAACCACATTTACTTGGCATGTAATATAGAATTCATTTAATGTCACCTATATAGACAGGTATTGCATCATTTCAATTTTCTAACACCTGCATTGTTGCAAAGTCGCTTTCTGACCTGTAAACCTGTACTTAGTCAAGTTCTATTGATAGATAAACTTACATACTGGTAATTAAATTCCCTGAAATCAGTCCAACAATCTTTTGTATCATTCTCCCATAACAAATTTAAGGGTGAAATTGATTAAATGAAACAATGCCAGATTTCAACCAGCCCATGTGTCTTGCAAAAAATAATCACATTTTAATAAGTATATAATAACTAATATATGAAGGCCAAACCATATTTCTATTGTATTTTTTTGTGTAACAAGTTATTGTAATTCATCTCTATAATAATAATTTTTAATGTTGAACCATAAATAGTATTTTCCCCAGGACACACGATTGCATGAATCCACCTAAATTTAAAGACTCCCTCTTAACAAGAGATTCAAGATGGCCTAATATCGTTCACCTGGATAGTTGACATGTGTCAGCTTATGAATGCTATATTATCTATTATTGTTGCCATCTTGTATCTTCTTTCCATGACTATATATATTGAATCATTTTCTTGGCATAGAACAGACAACTCATTTATACAACGTGCCTTCTCCCCTGGATCTCTTCCTGCCCTTGAGAACTAGTCCCTGATTCATAACCCCACCCTTAATGTACATACACTTATACATACATTATAAGGAGAGTTAATCTGTCCAGGCAGCATGGATTCTGTCCTCATCCACCTGAGGCCCCACCCTTGCAGTCATAACTTGGAAACCACTAAGACATACCTGACAACCTCCCAGACAGCAGTGCAGCTTTTGCGACTCAAAAAGTGTTTTGATGTCCCAAGAAGGGGGGGGGGGGGGGGCAAAGTGCATGACCCCAAAAAAGCAATGTAGTAAAAAACTTTGAATGAGTTATCTACTCATATAAGCCTATACAAAAATGACTGGAAATTAAAATTTGAATAAAATAAAATAATAACATGTCTACACTTACAAAAAAGAAACAGTTGGTATGTACATTAGAGCTAATAAAAAAAAATGTGCAAGTTTCTGTCTTTAAAATCCACTGCACAGAGGAATACAGTCTTAATTAGATGCAGTCTTTGCTACTCTAAACAGTTCAGTAGGTGGTTTGATGGTAATGCAATTGTCATTTGTGTTCATATTTGCACTCTTCTGAGACCGGACCATGAAGATCTTGTTGAATTTTTCTCAGCATAGAAAATGATCTTTTTGCATCTGCAATGCTGTGAGGAGGTGTCATACATGCAGGTCTGAAAAATGACCTGCAACTGCAAAAAGCAGATTGTGTTCTGCAATGAAATTGCACTTAGTACTTCAGCTCTTGTGACACAATCTGTTGATGATTGTTTAAACATGTTAGTTATATTTAGGTCTGAGCTCTGCGATTGTACATTGTACTGATGTGGTGCTGCTTTGTCAATGGATGTTGTACACTACAGAATAACTAATAACTAATATCAATATGGCATTTGCAGTATGTGCAAAGAATAAAATCATCCCCTACGCTGCTGTGCTTCATAAAGTCACACTTCATTAACCAGTTCTGAAATGTAGTTTTGCTGGGCTTTGCTCACTTCTCTGATGGGTCATCCTTCCCTGAATCACAACTGCATTTGAATATTTTGCCTTCAAAAATGAATCACACTTGTACACTATTCTGACTATGGATATAATCATGTTTTGCATTTTATAGGGTAAAATCCAACTTCAAAGAAACATTGCCACTAATCACAAACTTGGCATTAATCTTTAAAAAAAAAAGCTTAAACATTCTCATACAAAGCAATGATGTGTAATAACTTTTGTTCTTCAAAATCTCTTTCACTTACCCAACTTGAAATGAATTGGGATGTTCCACTGCTGTACTTGACCTATGCAAATCAGCCTAATGGACTCTCCCACCACAGTGCTCAAAAGACTTAACATGGTATCACCCTAGCTATTGTTAACCAATTACTAGTAAGTAGTCCGTGAAATGGTGGTTATCTCTGACCATCTCGCCTTTTAATTGCCTTTATGACTATCAACTGTCCAAGGACAGTTTAACATGAGCAATAAGCAGGACTGTTTACTGTTTATGCAGTCTACAGGTTACAGGCATTTATTGTTGTGGTAAGGAAAAGTCTCTCTCTCTTTTTAATTTTTTTTTATAAGATTACTGAAAATCACGTTTTTTGCAAACAATTGGTTTGGGAGTCAAAAATCATGTCTTTTGCCTAACACATTGTACTATGGCAGGTATGCTGAGATCCCCACACAAGGGAACTGCAGTGACTCAGTGGTTGAGGCATTGGAGTCGTGACCTGAATGTTACAGGTTCATCTCCCACCATTTGATCACCCTGGATCCTCATTAATATGCATGGATTCTGCTCATAATCAAAATCCTCTGCGATCTTGATGCTATAAGCTTGAAGACAAAAATCTGCTTAAAGTCTGATCAGAAATATGTCCTCCTGAGTGTTCACAAGCTCAGCCAATCAGATGCAATATCACCTCAATATTATGCATATTATATTATATCCTCCCAGTAGTTTACAAGAAAAAGCAACAAAAAATGTGTGCAAATGATCAATGGATGACAGGCCATCACAAAAGCTCTTCCATTCTATGGCCAGTACAGGTAAAAATCAGTCATTTGGAATGAGAGAAATTGCCCTAGATTACTCTGTGTGTGTGTGTGTGTGTGTGTGTGTGTGTGTGTGTGTGTGTGTGTGTGTGTGTGTGTGTGTGTGAGAGAAAGAGAGAGAGAGTGAGAGAGATCCTTGTATGATACGAGTAAAAGATCCCACTTCATTACTGGTTGCATCTGATACAAGTAAAAGATCCCACTTTATCACTGGTTGCAAACTTATGTTATGTTGTACTTTATGATCTACCCATGTAAATAATGTTCACCTTGTTATCCACAAGTGATTGTAATTAATTGATATTGCCTACCGTTATAACAGACACGTGCTGTGAAAGCTGCTTAGCGACACAACTGAAGCTTTATGTAATCTGGGTTCAGTTTCTAATATTGTTCTTTTGTACTCAACTGATGAATAAAACACATAAAGACAGTTCACAAAAATGTAGTATACCGGTAATGTCAATATTGGACACAAATTATTTTCCCTTTAATACAGAACTGATGTACTGTGCATTACTGATGATTTTAACTTTTACGAAAAATTCCTGCAAAAAAACTCTGAAATAAACAAGAGTACATCTGAAGGTTCTCACTGCTCTTTTGAAAAGGTTCCAGGGATAAGGTACATATAAAATGTGATTTAATCGGTTGATTTTGCAAAGAAAATTGATAGAAGAATGTTACTAATCTAAAAGATAATCTTCTCATGCCATCTACTTTAATCTATTACAGTAAATCATGCAATTCCAACAACCATACAATGTTTGCACAAATTAGCACAAATTTTGTGAGGAAACAACATTTTACTAAAATACTTTGACAAAATAGTATGATCTTTTATTAAACAATAGTTTATCACTATGGTTTTATGTCGCCGTTATGTTAAAATTTCCAAAACAAATGACAAAATATAATTATTATTTCCAATGGCCCCCCAAAAAACTGATCAAAATTTAATGCTTTGTTTTTTGTTATTAGACCTGTTTTTTTCTGATTCAAGGAAGAAGTTCTTGGATGACTTAAAACTAAAAAAAAAATTACACAGCACTGAGTACCAAACTTTGCTCTCTGTAAATTTTTACTTTCATAAATTTACTTAATATTTCAAACAATGTTTCTTTTTTTTCTATTTAAAACCACTTTTTTTTATATTTTTAATATCAACTATTTTTGCCACTATGAAATGAAACTTATGGAGAAAATATGCAAGAGAGATAACTCTAAAATTATAAATGTACCTTACAAGCAATTGTAGTGCTGGAATTGCCTCCCTTGGTATACTCTCCAAAAGTCAAGTTCAGATGTAAATTTCCCAACAGAATCTTAAGTTTATAGACTATGAATCACAACTGTTTAAAGAAGATTGGCACCATAAAAAATAAACTTTAATGTATATTAAGACATAATTATTGAAGTATGTACTGACATAATGGTTCAGAGTTACCAAATGCACAAGTTTCTATACCAATTTACTCAACATTGGGTTGGGAGTAATGTACTTAAGATGTTAATCTCCTCTGCTTTTGTTTTTGTGTGTGTGAGTATATATATATATATATATATATATATATATATATATATATATATATATATATATATATATATATACATATACACCATTGACCTACCTGTAATGATTGACTCTAGTGACTCGATATGCAGTTAACACAACAATGCATACTTCCTCAAGCAACTTTCAAGACATCAAGCTGATCTAAATACTTAGTCAAGAATGTGAATGATTGATCATGATGTCTGACTAATTATATGAGAATCAACCTAGAGAAAAAAAAAAATAATACTAACAGGTTCAAAGAATATGCTAAAAAGTAATGCTGCCATAATGAATGTGTCACTTAATGGAGTTAATTTAGCTTATGCAGAAATGAATAGCTTTTAGGACTTAATGTGGATGAAACTTTATCTTGGTCCATTCATATACAAAATTTATGTTGTAGTATTTCATTCTGCCTTGCCCTGTTAGGTAGAATTAGGGTCAACCCTCTTCTAAAAACAAGATAATTATTCTTTAATGGTTAAATCATACCTCTGATTGACTTTGATTGTACAATTTGAAGCATGCATGCAACTAAGAAATTGAAAATGTTTCTAAACTGCAAAAGACAGTAGCATGTTTGATTCTGGATGTTAATGTTCATGCACCATCCCCCCAGTTGTTTAAAGAATTAAACTGGCCCACTGTCAAAAATAGAACGACATACCACAATGTGTTCAAGTCTATTCATAACTTGTCCCCTGCATAGTTAACTTGACACTTTATGCTGATTACTGATACCACTTCATATAATTTAAGATCATTGTAAATTTAGAATCTTTTTCTCCCCAGATCAAAATCAGACTCTTTCAAGAACAGTCTTCAGTTTTTAGGTGTCATTATCAAATTCTCCACTGGCAAATTTAAAAGTTGAAAGCAATATGGAAAGGTTTAAGAAAGGTTGCCACAACTATCTTCTCAAACAGCAATCTATTTAAAGGACTTCTTAACTGTTTTGTATGTTCCTCTGTGTGTGTGTGTGTGTCTGTGCACATGTGCCTGTGAGAGAGAGAGAGAGAGAGAGAGAGAGAGAGAGAGAGAGAGAGAGAGAGAGAGAGAGAGAGAGAGAGAGTGAGAGAGACTAAAAGCAATTGGCATACATGTGAAGTGTATTGGAGTTTTAGGAAAAGTTTGTTTGTTACTTTTGGGGGCTGGATTTTTTTATTGGTATTTTGGATTTTTTAGAGGACCATAGGGAAGATTTTGTACCACTAACTGTCTTACCATCTTGAAATAAAGTATTCTTCTTCTTCTTCTTCAATTATCTTTATTATTATTATTATTATTATTATTATTATTATCTGCCCAAGCACATTGCAGTTATGTATGAAGAGCGGGGTTCAGGGGAAAGATGGGTATCAATCAAACCTCCCCCAGTACACTTGTCTGTGAAAAACAAATAAATTTGGCTGTCGTAAGCAAAACGAACCACACCTTCTCGAAATCCAACATATATATGTATACATACAGTATATATAATGTTGGATCTGCACCCAGCATCCTGACCAACAATTCACAGTACATTTTTTAATTTTTAAGAAATGATGGCATGTGCCCTACTGTCAATACAGGTAATGGGTATAAAATGTATAAAATGTAATTTACACCATTTTCATGCATCTACACATGAATTGCTTCTACCAACCACCATTTCACTTTGTATTTTTCCTTTTCTGCAAACTACAGAATCATATTCTGGCCTTAAAAGCATCTTAGAGAGATATGGCAAGCAAAGTATAACAAGAGTCCCTGATGCTCTACTGGTGAAAAGAATTTCCAGGAATTCAAGATAAGACCATTTTTTCCTTTTAATTGTCAAGTGTTGAAACCATCTCTGATATTCTTCAGCAATAACAAGATTTTCAAATTAGATGCTGTGGTACACATACTTGATGTCAGCTTGGCACCATTTTCATTTAGGACAAAGTAGACATAATTAGAAGTCTTTTGGTGAAAACCCTGTGTCATAATGATCATCCATTCAGGAAGAGTAGTGACAACAAGATTTTTAAGACAGTCATTGTGACAGCCATATTGGATGTATGACTGGCACCAATTTCATTCAGGACTTGGTGAAAACCCTCATAATAATGATCATCTATTCAGGGTGAGTAGTGACAACAAGATTTTTAAGGCAATCATCGTAGCAGCCACACTGGATATATGACTGACACAATTTTCATTTAGGACCAACTAGGTATCATAAGAAGTCTATTGGTGAAAACCCCATGTTGATATGGCCATCCATCTGGAGGAGTAAAGATAGCAATATTTTCAAGATATGGCTTTCCATTCAGGAGTAGCAATAATAAGATTTTCAAGATGGCTGCTGTGGCAGCCATATTGGACATCAGATCGGCACCATTTTCATTTAAGACCAACTGAACATCATAAGAAGTCTATTGGTGAAAACCCCACATCAATATGACTTCTGTTCAAGCAGAGTTGTCATAACAAGATTTTAAGAAGGCTGCAATTGAGGACATATAGGCACTATTTTCACTTAGGACCATCTAGAGATCAATAGAAATCTTTTGGTAAAAACCCCATGTCTATACGACCATCCATTCAGGAGAAGTTGCAATAACAAGATTTTCAGGACGGCCAATGTGGCGGCTATATTGGACATCACATCAGCTCCATTTTCATTTAGGACCAACTAGACATCATAAGAAGTCTTTCAGTGAAAACCTCATGATGATTTGACCATCCATTCAGGAGGAGTAGTAATAAGATTTTCAAGATGGCTGACATGGCATCCATATTGGACCTCAAGTCAACACCATTTGTACTCAGGACCAACTAGAAGTCTTTTAGTGAGAACCCCATGGCAATACAACCATCCATTCAGGAGAAGTAGCAATAACAAGATTTTCAAGATGGCTGCCATAGAGGCAATATTTGATGTCAAGTTGGCACCATTTTTACTGAGGACCAAACTAGACATCATAAGAAGTCGTTTAGTGAAAACCCCATCTTGATATAACCATCCATTCAGGAGGAATTAGCAATAACAAGATTTTCAATATTAGCCACTGTGGCAGTCATATTGGACATCAGATTGGCACCATTTTCATTTAGGACCAACTAGACATCATAAGGAGTCTTTTAGTGAAAACCTCATGTTGATTTGACCATCCATCTAGGAGGAGAAACAATAACAAGACTTTCAAGATGGCTGACATGGTGGCCATATTGGACCTCACATCAGCACCATTTTTATTTAGGACCAACTAGACATCATAAGAAGTCATTCAGTGAAAATCTCATGTCGATACAACCATCCATTCAGGAGAAGTAGCAATAACAAGATTTTCAATATGGCTGCCATGTTGGTCATATTGGACGTCAGACTGGCAACATTTTTACTTAAGACTAACTAGACATCATAAGAAGTCTTTTAGTGAAAAACCCAAGTTGATTATGACCATCCAATCAGAAGGAGTAGCAATAACAAGATTTTCAAGATAGCCATTGTAGAGGCCATATTGGATGTCCATGCAGCACCATTTTCATTTAGGACCAACAAGACCATGGGATGAATGTGTGTGTAAAGTTTCAAGGCAATCATCCAAGTAGTTTAGGAGGAGTGGCGATAACAGACTTGTGCTAACAGTTGGACGGACAACGGACAACAGACCATCCCATAAGCTCTTCTCGTCTATGATCTGTAGAGCTAAAAATAGTAAGACTTGTCAATAAAGGACACTCAAATTAATGTAAAATAAATGTCTTTTATGGTGTCCTGTGTGTAGAGGTACAAAACATAAACATTAATAAAAGAGACTCCCTTTTTGTCAAGCCTGCCTTTCATTTAGCCAGAAAGTAAAACACTTTAACACTGAGCTTAATCTGAGCAATTGTACACCTCTTCCTCGATAACTCACACACAAGAGGGTCCAAAAACATAGACCACACTATAAGCGATGGCGCGAGTTACAGAGGGACCTAAAAAAAAATAAAGAAAGAGATGCCATCCCCGCTGGACATCGAGAAAACCGAGGGGTGTGTAAAGGGGCCGTTTAATGGCTGAATAATCGTTTTATAATTGCAGTGGGAATAATTGTCAATAAAGAGCTTTTTTCTAATGTAGTTGTTTGCTTTTTTGTATAAATTACCTTCATTTTTAAGATACCCAACCTCTGAAAGATCGTTAACAACATTAGTCCAAAAGATTTCAACAACACGTGTACGTGAAAACATTGTGTATTACGTCACTGCTTTTTGTTGTTGATTCAGAACAAAACAAGATTCCTTTTTTTCAAAAACTAGGGACATTTATTTCGTGAAACAACCGTCAAAGTCGAAAGTCGATTTTTTTATTGTTCTATTAATAAAATATGGATGCCATGATTTCATTGCAGGTAACAGTGAACTTCTCATCCTTGAGGAAATCTCTGAGTGGCAATTTAGAAATTTTAAGTTCAATACAAACTCTCGAACTCGGTTCTCCGTAATGAACTGTATCTGTGAAACAAAGCTGTGTATTCACCAAGTACTCATTTGGCTTGGTTGCCTTACTATCTTTAATCACATTTGTGAATGAGTAGGCTAATTTAAGGTAGTTAAATTATATTACTTACATAATAATATGTCTAACTGTGTTCGATTGTTCAACTGAATGAGTTGACCTGAGACACGGCAGTGACCGCTAGCACTTACACAGGTAGGATTTGCACACCTTTTAACTTTCCTTTTATTCCACCCTCTTTATTTAATTTGATACAAAAGACGTAATTAACGTGATAATACAAAGCAGGTCTGCTTTATAATTGATAATCAATACTTCCGCAAGTCAGAGATCAAAACGCAGTCGGCACTTAATTATTTTCTCACGGAGATGCTCATGGACATAGCTGACACGGTTGAATTATATTTTTCACGTTTGAATAAAAGAGGGCATATTGCATTTATGATGATTACACTGAAACTGAATTAAAAGATAGAACAAAAACTCAAATTTCACTTGACAAAACTTATTTAACTGGTAGGCATTAGTGACATTTTCATTGATAAAAATTTTGTCGAATATTGTTATTTACATAGTACTGAGAATGTTGTTTGGAAAAAACATTGAACAAAATATATCACTTTTTATTAAAAGTTTAAAATTTCATGAAGTTGATTAAAAGTTCTGGGTACTAACCACTGCTTTTGATTATAAAACGAGCGATATATCAAGGTTTCGTTCACTAATTTTGATCGCGATTTTTTTCACATTCAACAAGTTATCAAGGGAGTGGTGTATCATGAACAGCACATTATACACCCACCCTGTATTTAATAGTCCTCTATGTATATACATTTTTGTAGTGAAACCACATTTCTTCTTTCAGTCACAGTGACTTTGAATTTTGACCGTTTGACCTCAAGATCAGTAGGTTTCTTTCTTACCCCAAGTGTAAGCCATACACAAAGTTTGGTCCAGGTCTGTGATGCAGAACTGACATTACTGTGTAGAAACCATTTTTCTCCTTTCACTCACAGTAACCTTGGCCTTTGACCATTTGACCCTAAAATCAACAGGGCTCCTTTTTACCCCAAGTGCATGCCATCCACAAAGACTGGAAACTGTACATGGCTGAGAATTATTCTTCATAAACCATTGTTATTCTTGCCATCACAGTGACCTTGACCTTTGAGCTTTAAACCACAAAATTCATAGGGTTCTTCTTTACCTAAAGTGCAAGCCAACTGTAGATGGTGGAGAACTCTAGTTATTGTGCAGAAATGAAGATGGATATGTATATGTATGGACAGACAGAAGAAAACTTGATAACATACTACACTGTGCCTCATGGTGAGTTTATAAAAACTTTAACACTTACCTTAATCCCGGGTATGAATCGATGGACAGACAGACATGCACACGGTCACCACAGTGATCGTTATGTCAAGTTTCCACAAAGGTGAGCTAGACAAAAAGAACCCCTTAGCAGTTCTCCTTTGTATTGAGTTGTCCACCAAGGTACATTTTACTGTATCTCTAATATTACTGTGACACCTGCTGTTCTATACACTTCAATACAAGGACACTGCTTTAGCATACACTTCAATATAATGACACCTGTTTTAGTGTGCACCTCAATATAAGGACACTTGCTTTTTAGTGTATACCTCAGTATAACATATGTTTTAGTGTACACCTCAATACTGAGACACACTGGTTAGTGTAGACATCAATATATTGACACCTTCTTTTATTTACACCTCAATATAAGAACACCTGCTCAGCATACACCTCAACAATAAACTTAATCTAAAAAACTGTAACATTCTTCATTTTTGGTGAGGACAAACAGACATTTATACAGATGGATGTACAGATATGAACACAGAGCCAAATGCTATATACATGTAATGGGCTCAACTAAAATTATCTTGTCCCAGTCCTTTATAAACAGGTACAAATACAGATTAAAGCCTACTATTATTAAGTTGGTGCTTTATTTAAAATTTTGTATTTCAAATAAATTGGATAACATTAATAATCTGTATAGCTTCCCATAAAAATCTACCCATATACTGACTGATGATTTTCAAAATGGTCACACATATAAAAATCTACCCATATACTGACTGATGATTTTCAAAATGGTCACACATATAAAAATCTACCCATATACTGACTGATGATTTTCAAAATGGTCACACATATAAAAATCTACCCATATACTGACTGATGATTTTCAAAATGGTCACACATATAAAAATCTACCCATATACTGACTGCTAATTTTCAAAATGGTCACACATATAAAAATCTACCCATATACTGACTGATGATTTTCAAAATGGTCACACATATAAAAATCTACCCATATACTGACTGCTGATTTTCAAAATGGTCACACATATAAAAATCTACCCATATACTGACTGCTGATTTTCAAAATGGTCACACATATAAAAATCTACCCATATACTGACTGCTAATTTTCAAAATGGTAACACATATAAAAATCTACCCATATAATAGACTGATAATTTTCAAAACAGTCACATGTAAAAAATCTACCTGTATACCAACTGATAATTTTCAAAATGGTCACATGTAAACCCATTGGAATTGAAGCAGAAAATTAAATTCTGTATAAATAACTGAATCTCCCAAAGACTGAGGGTTTAATATCTAAACACTCATTGAAAAAAGACAATAAATAGAAAATGTTACTCAGAGCAATGGGTTTTGGTCCTAAATGCTCAAAGACATTCCAAATAAAGTTCTATGTCACCTCCTACCCAATGGTGAATAAGAAAACAAGCCTCCTGCTGACTTGATCAGCATTACACATAGGATCCTAGGACAGGGTACACAGTGTCCCCCACCCTCCAAATTTGGGAGACACACAACATTTTAGAGGGACAAAGGAAAATAATAATACATAATGCACAAATAGTGCTATAAAAATTATATAATCGTATTTGTTTCAACAGTTTTGCCACTTTAATTTTGTCGTTACCACTGTCCTATCATATTTTCCTTGGACATTTTTACAATATTGCAATAAATGTTTTGTCATATGCTCAAGTAAATCATGAAAACATTAACATGTTTTAATATCTGGTTAACCTGAAATGAGCTGCACCATGCAATTTTCCACTCCAGATCTTGCTCTCATTTAACTCGAGTGTACACTCATTATCTGCCAGCATTTATTAGAATAAACACCTATGTTTTCTGAATTACTTCTCTTTCCAAATTATTAAATCATTAATTAAACGACAAATTGTGTATTGCATAAAACTTAGTCTCTTTTGTCATTTTGAACCTCAAAATAAATTAAATCTTCCTTGCTGTAGGAGTGACTTTAACCTCGAAAATACATTACACTAACGGCCATCAAACACTTTACATTGCGACTTGGCCAACTACCACAAACCTTGAATGTTTTCATTGCCAGATATATTGTTTTGAAATAGATATTCATTGCCATCTTACAGTTTTGATCACCTTTCGTGACTTTGGCCATTGCCAGTGCCAATAGAGGCGCAGATGGATATCCACTAATGAAAAGTTGTAGATGTATATTTCGATTTTCTTCCAATTAAAAAGCACCCACAGGGAGGCACGCAAGATCAAGATTTGGGGGACATTGGACATAAAATTGCAGGAGAGCCCACGCTCAATGTGCAACACTGCTTGATGAATGCATCAAAAGTTTAAGGAAATTGCATATAAACCTTTCATGGTATTACATGCAAAGACTGTTCACTCTGTATATTACTGGATTTCATCATAAGAGTGCAAAGCCTATAATCTTGTTTAGAGATTTAAAAAATCAGTTCATTAGGGACTAAATTAGTCACTGTACTGGGTATATGAAGAATAATTATCATAATTAAAGCATTAAAGCACAAAATGCAATGGCAGATTATGTCTATACATGTTTTTAAATTGGGTTTACGTTAGACAAATCTAATAAACATAGTTTTCACATATTACCTTATCAACCTTGTAGTACACCAATAATTCCCCATCTTCTACAGCACTCAGAATCAAAGTACGTCTGATTATAGATGATGTTGGCACTAGGGGGTTGCAAAAATTGACAAAGGCAATCAAAATTCACATATGGCGCTTCATTTCATTAAAAACATATTTGGCGAAATAAGTAACCAGTCACTTGTGCAGTCATCTGCCGAGTTTTGCCTTGAAGTTGCTTAAGTTCACTTGTGTAACATATTTTGAGGTTGTATCAATGATGTAAGGGACTTCATTTCCTAACAAAAACACAGACAGAAATGCATAATTTAGCAATAAATCTAACTTTTATATGTTGAACAGTACAGATCTAAGAGGCAAATGGTAATTATGAAGAAACTATTAGCTAATAATGATTAATGACTAAGTTGTACAGAAGCCAGATCCAGGAATGGAAAATACCACATTGCAGTCTTTTCTGGTATACTAGATAACCAAGCATGTCCGTAATAGGCAAAATTTGGCAACTACATCGGAAACTCTAATCTGAGTTTCCTCTGACCTTTCCCACCCCATATTAGATAATTTGACATTAATTTTGGGGTCAGAGTGCATTGCCTATCAAAAGTTGGAATTCGCCAAAACTGTGCGGTGTCAGCATAGGGCAGTTGCTTGATACTGGGCCTAGAAAACTTAAATGACCTTACACTGAGCCCTATCTGCATGAGATTGAGAAGAAGATGATTTATCTTCTCAGAAATTGTGAGATAAAACTAATGTGTTGACAAAATTTGACCTTGTGCTGTTCATTTTTCATTCCCAGTCACATGACAACCCAAATCTCACAGCCTATATGTCCATGACATCAGAGGTTCAATAGTCACTTGATACCAACAAAAAACCCTTTCCAATGTTGTTGTACACAAATTCTGAAAATATTAAATGAAAGACATTGAAAGTTTGTTCAAAAAAAACACAGGACACAATTTTCAACATATTTATTCTGAGAATGGCAACCAGAAACCTGTCATTGTCGCAGTAACCTGAAACCTGTAACTGTCGCAGCAACCTGGATAAAGCCAGATTCATCATGCAGACAGCACAAGTCAAGACAACAGTCACGTAATATCAACAAAAACAAAATGGAGAATACCAGGTCAAATTTCTTCAACACTAGTTTCATCTTGACATAACAAATGCTAAACTCGCAAATTTCTGGGAAGATAAATCATCTTTCTATCAATTTCATGCAGACAGTACTTGATGTAAGATCATATAAGTTTGCTAGGCTTGATAGTAAGCGACTACCCTATGACAACACAAGGTAGTTTCAGCTAATTCCAATTTTTCAATAGGCAATGTGCTCTGACCTCACACCCCAAAATAAATGTCAAATTATCTAACATGGGGTGGGAAAAGTCAGCAGAAACTCAGACTAGGGAAACTCTAGCAATAACCTAATTATAGGATGCTGTTCATCTGTATATTGTATGAAACATCATGTTCACCTGTATATGGTATGAAACATGGTTTTCATCTGTATATTGTGTGAAACAGTGTTCATCTGTATATTGTATGAAACTTGGTGTTCATCTGTATATTGTATGAAACATGGTGTTCACCTCAATAGAAGATCATACATGTAACACTTCGGAAAGTGATTTCCAGAAGATTTGTCAAAAATATACACAATTAAGTAAAAAACTAAAATAATTGTCTTTGGAGAGATTTTCAGGGGGGGGGGGGGACAACAGTCATCAAAGAACTTTAGAGTTTGAATCAAGAAGTCTCTCTAATGATCAGGAAGGTATCAAGTGCATGTAAGATTCAGTCATTTCAATCCTTGCATTAACATCATCTCAAGAAGATTGCTGCAAGAGAATCAATAGTATCTTTGGAAATACTCAAGGTTTGCAAAAATAATGTCACCAATGGCTGCAGTTTCCATTCTTTTGACATGCAGACACACACACACACACATGCAGAATCATAGTAGCTCAGTTGGTAAAGCATTGGACTCATACTCCAAGGGTTGTGGGTTTGATACCTGCCCAGTCCAGCCCGTGTTGGCTGCATCAGTACATCCTTGGGAAAAGCACTTAGCTCCATTTCCTCAGCATGATATAACCAATAATGTGTTAAAAGTCCCATTAAGACCAACACAAACAGACACACACACACACACACACACACACACACACACACACACACACACACACTCTCCATTCTTTTGGAGAAAAGAAATGGGAGACCAGACTAATTATAATTCTGTTTTGGAAGATATCGTGAAGTCTCTGCGGGGTGAGATGGTTAATGATGGAAATGGTACTTACCAAATAGTCATTGTAGACAGGTAGGGAATCAAGGGTTCTTTCTTGATTATGGTTGGGGTCCTTAATACCATTGATGTTAGGAACATTGACGAATTTTGTGGGGATAGGAGTTGGATATGTATCTCTCTTAGTCTTGTGTGCTTCAAAACCTCCATCGCTGAAAAAGTAAGAAATGTGTCAAGATCATGCCCAAATGAAAAACTTTAACCAGAACATGAACAAATGCTGCACCATTGCTGCTGAAAATTGATACCTAACAAACTGCATAAACCAAGATCTGCCACTTAATTATGCGATGGCAAATCTTAGTGTGTGCAATTTGCAGTTGGACTCGACTTATAAGTGAGTATAGTTGGTACATATATGGGACAATAAATAAAAATAACTCACCCGCATCAAATTTAAACCAAGGACCTTTCAAGTACATGCTAATATGGTGTAAAGCATAATGAATTTAAGTTTATGATACAATAATGTGCATTAATCAAGGCATGCCAATGCTTTTGACACAACAAATTGGAACTTATGAAAAGTTTAAACCAGCTGAAATGGAAGCTATTACAGGTGTGAATCAATTTATACCTTTGACTGGTTCTGTTAACAAATCTGACTGGTTCACTGATTATTTTGGCAGGAAAATGTTTTAGAAGGCATACATAATTGATAATGTAATGTATGTCATTTATGTGTTTGTGTTTAGCCTGTCACACTTCATAAATGTTTCAGAAATTAAATCTACCAATGAAGGAAATAAATATATTTTAACATTTAACTGACATAAAGCCATTAAATAAATATTCTAGTATTAAACCCATTCTGTACTTCAGAAAGAAAGATATAATCCAGAAACCAACTTTACTGCACATTACATTGTATCAATAGTCTAACTATAACAGATAAACTGAACAAGTATGAAATACAAGAATGCTGTGGCTGAAAGTGAAAACATTGCTAAAATAAAAACCTTTAACTCAAGAAAACTGTTGATGCCAATGTACTGGGAAAATTGACTGCTATGTCTTACTTTTCCACAAATGTAGGTCCAAAAACTTGGGGAGTCTCTCTCTCTCTCTCTCTCTCTTTCTCTCTCTCTCTTTCTCTCTCGCTTGTGCACACACACACATTTGTCATATCTGGCCATAAAAGTGACAACAAGTCTTGCGCTGATTCATGGTCAGTGAACTGAAATATTCAACTGCTAAATTTTTACAAATGAAAAGAAAATGAACTACTATGAATTCATAACATTTCATGAGGTGAAAATTTGTGTGGATTTCACTAGATACAAATTTGTGTGCATTTCATGAGGTACAAATTTGTGTGGATTTCATGACTGCTACAAGCCACAAATGTCTGGACCCAACCAACAATGATCCTTCTGTGGAACAACAGGAACCCTTCCCCAAATCTCATTTAAGTACTGCTAAAAATAACAATTTTGGAAAAGCCATACAAATTTATACTCACCACTCTTGACAGAGATATGGAATACTCAGTGGCCAAAATATACCAGTTGCACTGGACAATACAAACAAGCTATAAACAAGAGGCCCAAGTGTGCCTGAGATTGCTCGTGTGCCTGACATCTGCTTATAAGCTAAAGGCAATGGCAGCAGTTGGTCAAGAAATATGGGCAAGCAGGATGTTTCTGCAGAAATTTCTTCTAATGCTGTTGATTACATGTTATGAAAACCACTGTTTCAAAGTTTGCCTAATTTTTTCCATCTTCATTAATATTTTATGGCACATCAGCATAATTTCTCCGATATTGAAAGCCCACACTGCCAGGATATTTTCTGTCAAAAATAGTCAAATTCTGTGAAGCGAGTTTTTGAGATAAAGTTATAGAAATGTTTTTAAATTTTTAGTAACTGTGACCATATTTGATGGTCAAGTGGCAATTTGGTATCATTGGTATAAATGTGAAAGGCCTTCAAGCTAGGACACTTTCCATCAATTTGCTCAAATTCTGCTCAGAAGTTTCTGTGAAGAATTCATTTAAATTTATTTTTACTTTTAGTAGTGGCAATATTTCATGGTGGATTGGCATCATTTGTACAAACATGAAAGAACTAAGCCAGAAAACTGTTTGTCACATTTCATCAAATTCTGTTGAATAGTATTTGAAAAGTCATTTAAAGGTTTTTCTATTTTTAGTAAAGGCAACCATATTTGATGGCATATTGGCATCATTTGAAATTTTTTACATATTTATGCCAGGATGCTTTCTGTAAATTTGTTAAAACTCTCTTTAGCTGCATTTGATAAGAAGTTGTTGAAATATTTTTCTATTTTGACAGATCAACATCCATCTGAACAAATTTGAAAGGCCTTGAAGCCACACTGCACCCTGTAAAATCATGTGCAAAATTGGTCATGCCTTTTTTTTTTTTTTAGAAGAAGCTGTAATAATTGTGAACAGATGGCACAGAAAGGACAAAGGACAATATCATAAGCTCACTTGGCCTTATAAACCAGGTGAGCACAAATTTACTGTGAACCAATTTTTGATGGGTATCAACTGAATTTTCTAATTTTGTAAATAATTTCAGTTTTGTAACCACTCAAAACTCTGGATGAAGAGGGTTCTATTGGCTTGATAGACTGATCATAATCATTCAAAGTCTTTTTAAATTGATGGTTTGTAGTGAAATTGACAAAAAAATTTACCCACTAAAAATAGCAAACTGAGAGTAACACCTACAAAGAAATGTGTGCGCAGAAGTTGGATGCCCCAACTGTGCCTGAAAACTGCCCAATATGCAAAACCTATGCAGCATAACTGTGAAGGGCAGACATATGTACATACAGACAGATGGACATCGGTAACTCTATATGCCCAACTACTTTTGGGGTGGGACATAAAAATGATTAAGTCAAACTTAATCTGAGAGACCACTGCTTTGGAAGATCAATTGTCATTTATGACCCGATATTTTATACAGAAATAAACTTTACTAAATAACATGATGGCCACTATTGAGAGACTAGGTAACTATTTTGAAAGACCACATTTTGTTGGCAGAACAGGTGGTCTCGTAAGATGGGTTTCAATGCAATATCCTGACAAATCAATGATCCCATGATGTCAATAAACCAATACTTTGTGCATAAAATGAATTTTACAGAATCTTTACCATGTCAATAAAAAAAAAAAAATCGTTCACTGACGTAATTATATGTACTAACTGCTGGATCTAAATAAACTACTCAAAGTTCAACAGCTCATCTTAAAAGTTCTTGTATTGTGCCACCTATACTTTAACTATATGACAATTTACTGCAGCTCCCATGCTGTGAGTTTTAATGCCCAACAGTCAAAAACCTCAGCTGTCATGAAACATTGCAAATCATTCACTGAATTTAATTGTCTCCACCATTCTAGACCAAAATCCAATTTGAAGCAAATATGTATACTTGATACTTGTGTTTCTGTGTACACATGAAACATTTATAGGCTGAAGTTTGTAACAGTCAGTTAATTTAGAAGAATCAGTCAATACAAAATAGGTACAGAATATCCAGCACTTGGGAGGTGGGGGCAAATCAAATATTCACACACCTATTATCTTATAAATATCCATGAAGAAAACCAGTTACATATAGTTTAGACTGCAGATTCATCTCAATGCTTAGTACTATTCTAACAAGAGTCCCACGAAGGAACTGATGCTCTACTAACTGAAAAGAATTTACAGGAATTCAAGATAAGACCATTTCTTCTTTATAAGTGTGGAAGTGTTAAAACTATCTTTGACATTCTTCAGCGATCAGAAGATTTTCAAATTAGCTGCCGTGGTAGACAAATTTTATGTCAGCTTGCCACCATTTTCATGTAGAATCAACAAGGCATCAAAAGAAGTCTACTGGTGGAAACCCCATCTTGATATGACCTTCTGTTTTGAAGCAGCAACGATAACAAGATTTTCAAGATGGATGGCATGGTGGCCATATTTGATATCAGATTGGCACCATTTCTATTTAGTACCAACTAGACATCATAAGAAGTCTTTTGGTGAAAGCACAATGTCGATATAACCAGCCATCTAGGAGAAGCAGTGATAACAAGATTTTCAAGATGGCCATTGTGGCAGTCACATTAGAGGTTAGATTGGCACCATTTTAATTTACAACCAACTAGACATCATAAAAAGTCTTTCAGTGAAAACATCATTCCGATATGACCATTCATTCAGGAGAAATACTGATAACAAGAATTTCAAAATGGCCACTGTGGTAGACATATTGAATGTCTGAATGGTACCATTAGGACCAACTAGACATCACAAGAAGTTGTTTAGTAAAAACCCATGCTGATATGACCATCCACTCTGGAGAAGTAGTGATAACAAGATTTTCAAGATGGCTGCTGTTGTGGCCATATTGGACATCATATCGGCACCATTTTCATTTAGGACCGACGAGACGTCATAAGAAGTCATTGAGTGAAAACAACCTTTTACAAATGTAGCTTTTACATATAATGCTTCAAATTGTGTATTTTGTGAAATTAAAGAATGTTTTCAAACAAAAATGAAGAGACTTGTATTTTTTATTTTTGTTAACACATTTCTTGCACAGATAGATACAGTAAACACAGAGTTGTCGCATCCGACAGATTTCGTAGAGTAACATCTTCAAACAAAAGATTTTAATGACCGAGTTTACTTGTGTGGATGTTGGTTCTTTATTTTGTTCATTTCTGCAGTCTAGTTCAGTATGAGATGTTGCACACAAATTCTGATTGTCACTTAATTTCGGTTTGCAATCAACACCCATCAATGCCCGATTTCACCATCATTTTCAGACATGATTATGATTGTGCTGAGAGTTAAAACCTCTGCTTAAACAATTTTATGACTATATTTAATCATGAGTTTTTCAAAAAATGTGTGTTTGTTGCTGAGTGTAAAAAGTATACAATGCTGTATGGGTGACATAGAATATCGAATAGCAACAATTATGCGAGTTCAATCACTAATAATGTGCAGGATTCATTTGGAAAACTAATTTAAAAGAGTTAATACTTGAAGCCTACTTTTTGTTGTTTGGATTTCATTTATAGGCACTTTTTTATGGTGCCTCCTTATTGATTAATAAAAGTATACTTGAGGGTCAACAGTCTTGATACATTTAAAAATCTCTTCATCCTGAGAGAGAGAGAGAGAGAAAGAGAGAGAGAGAGAGAGGGAGAGAGAGAGAGAGAGAGAGAGAGAGAGAGAGAGAGAGAGAGAGAGAAGGAGCAGAAAAATTAAATCGGCCTAAATATGGAGATACAGATTTGAATAACATATATAAGGGCAGATATATTTTCTAAATGGGAAAAAAAAGTAGCTCGAAAAGTAATATCGCCACTGTGGCGATAAAAGTGGTATTGCCATTGTGGCGATATCATTTTTCTCCCACTGATATATTTCAATATCTCATTATGAAATATATAACAAATAGTATTATTAAACTTCTTTGACTGAACTCTCTTTCATGGGTCAGATAACTGACCTTTGGAACCCAAAATCAATAGGTGTCTTCCTTGTCTTAAATACAAGCAATCATAAAAGTTTAGACAAGCCAATTGTGGTACATAACTTGAGCAATTATGTTGAAATAATTGTTCCTTCTTTCAGTCCCAATGACCTTGACCTTTGACCTTCTAAGCCCAAAACTGATATGTTTCTTACTGGCCCAAATGCAAGCAACTTACAAGGTTTGGTAATGGCAGATGATGTGGAACTCAAATTTGTGCAGAAGCAAAAAAGATGGATGGGTAATGGACAGATGGACATCATCATAACGTGATATGCTCTGCCTTTGATGCCACACATATAAAAAGTGAATGCCAACATCTCTCACTCAGTTCCTATAAATTTTGTTCTAATAATGAAGATCAACAATTCTGATAGACTGATAGTAGTATTAGTTGTGGTGGTTGGTGCTAGTTGTGGTAGACATGTGATCTTTAGCATTAGTAGTAGTAGTTCTTGTTGCATCTGCTGTTGCTAGAGTTAAAGTTAAAAAGGTACAAATAATTTCCAATGTAGGTGACAATGACTGTTGCTGCTGATGCTACAATTGCTGCTACAACTATCACTACTACTACTGCCACTGCCATATTCAAACAATGATAAACCAATGCCTGACGAAAAGCCCATCCCCCTTTTTAACAAAATGTTTGCATATACTTACTAAATGAAGATATTTGTTTCAGATAGTAAGCACATCCCTGACTCTTTAAAAAATGAATTATGCTCGCCCCCTGGGCTATGTCCTTGGACAAATACTGTACTACTGCTGCAAATTTTGGTGTAAAAAACACTCAATACTATAGGAAGATCAACAGATGGATAGTAAATGGGACTGATGGAGAAATGGATGGTAAGTTTCCCTGGAAACAAAGAGGTCTGGATCTGCTGTCCATTTCGAAAAGGAGATAACATTAAGATCTTTCCATTTAAATAGCAACTATAAGAGGGTATAACATTATCCCCAACACTATAAGGCATTGCATTGTGTGAGTTAAATTATGAACATTACATACTGCAGATCTGCTTTAAGGACACTATCCATTTACACACAAGAGCAAACTCGGGCACAACTTAACAACAGTAAATGACACTTCAGGATCTAGTTAAGTGATGGCTGGGGCGCAAATTCATTCTGGTGCTAAACATCACTCAAGACTATACCCCACACATTTAGTACGTAAGTAGCTTTGATCTATTGGCTTCCTCAATCGTTATGCACAGACTATATATATATATGAGCACTAGATCTGATCATTATGGGATGATTTGTTCTAAATCTACACTTTATTGCCCTCCTGCTGATCTACTATGTGCCATGTTGTAAATTTGATATCATTTCAGGTAAGAACTAAAGTGGCACAAGTTGAAACAGTGAAGTGGATGTGAATGTACCTCATAAATTATCAGCTAGAATGTGTTTATACAGTGCAAAGTAGTTGATAATGTGTCACAAGATTAGTGTTCCACAGAATAATTCCATATTTCTTTAAATTAATGCCCATCCCCTAACAAACGGTCCACCCATCTTATTTTTTTTATTTCTGCAAGGAAACCAAAGCTGATATTGCAGATGGGACAAAATTTGCCCCAATGCTTCATTTTCATAATAGCAGGCTGCAGCTGAAAAATTTGATACAAAAGGACATTGTCACATACATGTATATGTATGGAATGTAAAGAAAATCCTGCATAGTTAAAACAGCATACAATTTTGGTTTTGAAGATAGAGTTATTGTAAATTACTTTATGATCAAAGATCTTTAAAGAACGGTGCACTGGTGGTTTCTTAATCTAAAGTCTGTTTCAATTTGCATTCTAATGATGCCCATCTTGTAGAAAATTGCAATGCTTCCGGAAGAAACATTGTTTAATGTTCTGGCTGCAAACCATACTATGATGAACCTTCCCTGTATTACGACTTTTAAAATCTATGGTCCATTTAACATCAAAGATGTCACACCAAATCATACTATTTCTGTCAATGTTGTTGATAATGTAAACACCACCAACACCATTGCTGACATGCAAAAGTAATGCATATGCATCACCATCAGTTTACACTGGCAAAACAACAAAATAAGCATTTGAATACATAACACTGTAGGATTTGAAACTGTTTCCTGGGATATTATATGTTAAATGGTTTGTAAGTGGTCCCTAAGGAATGATACAGAGTCAGCAGGAAATTTAACAGGTGTGATGCATGTGCTGTACCCAGGTTAAGTTTTCTACTGACTTAGGATCGTTCTATACTAAGTCGCTGATGAACCATGAAATGACTTCTGTACCTTCTGATGACATTATGATATCTTTTGCACATTATTTCCTTTCATTTTTATGTGAGGGCATGGCCAAGAAACAATCATCAACTTCAAGACAAAATGAACTCATTCATGGAATCATGTCTTGTTACAAGGTCTTCACAGGACTCGCTTTGACTGTTGACCAATGAAAATGCATACAACTAGTCAGAGGTAGTGGTAATATTTATTATTGGGTTTTTTTTCCTTACAAGTTTTTTCATATACTATTTAGCAATTTAATTGATCTTCTTTAAATATGGAGTCACACAATGAATTCCCTCCCAGTGCTCAATAAATCTGATAGCCTGACGCCCAGGGGCCCCTCTAATTTCAGAGCTGCCGCTACTGTATTCTAAGTGAAGTGTCAAAAAAAAAACAATCTATCTAATTTGCCTGATAAAACTTTGATCTCACTGACAAAATGTGGAAATTTATTTTCAAGTTGTTGAAGGACTAGTAAATTAATAACATTTATTCCCATGCATGCCCCTTACCCATATGAAAATCGTCTACTTACTGTACTTCTATCAAAAGCTGCCAACTTTGTGTACAAAGCCAAGCATGTGACCTATGAATGGGAAACAGATTGCCTGGGTTACCTATAATTAGTGCTCACTTGGCTTTAACATACATGTGATTCTACTGGCGGTAGGACAAAAAGACCGTTTTTAAGACAGTCTACTGCACATACCGGTTTATAGTTGAAATCTATCACTTTTGAAAATTAACAGATTTTTTTTAATTTAAAAAAGAAAGGTAAAAAAATGTACTTGTACATATTCTATCCATGCATTACAGAAACCAGTCAGATCCAGTCTACTGAGGACCAAAACTGTTTCAGCAGTAGCTGTGACCAGTGCAGTGGTGCATGGCTAAGTACCAGGGTAATCGGATTAAAGCTAACATGTGTACAGAACAAGCTGTTAATTGATTACCTTATTGTTGTAATATCAAAAGTTCAGGACAAAATGCAGGATGTTTTTTTGAGGTGTTATAAGTAATAAAGGGATTAAAGGTGGTCCATGATGGCTTCTGATTCTTTCATTAAAAATCGGCCATCCTTTGGCAGAGGTGAGATAAAAAGGAAAGACCAACCAAAAAATGATTTTGTTAGAAACACTTGAGTAAGTAATACAACACTGATTAAACGTATTAAGTGGCACATATGAACAACATCAAAAGTGTAAAGAGAAATGGTGTGAAGTAAGACACGCTTCAGATACTAATGAACATCAACACTGCTGATCCAGTGAGTAAGGAGGACACTGATAGAGCAATTGGACAATGGTTGACATCAGGACCTGGAGGAAGACATTGCTTTACGTGAACCATTTTGAGATCTGAATAAACACACAAGGTAATTTAATATGATTTTGTTTATTTCTTTTCATAGTAAAAATTAGGGCTTTTGTGGGCACATGCAATTGGAGTCCGGGCTTGTGGAATTTAAGTTAGGGTTTGTGATTTTTTTAAACTCACCAGCCCTGGGCCTGTGTCTGAAATTTATTTTCTTTGAGCACTGCCTCCCCACCTCCTATTGTCACACTGACCATGATTTTGACTCCTAAGCAACCATGTACTTTTCCATAATTTATTGGTATGACCCCAAAATCATTATTGCAAGCTGACCATAAATACAAAAAAAAAATATCTGCTAATTCAAAATATAATGGATTTGCAGCCATTTCCATCTATTACCCAAGAAGTACTTTGAAAAAATTGTCATCTCAATCTTTGTAACAGATCTTTCTAACACAGTGATTTAAACATGACCTGAATTACTGTTTCCAGGGGTTAGCAGCTGTCATTTATGACCATATTTTTCATAACCAATCTTTCTTCCATAGTAATTTGAATGTAACTTGAAAAATAAAATCTTTTTGGAGTTAAAAGCGGTCATTCATTACCAGACTCTTCATATCTGATCTTTCTTATGCAATAATGTAAATGAGACTTGAATTGCACTGTAGCACTTTCTGGGGTTACAAGCTGTCATTTATGACGAGATTCTTCATAACAGATCTTTCTTAAATAGTAATTTAACTTGATTTACCACTTTCTTAAACGGTAATTTAACTTGAATTACCACTTTCTGGAGTTACCAGCAGTCATTTATGATCAGATTCTTCATTCACAGATCAACTGTGTTATACATGTATAATGTACGAACCTCTATTGAGAGACCACTTGTCCTGAGAGATCATTTTTGCTGGCAAAAGGATGGTCTCTCAAGGCAGATTCTACTGTATCCAACCAATACGAATTGCTTCTTAAGTGACAAACAAAAAGTGTAAATAATGTCTATGGTACATAGCGGGATGTATTAGGTTTTGCACTTACAAAAACAGTTGAATCTAATTTTGGTTCCCATGAAACCTGCACCAATGCCACATTCATAGCTACATGTAGTCTGCAAAAGCAATATAACTTAAGCAACTGGTGCACAAATCTGCAACTTGGTATGCTTTTCTTTGCACAGTCTCCTTTTTTTTCTCTTTCCATTTTACGTGTTCTAGATGCATTTTAAGCTTAATCGTCGTCACTATTTGCCAAGTTTGCCAAATTGAAAAAAAATAAATAGCTTTAATTATGATTTTTTGTGTGCAACAAACACACAATAATGAGAAATAAGCTGTAACCTAGGAACTGTAATCATTATCATGCATTTCTCAACATTTATTTTATTGACTAAAAACTTGTAACTACATGTAGTCATGACCTTCATTTTAATCCTGCAGAAACTTCAAGTCAATGGGACAGATTGCTGAAGATAATGGCAATTCACATACAGAGCTTAATTAGGTACCAACAATGGTTAATTAGGTGGGGTAGGGGGTGGGATGCCTGGAATTTGTTTTTTGTACATAAATTTCCAGCCCCCCAACAGCTTTAAAAAAATTATTGTTCTCATTTGTAGAATTTCTTTTTAATACCCATTAGTTTAAAAAATAAATCATCTTAAAGTAAATGAAAAAAAAAATATCCAGAATCAAATGAAAATCCTAGTCCTCCCCCAACCCCACCCCGAGAAAATTAAATGGTCGGTCTCTAAGTCATGCTAAAGGTCTCTAAGTCATGCAAGATTATCAAGTCAAAATATATCCCAGGTTTCCTACACAAAGCTACAGGGTAAATATAAGTTTTGTATAAATTGGTGTACTAAAATATTTTGTTTTATACAGCACCATGTAATAAATATGCATGCAAAACACAAATCAATTGTAAACAATTTAAATTGCCTGATTTAAGTATGTCTAATCCAAATTTGAGAGACACAGGTTTCAAAATCAAGATACAAGTTTACAGAAACAGATCTCTTGAAACCTTTCAAAGCTGTCACTTAAGCATGGTAAAGCTGAGGTATGGATTGAGGCATTTAATCTCAAGCCCAATGAGAGCAGACCAAGTTTCATTACATATAGAGACGCCAGTAATCTCCTGTCATTCCAAGATTATCAAGTCAAAATATATCCCAGGTTTCCTACAAAGCTACAGGGTAAATATATAAATCATGCTACCTTTCTTGGAGTACATTAATTTTTAATTAAAAAAACTTCAAAAACTTTGTTGAAAAAAACCCATTATTTCTCATTCAATAGGTGAAATTCCGATGCATATCCACAAATTTGAGTACTGACAAAATTGTCATTTTGTGTTGAATCATGAAAAATAATACCACTACAGAAAAAATTTGAGACAAGCAGTGGTCACAATCTGGGTTATATTTTATCACAAAATGTTGAAAATCAAATTTTATTTAATATATAGCCTCATATCGATTTTGATTTCAATTCACTACCGTATATACTCACGTATAAGCCGATGACAACTGCAAACTGCATAGACCCTGGTCTGCCATCGCATAATGCGCCGGCAGATCTGGGTCTATGCAGTTTGTAAGGACTAATCAGTAGAACACACAACATAGACCCTGATCTGCCGGCGCATTATGTGATGGCAGATCAGGGTCTATGTTGTTTGCATTTGGACCTGGATTATATGCAAGTATATACAGGAAGTCCTTAAAAGTGAGTGAAAACATGATTTGATGTGATGGACCAACATGCTTTTTTTTTTAGTTTTAACATTACTCTTAACACATTACTGTCTATATTATGCCAATGAAATGAGAGCTAAGTGCCTTTCCCAAGGACACACCGATGCAGCTGACCCAGGCTGGCCTAGATGGGTACTAAACCTGCAACCGTTGGACTACGAGTCTAACGCCCTACCAACTCAGCTACTGCAGCTATATCCACAGAATATGACTGGGACAAAAAAAAAATGATGCACAGTCTAAACTTGACTATGGATGAAATGAAAGAAGGAGGAGTGCACATACACAGCATTTCTAGCCTTTAGCAACATTCAATTCAGAACAAGAGTACTGTGAACAGCTCAAGATATGTCAGCCCCTGAAACCAGCTTTCTTCTTTCAGTCAGTGATCTTGACCATGACCCCAAAATCAATAGGTTTCAGTCCTTACTGCCTTATTATAGGCATATTAAAATTAGATCTGTTCTCTTTAAATGTAATGTAATTTTTATTTTACTTTCAAAATTATGAGTTTTCAAAATCTGAGTTCAATATGGTGAGATTGTTGACAGATTGTTCCAGTATGCAAGGGAAAAAGTCTATATGGGGTCATAACTTGGGACTGTTGTCAGAAAATGATGAAAATCCAACTATATCTTGATCTCAATATATAATCTCGTCCCAAATTTGTTTTCAATTCATTAAGCCATTAAAGAGTTATCAATTGGACATAAATTGAGTGAAAGATATGGCATGATGTGATGGACTGACATAGGCAACACTATTATGTCCCATGCATTGAATATGACCGGGACATGAAAACAAATGATTCACAATCTAGTCAATAGTTGACAATGAATAATGAGAAAGAAGGATTAGCGTGCATACACAGGAGTTCTAGTCTTTATGTGGCAGGTCCACAGAAACTGCCAAAAGTAGGTAACTATGACCTATTTGCTTTTAGATTACTTTTATTGTACACTGAATCCTCTCACAAGCAGCCAGCTATGAAATGGGTGCAATTTTGGCTCTTTCCGTTTGGTAGAGCTGCTGAATGTTGCATTCAATTTTTAAAAAAATTAGACCTTTTCTTCTTAAAGTTTTTGTAACTTTTGTTGTTCGCTTTCAAAATTATGAGTTCTCAAAATCTGAGTTCAGAACTTGTTCTACTTCATAGGAAATAGGGCCCAGTTATAACCTAACTGCAATATGACTGATAAACAGAATCTATTCACACATCAAAAATCTTGCATTGATCCATTGAAAATGCTTTTGATATGAAAGGTTGAAATGAATGGTTGTCAATATTGGAATTTTTATGATGATGAGTTGTAAATCTTTGAAATACAGAAATGATAAATTACATTTGATGTCCATTTTTGAAGGTTTAAGACCTTTTTGTACCAGATTTTGCCCTATAGACAGTTTGTTAACTTAAAAGTCACACAGGTATTCAAATAAATGCCACCTCCCCTGAACACAGAGACAAACATCTACAGGTAAAGAAGATTTATGATTGAAGCATTTGACTATACATGTACATACATGTATTTTACTTTTATTTGTTGACTATTTTATCTAAGAATCATAAATGTGGCACATAATTAACATGTATTTCTTCATAAATTAGATTAATGAGACCAAAAAAAACCAAAGAGAATTCTATTTCTATCCTACCTTTAATGTTTAAAAATAATATTATTTTGACAACAAAATGGTCAATGTATGTATGTGTACTTTGACTTCCCGTAACAGTCACCTCTCTTTAGCAATCACCTGTCATGCTGACCATGTTTCCCTTGTGCAATTTGTTTTATATTTTACCTCCCTTCCATAGTTCAACCTTCCTGAAAAAGCCAAAATTGCACTCCATCCCACAGCCCGCTGCTTGTGAGAGGATTCACTGTACAATGAAAGGAAACTAAAAGAAAAAGGTCATAGTGACTTTTTTTTAAAAGTTCCTGTTGACCTGCCACATACAGAACAATTGTGCTTTTTGTGTTTACTCTGTAATCTCTTTTGACTTAAAAATTCATGTACAGTATGTTATGATTGGAATAGCACTACCGAAAATATAGTCTTATTAATTAGAAAATTATAGCGATTATCATTATTGAGGATAATACATTCAGTTCATTTACAAATACTGAAATTATCTCTGAAGAACAAATAGGGTCATCTTTGAATGGTACCATAATTGAAACCCCAGTCTAAAGCCAATTGTCAATGCATTACAGAGACTCCTGCTTATACGACACAAGAGAAATGTCATTCAAAAATTGTTGTTTTTCTTTTTCCTCAATTAGCAAAGTATCTCCCTTCTATACCTGTCACACCATGTCACATGAAAAATACAATTTTGACCCCCCCCCCAACCCCCAACCCCAATTGCATTTGGAAAAGCACAAATTCACAAAATGCATCCATAACACAAGGACTGTGTGGGGTGGGGTGGGGGATGGGGAGGAGGGCTCAAACACTTCTACATTTGTCTCATTGAAAATATTTCCACATTTGTGAAAGATTTTAGACCTGGCTCTAGCATGGTGTAAACAAGCAATGAACATATTTTATTGTACAATTCTTCCAGCAGAATGCACCTTGGCTCCCCTGAAGTGTCATCCATGTGGCAGACCAGGGAAGCAGGACACTGGGGAAGTAACTAGGTGATTATGGTCAAGTGCAGTGTGGATCACTGACTTGAAAAATAAAAATCACTGATGAAACAAAAATATGAATAAATTACATTATGAAATTATTTTTTTTAAAACTAGATTTGGGCATTGTCTTTGAACATGAAATAACATAAAATGAATTAGGCAAAAAAAACAACAGAAATAGAAAGCAAAGAGGGATTGACAGAGTCACTGTCATACAAATCTTAGCATGGTATGGTATTTTAGGTATTGTAATCACTCATTAGTATCTATTACTATTTTTCCCTGATAATTAAAATTCATGGAAGTTAAAGAGGCTATAAAATTACCTATATTAACATAACTTTTTTTTCTATATAAATTTTCACTCACTTAGGCTGCATGCAATTACTCATCTTATGACCAAAACCCAACCCTAAACACCCATGAAAGTGACAAATCTTCCCATCACTGTCTAGAAATTTGGCAAGTATGCCCTTTAAGTGCTCCCATGGCCATACAGTCAAATTTTAAGATATATATATATATATATATATATATATATATATATATATATATATATATATATATATATATATATATATATATATATATGAGTGTATGTATGTATGTACTGCCAATAAAAAGTCAAATTATAAAAATGAACTGGTAAAAATTGCAAAAAAAGTGAGTAAGATAAACCCTTTGAAATAAATATATATATGTCGATATATATGTTGTCAAGATAAAAGGCAAACATGTTTAATCCTTTCAAAGCTACATAAAATAAGAGATTATGGTATAAAAAAAATCTATTATACAAAATCCTTCAAATACAGGGTCCAAATTTGTTAGATATACTTGCTTCTTTTAACTCAGTAAGGCCAAAAGACATTATTTTGTGTCATGAGGTAATGCCCTTCTTCCAGGGCCTGTGAAATCAGCACAGTTCATGATAGACCCAAGCGAGTAGTTTTTTGAGAAAAGAACAAGGATGTAGCTTTACACTGATGTAGATATTTTAAAGATACCTCTGAAAATACGTAATTTTGCGACTAGATTTTCTTTAGTCAAAAAAGAACTGGAGTTTTGTCAAGATTTTAGACTTCCTCTCATCAGATCTAAAGCAGACCTGATCAAACTTAACATGAACAAACTTGTATAAATCTTAGGGTAAGATTGTTATTTGGGGCAAAAGGGGACATGCAGGCAAAACCATGGCTCCAATCAGCCAAAATAAAAAAAAAAAAAAAAAAAAAAAAAAGAGTCCAATTTTCACCCATATTCTCATGTGCGGATCTAATAGCTAATCCAAAACAACTTCTCTTACACCTCTATGCAACTGTTGATACAAAAGTCTCTCTGAATCAGACGTACATGAATTCATTTTAGAAATTACAAGAAAACTCTCAATTCTACCCCGATCATACCATATATACTCACGTATAATTCGGGTCCAAATGCAAACAACATAGACCCTGATCTGCCGTCATATAATGCGCCAGCATATCAGGGTCTATATTGTTTGTTCTACTGATTAGTCCTTACAAACTGTATAGACCCAGATCTGCCGGCGCATTATGCGATCACAGATCAGGGTCTATGCAGTTTGCAGTTGGTATTGGATTACACATGAGTATATACGGTAAGTGAAAATGAAAATAAGCCATTGGCCATGATGAATCAAGAAGTCTAAAACTTTATCTGGTTTTTCAACTGAGTATTGTTCATGAATCAAGTCTTTTTACAATCATCATGTTTCACATTATACTAATGCCATACATACTCACTTGTAATTCATATTCAACTGCAAACAACAGAGACTCTGATCTGCCAATGCATTATGCATCAGCATATCAGAGTCTAAGTTGTTTGTTCTCCTGATTTGTCCTGACAACACTGTTTGCAGTTGGGTCAAACTTATATGCAAGCAAATACTAATTATCACAAAATCCAATGATGACAACCAAAATCAGTTTCTGCCTATGAGTCCCTTTTAAAATGAACTAAATACTGAAGTGTCAAAAATGTCCCTAGTCATCAAAATCTTTCTAAAATTTGATCTATTCTTTCTTTTAATTCATGTATTCTAGAAAATAATTGTTATAGGTTTAACTGGTTCACTGATTGATATTCGGGTTGTTCACAAGCAGTACAGAACTAAAAGTGAATCCCCCCTGACAACAAGAAATAATTGTTTTACTGTTTGTTCTATCAGAACAAGTCCATTGTTACAAATGATAGACATCTCGTCTATAACAACAGTGAACATATTGACATTCTTTTCCACTGGTTAAAATTGTAGATGAAAACATCAATAGATGTAAAAGGAAAGTTCAGAGTACCCCTAGTTTGCAAAGTGCTTACAGACCATTTTATTTTGGCCTATTTGCAAACAGCATGACTGACTAAATATAATCAATTTTGTGGTTTCACCATTAGCTGCCATATATTCTCGCATGCAAGTCAGGTCCAATGCACTGGCAGATCAGGGTCCATGTTGCTTGCTCTACTTATCACTCCAAAACACACTGCATAGACCTAGATCTGCTGGCATATTATGCAACAGCAGATCTGGGTATATGCAGTTTGCAGTTGGATTTGGCATATATGCGAGTATATACAGTACAGTAGTTTACAGAATTAAGAATTCAATCAAAGACTGTAGTGTTTTTGAGCCATTTAAAAGGCTACATTTGAAACCAGGATGATTGGCAGTGAGTTTATAATTCAACTTCTAAAAATCACTATGGAGAGACTTGAAACAATAAAACCTTAACATTGTCTGAAATCATCTGGGATATAATAGGAATAGTTAGGGTGGCCAAGTGGTCTAAGGCACTCAACTTTACAGATCACTCACACATCACACTTCTGTCCATGTGAGTTTGAATCTCAGCTCGACCAATGTGGGTATGTGAGAAAGCTTGCCAGTAGCTTTCTGTGGGTCAGTGGCTCTCCACAGGGTCTTCCTGGTTTCTTCCTACACCATATATACTGGCCGCCATGTATGGCCTATCATATGCTGAAAATGGTGTTAAGACCCACAAAACAAACAAGAGTCCCTCGATGGGACTGACACTCTACTGGACAAGAAGAATTTCCAGGAATTCAAGATAAGACCATTTCTTCCTTTTAACTGTTAAGTGTTGAAAGCATCTCTGATATTCTTCACCAATAACAAGATTTTCATATTAGCTGCTGTGGTACACATACTGGATGTCAGCTTGGCACCATTTTCATTTACGACAAAGTAGACATTATTATATGTCTTTTGGTGAAAACCCCATGTCATAATGATCATCCATCTGGAGGAAGCAATGACAACAAGATTATCAAGACAGTGGTCATGCCAGCCATATTATATGTATGAATGGCACCATTTCCATTCAGGACTCAGTGAAAACCCCATCATAATGATCATCCATTCAGTGGGAGTAGTGATAACAAGAATTTTAAGAATCGTCATGACAGCCATATTGGATGTAAAACTGGCACCATTTTCATTTAGGACCAACTAGGTACAGTGAAACCCCGCTATAACGCGCCCCGCTATAACGCGATCGTGGCGTGGCTCCCAAAATTTCATATATTCATTCGCACATGAACATTTTTTTTGTTGCAAAGTACGAGAAATAGTGTATAAAATGTGTATATTACAGTATCATTTTGGGGAAGAGATCTCGTATGAATTCGAATATAATACGTTTGTGGCGTGGTTCCTGAAATTTTATATACATGTACATGTATTTTTCTCGTACACGGAAAAAAAATATTTTTTTTTTAAGTACGAGAAATAGTGTATACAAAGTTTATTATCATTTTGGGGAAGAGATCATGTATGAATTCGATCGTGGCGTGGCTTCTGAAATTTAACAATTTCACCAATTTCTTGAAGTGTTATGCCAAAATAAACATTTTTGGAAATGCTACTTATTACTGATCCATGAGTAAAGCCAGCAAGTCTTCTCTGTGTTTGTCTTAAATTCATTATGTATACAATCATTGCTCAAACAATAGCCGACATGTTTTTCTTCTTTAACTGCATACACAACCGAGCATCAGACAATGTGGTGGTTGATAAAAGATTCTCAAGATTTAATAAACATCAAAAAACGTAAGCCGCCAACACGTGCGCTGGACTTCAATTTATCCTGTATACAATCATTGCGCAAACAATAGCCGACTTATGTTTCTTCTTTAACTGCATACACAACCAAGCACCAGACAATGCGGTGGTTGATCAAAGATTGTCATATGTGGGTGCTTATGTAGAGACTGAGCTTGGGCGGCAAGATCAAAGATTGTCATACCGGTATGTGGGTGCTTATGTAGAGACTGAGCTTGGGCGGCAAGATCACAGGGAGGTCAAATAACCACTCTCTGTTACTTAGCACTGAACAAGTACAGCTGTATCAAACTCGTTGCTCAATCAAAGGGTTGTCATGTGGGAAAACAAAGACAGATCTATATCAGATAGTAAACGGTGTTGATACCCTTTTCATGCTATACATTAGACGTGTATACGTTGTTCTCTGAAAAAAGTAAAATATAGTAAAACCCCGCAATAACGCGACCCCGCTTTTTCCGCGATCGAATTTTATGGACCCCAAATATCGCGTTATAGCGGGGTTTCACTGTACCATAAGAAGTCTATTGGTGAAAACCCATTTGGAGAGGAGTAGAGATAACAATATTTTCAAGATATGACTTTCCATCCAGGAGTAGCAATAACAAGATTTTCATGATGGCTGCTGTGGCTGCCATACTGGACATCAGATCGGCATCATTTTCATTTAAGACCAACTGGACATCATAAGAAGTCTTCTGGTGAAAAACCCACGTCAATATGACTTTCTTTTCAAGTAGGGTTGTGACAAGATTTTTAAGATGGCTGCAATGGTGGCCATATTGGATGTCAGACTGGCATCATTTTTATTTAAGACAAGCTAGACATCATAAGAAGTCTTTCAGTGAAAACCCCATGTTGATATGACTGTCCATTCAGGAGCAGCTATAACAAGATTTTCTAGATGGCTGCTGTGGCAGCCATATTCGTTATCAGATCGGCACCATTTTTATTTAGGACCAACTAGACATCATAAGAAGTCTTTTAGTGAAAACCCCATGTTGATATAGCCATCCATTTTGGAGGAGTAGTGATAACAAAATGTTCAAAATGGCTGCTATGGTGGCCATATTGGATGTCCAAGCAGCACCATTTTCTTTTAGGACCAACTAGACCATGGGATGAATGTGTGTGTTAAGTTTCAAGGTAATCCTCCAAGTAGTTTAAGACAAGTAGCGATAACAAATTTGTGCTAATGGACAGATGGACGACGGACAACAGACTATACCATACGTTTTTCTGGTCTATGACCAGTAGAGCTAAAAATAACTGGCAAGTGGTCAATTCTGAGTACTGCTTTTTAAATGGGAGTGTCTAAAATGATCTGATGCAATGGACTGATTGAAGAAGCATCTGCTTTTCCATATGGATACAAAAGTTAGCCCATAGAACTGAATTTGGTAACTGCAAGACTTCAAAAATCCAAAATTTCTATGGTATCAGACAGTCCAACTGCTACTTGTACCTTAAGGTTACTCTATGCTACAGCAAGCCATGTCAAATATAAGTGGTAGAAGGCAACTTCTGGCTTAAACCTCACCCATTACTTCATACACATAAATAGTATTGGAATTTGATATTTTATTTTATTTAAAAATACATGTACTTAGAAAACTGTCATATTGTAGTCTCTGGAATGAAATTGGGCTGTTGTTTAAGTGCTTTCAAATACATTCACACATGGTAATTTTTAGATTCAAATCATTCAATCTGGAGACTTGTCTCTGTGTATGAATAAATAGCATTGAACGCTGCTGGTGTTTCTCGACTGTATCAAGTATTTTTTTATTTTTGTTTTAAAATGGAGATAAATTTGTTACATGGTGTTCAAGTTGGGTGGATGGGAATATTTCATACTTTGCCTTTGGCTCAGGGTGAAATGGAATCAAACAGGTTGTGATTTCCATCCACCCTGCTAGAATGATATGTAATTAAAATAATCCAATCTGTATTATTACATTTCTCACTCTCATATAAATTTATTGAAAAATTGTGGGTGGGTTTATTATAGGACATTGCTTTCCTACATAAAAAGCTGTTAAAATTTGTTCAAGTTGGGGAGTGGTCTCTTAATCAATCATGGGCCTCAAAGGAGTCAACTCTAACTCACAACATTTCAGCAACTTTAGCAAGGAAACTATTGTTGTGAAAATATTTTAGTGAAGAAAAAAAAAAAGATTTGAGAAGGTTTTATTAAACAATGGTTAATTTTTGGAAAATATGTTCCTACCATGCTGAATTGACCTTATTCACTAAAATTTAATGAAAGAGAATGTTAAGATTTACAGTTGTTGAAGTAATTAGTCACACTCATTAAATAAGAGTTATATTATTATTATTATTATTATTATTATTATAACAGTGAAACCTCTCAAGACCAAAACCTAAGTAATCAAAACTTCCCATCAAATACAATCATGTTTCTGGCAATAAATTTGTCATGCTTCAATTTCAATACACTTTAACTCAGTAACTGAAACTGCTCTAAAACTTTCTGTCCAAATTGTACACAAAAATGAACACAATAAAACTGAATCTGAATCAGAACATGTGGACAGCCAATGGTTTTTAAACACTCAAAAGCCATGAAGAGTAAAATAACACTCAACACAGAAAAACATTCAAACGAAATGAAATCCTAATCACAGCATGTACTCACATTTAAGTCAAGTATAACTGCAAACAACATAGACCCAGATCTGCCATTGCATAATGAGCCAGCACATCAGGGTCTATAGTGTTTGTTCACCTGATTACTCCTAACAAACTGCAGAGATCCAGATCTGCCAGCATATTATGTGACAGCATATCTGGGTCTATGCAGTTTGCAGTTGGACTCGACTTGTAAACGAGTATACACAGTATAAAAGATATCTATTTAAACAAGGTCATGACATGCATGCACAGCCCACCCCATTCCACCTGAGTTTTTGGAAAATTGGTATTGCAGACTTAAAAATGCATCTGCATAACTAGTAACACAATTCTGTGGCCATCTGTACTTGAGAAACTGACCACATTAATGAAGAATACAAAAATGTAATATTGAGGTTAATATAGATTGTTGATTGATGGAAGGACAAGCATATGGAGAACAAAGTGACCACTATATCGAGTTTTGTCCAAGGTGGGCTCAACAATAATTGACTGGGTACTGACGTTTTGTAAAGACATACAAACATTGCTTTTATACGAGGGCACCAGTCCACATCTCATTCTTAGCTGAAAATAAAGATCCTCAGTAAACTGAAAACCCTTAAAATATGACAATTTAATTTGGTCCCAGGGGTTTTTGGTTGTGAGGTATTTCACTGTATTATTATTTTTAAGGTACATTTTGGTTTGGATGAACCCCAACAAGACATAATGCAGGTTTGGAAATTCAAGGCACAACTGTACTTATAATGAGACAACTGAAGTGCATGAAAATATAAAAGCAGCTTGTCCAGGACAAAATATTTCTTGTCCAGAAATTCTGTTAATGGACCCAAGTGACTAAATCACATACAAAAGATAGTATTGGGTTTCTGAAACACACAGGCCATTTCAACACACAGGCCATTTAAACACAGGCCATTTCAACACACAGGCCATTTCAACATTCAATAATTTGACACTCAGATACGGCTTCTTAACTTTTATTTCTGAAAACAATATTGTAAAAAAAAATTTTTTTTTTAAAGCATTGCCAATTTGCTACATTTTGGCCAAAGAAGGGCTTCAAATAATGCGGTGTCTCAAATGCTGTAATGAACCCCACTGCATCCTACTTGAAACAAACTTAAACACAAAACACTGACCCAGAACTTACTAGTAAATGCTGACCCTGCCATCACCATCAATCAAATTATCCTGTAATTCTCGACTATTCTCTTTAGTTCTTGTGAGTTGTGAAAGTGTTGATATTATGTTAGGTGAGGTCCTTAACTTATTAACAAAAGAATATCACATACAGATCTTTTAAAGTTCTGAACAGAATTCTCAATTTCCATGATCATAAGTACCTATACCTTATTGTGCAGATAAATAGGACTGCATAAAATAAGATCAAATAATTCATATCTAATATTACTTGTGCAATGGCGAGGCTTTCACATCTTAATAAAACCCACTACAATGTGATTCAGAATGTACTTCATTTTCCATTTGATTGACTTACAAACAAGTGGCAAAGAACTGATCATCTGATAACACAAAACTGTACCAATCTTTGCTTGTTATTACAATGCATGTGACCATTTATCAATGAAATTATATGGAATAGCTGTTGTAGTTTCATAGTAACAAGGTCTATCCCACGCAATACAAACTAGAGTACCGTATATACTTGCTTATAAGTCAGTTTCAACTGCAAACTGCATAGATCCAGACCTTTTGCTGCATAATGTTCCATCAGATCTGGGTCAATACAGTTTGTTAGTAGTAATCAGTAGAACAAACAACACAGACCCGGATCTCACGGTGTATTTTGTTTGCAGTTGGACAACTCATAAGCAAGTATATACAGTTGTACCTTTTTTATTATGTATGTATGGATATTGGACAACTCATAAGCATCCAATAATGTATACATTATGAATCTTAAGTTATTTTATCTAACGTATATACTCGCATATAAGCCAATACCAACTGCATAGACCCAGATCTGCTGGCGCATTATGTGCCGGCCGATCTGGGTCTATGCAGTTTGTAAGGACTAATCAGTAGAACAAACAACATAGACCCTGATCTGCCGGCGCATTATGTGACAGACAATCAGGGTCCATATTGTTTGCATTTGGACCCAAATTATATGCAAGTATATATGGTAATTAAATAAAAATTTAGCCGCATTCAAAGAAACATAATTAGGTTTTAAAGCAGACAGCACTCACATCCAATCTGTACTGCATATTGATCAAAAAAATATTGTGAATGTATGGGACTGTATACCAGACCCAAAGTATTAAGGTATTAATGACACACAATTAATATGATCAGGCTAGCCCTTGTTTGTGGGTAGACAAACTGAAAAATTAACCTACCGCCCAGTCAATCATAAAGTTTAATCCTTGTTGATATCACAATAGAGTGCCCTTACCTCTGATATACATGTTCGTTACAACTAGCAAGGCAAACTGTAATGAACTGTTTACTACTGTAATTGATACACACTATGGGGGTGGGTGTATTAACACAGTGCTAATATTTGCATGTGATTTTCTCTCATTCAGATATCAGTAAAACAAGAGCCCCTTTAAGAGAATGATGCTCTACTGGCTGAAAAGAATTTCCAGGAATTCAAGATAAGACCATTTCTTCCCTTCAACTGCATGAGTGTTGAAACCATCTTTGATATTCTTCAGCAACAACAAGATTTCAAATTAGCTCTCCATGGTGGACATATTGGATGTCAACTTAGCACCATTTTCATTTAGGACCAACAAGGCATCATAAGAAGTCTTCTGGTAGAAACCCCATCTTGATATGACTTTCCATTTTGGAGCAGCAAAAATAACAAGATTTTCAAGATGGATGCCATGGTGGCCATATTCGATATCAGATTAGCACCATTTCTATTTAGTATCAACTAGACATCATAAGAAGTCTTTTGGTGAAAGCACCATGTCAAAACGACCAACCATCTAGGAGAAATACTGATAAGAAGATTTTCAAGATGGCCACTGGGGTAGACATAATGTATGAATGAATGGCACCATTAGGACCAACTAGTCATCATAAGAAGTTGGTTAGTAAAAAACTCATGTTGATATGACCATCCATTCAGGAGGAGTAGCAATAACAAGATTTTCAAGATGGCCACTGTAGCAGGCATACTGGACTTCAGATTGGCACCATTTTCATTTACGGCCAACTTGACATCATAAGAAGTCTTCTGGTGAAAACTCCATGGCAATATTACATTTCGTTCAGTAGGAGTAGCTATAACAAGATTTTCAAAATGGCCACTGTGGCAGCCATAATGGACACCAGATTGGCACCATTTTCATTTAGGACCAACTTGAGATAATAAAAAGTCTTTTAATGAAAACCCCATACTGATATGACCATCCATTCAGGAGAAGTAGCAATAACAAGATTTCCAAGATGGCCACTGCGGTGGCCATCTTGGATGTCCGAGAGGCACCATTTCATTTAGGACCAACTAGACTATGAGATGAATGTGTGTGTAAAGTTTCATGGCAATCCTGGAAGTAGTTTAGGAGTAGTGATAACAAACTTGTGCTAACAGAAGGACGGACAATGGACAACAGACCATCGCATAAGCTCTTCTGGTCTATGACCTGTAGAGCTAAATATGTCCACAAAAATGTATTTCCCTAACTGTTTTGCTTATAAAATATCCTTTTCTGAAAAACTGAATCTGATAATCCATGTATGGAAACTGAAGATATGACCCTTTGTACTGATGTCAAACATTTACCTCAACAAGCAAAACAACAATTCACCTTGTGATCTTGACCTGTGGCCGCTGGACCCATCAGACCCAATGATGCTCCATGAACTCTAATGAATCTGGCTCAAAGTCTAATGCCTATCTATAGATTATATGATAAAGTTTTTTCCTCCAAAATACTTTAACAATGCTACCACTGTGACCTTGATTTTTGACCTCTTGACCTCCATATCAGAAGCAATATCTTGTACCTGATCGCAAGCATGTTTACTACATTTGAGGATAATTCATTTATGGCAACAGTTGATAATACTGCCAGATCCCAAAACTTAACCTTTGACCACCAAACTTATATTTAAACAATTGCTCACTGTGACCTTGACCTGTGACTTCTCTGGCCTTCAATCCCTAGAGATGTTTATTGCTAGTGAATATGTTGGCCAATTCTGATGATAACCAACTGATGAGAAAGTGAGATATTGGCCTCAAATTTTTTTTTACCACAAATTTTGACAGAGGAGGGATGAATGGATGGACAAATCACAGACATACAATGTGACTGTTATGCCTCACCTTTTGCAACATTCATCACAGGTGAGACAATAAAGGACACATTAAAGACAAAACAGCAAGTGGCAGCCACCTACAGTGCTGGAAATCATTAGAGTTGACCCCTTTTAGGCACAGTGTACTCCATTGCTTGCTTTCTATACCTGATAACAATTGTTATTTCAGCACTATGTCTACTTGCATATAACACACACCCAAATGTGAACAGCACAGACCCAGATCTGCCATCATACAACGCCCTGGAAGATCATAGCTAGTTCTGTTTGCTTAAAATCACAAAAGACTGTAAATCTCACAAACTTTCACACTGACCTTAATTTAGGATGTGGATGGACAAACAGATGGACATACAAACATGCACACTGATGCCGAAGTGATCTCTGTATTAGGCTTCCACCAAGGCAGGCTTGACAATAAATAGAATGAACTGCATAAACTCTGCCAACCCATAATGTGATGACAGACTTGGGTCTATCTGCAAAGACTCAGTTCTGCCAAGCCATAATGTGATGACAGACTTGGGTCTATCTGCATAAACTCTGTTTTGCCAACCCATAATGTGATGACAGACTTGGGTCTATCTGCAAAGACTCAGTTCTGCCAACCCATAATGTGATGACAGAATTGGGTCTATCTGCAAAGACTCAGTTCTGCCAACCCATAATGTGATGACAGAATTGGGTCTATCTGCATAAACTCTGTTTTGCCAACCCATAATGTGATGACAGACTTGGGTCTATCTGCAAAGACTCAGTTCTGCCAACCCATAATGTGATGACAGAATTGGGTCTATCTGCAAAGACTCAGTTCTGCCAACCCATAATGTGACGACAGAATTGGGTCTATCTGCATAAACTCTGTTTTGCCAACCCATAATGTGATGACAGACTTGGGTCTATCTGCAAAGACTCAGTTCTGCCAACCCATAATGTGATGACAGACTTGGGTCTATCTGCAAAGACTCAGTTCTGCCAAGCCATAATGTGATGACAGACTTGGGTCTATCTGCAAAGACTCAGTTCTGCCAACCCATAATGTGATGACAGACTTGGGTCTATCTGCATAAACTCTGTTTTGCCAACCCATAATGTGATGACAGACTTGGGTCTATCTGCAAGGACTCAGTTCTGCCAACCCATAATGTGATGACAGACTTGGGTCTATCTGCAAAGACTCAGTTCTGCCAACCCATAATGTGACGACAGAATTGGGTCTATCTGCAAAGACTCAGTTCTGCCAACCCATAATATGATGACAGACTTGGGTCTATCTGCAAAAAGGCTTAGTTCTGCCAACCCATAATGTGACGACAGAATTGGGTCTATCTGCAAAGACTCAGTTCAGCCAACCCATAATGTGGTGACAGATTTGGGTCTATCTGCAAAGACTCTGTTCTTCCAACCCATAATGTGATAACAGACTTTGGGTCTATCTAGAAAGACTCTGTTCTGGCAGTCCATAATGTGATGACAGATCTAGGTATATCTGCATTGACTCTGTTCTGGCAGTCCATAATGTGATGACAGATCTAGGTCTATCTGCACTGACTCTGTTTTGCCAGTCCATAATGTGATGACAGACTTTGGGTCTATCTGCAAAAACTCTGTTCCACCAGCCCATAATATGATGACAGATCTAGGTCTATATGCATTGACTCTGTTCCACCAGTCCATAATGTGATGACATTTCTGGGTCTATCTGCAAAGACTGTTCTGCCAGCCCTTAATGGGATGACAGATTTGGGTCTATACTTCTAAAACTCAAGTGCACAATAAATTGAAAGTTTGTTGGTAATTCAACAGGCTAAAATGGCTAAGTATTGGGTTTTTATATGCAGATCAACTCTCATATCATGTTATGACCTGCAATGAGAGACCAACTGTCTTGAGACACCTGTATTTAGTTGTCAAAAGGGGTCATCTATCGAGACTGTTTTCACTGTATTACCTCCGAATTTGAATACACATTCAAATCAATAAATATGTGATAACTGAACAAAAGAATATTAAAATTCTCTTTTGAATGTACAGAGACCCCTATCAATAATGGACACTAAAGGGACCACAAAAATTCCTCCTTTATGGGCAGGTGTCACATATGTACAGATGAAAAACTAAGTACACCTAACAAAAGAGGTTCATAAATGCTGTCCATTATGAGGGGTCCTTTATATAAAAGTGTTTGCTAACAGGTTTAATTGCGCCTTGTGCAGTATTCAAATTACAATTAATTCACTTTTAAAATGGTTAACAAAGACTTATATAAGTGCAAGTATTTTATGTCATATATTTACGTAATTCTTAGCTTAATTACTACATATTAGGCGTTACACAAATCTTTGATCTGATATCTGTTTCCTTTGTTATATCTAATATATACAATCAGATCCCAAAGATCACTAAACATTATCTGTAATATCTCATTTGAAGGACATATACAATCCACTATAACATCAGGTGCGCAAAGAATTAGAAAAGTTCTTTTAATATAAAACTGACTTAATTTGTTACTGAAAATAATAACCTTTTGGATTAAAGTGAGTGGATGAGGAGATCTGATAACTACCACCATTCAATAGCACCACCACCACATCCACCAATCCAGTAACTTCTCATCATGTAGCATGGAAAAGTAAAAACCTTGGCATCAAAAAAAAAGGAGAAGGAGGACATGCTCAATAAGTGTATCACCATCTATATCTGCCAGTGCAACACTGTGAACAACTTCTTTCATTGCTTGAATAGGTTACTTTGACTTACAGTATATACTTGCTTATAAGTTGGGTCCAACTGCAAACAACATAGCCCTGATCTGCCATCACATAATATGCCAGGAGATCAGGGTCTATGTAGTTTGTTCTACTTATTAATCCTAACAAACTAGGCCCAGATCTGCTGGCACATTATGCAACAGCAGATCTAGGTCAGTGTAGTTTGTTGTTGGATCCGACTTATACACGACCATATACAGTAATTGCCCCCACGTGTGGCTTACATGTTTGTTGCTGGATCCGACTTATACACGACCATATACAGTAAATGGCCCCCACGTGTGGCTTACATGTTTACTGTTCATGTTTCATGAAGATATATGACTAGAACTTATAACATGCTAATAAAATCAGAATCTAAACGAATCACTTAAAAGCACAGCTAACTTTCAAGGTCTAATAGATATCAAGGTGGTTATGTCAATGTATTGTAGAGAGGAGGGGGGGGGAGGATGAGGATGGGGGTGGCAGCAGTGAAATAGAGATTCTGTAAAGTCTAACATAGCCTATGTTTGCAAAGACATGGTAACTCTATATAGACTGTCGGACTCATAATTCATAGGTCGCAGGTTCGATACCTGCCCAGGCCAGGCCAGGTCAGCTGCCTGGGTGTATTTTTGGGAAAGACACTTGGCTCTCATTTCCTCAGATTTGTAAAGTCAATAATGTGCTGAAAGTGACAACAAAACCATCCAACCAACCACTGCAAAGCCTGCAAAGTATGTCATTGCTGTGCATATTTGATCATCTTCCTATGTTGTAACACACACTGTACACAAAATTTCCAGTGTAATGACACTTAAATGCATATACAAACTTGGCTATTGCAGACAATATATTTACACTGTTTATTATACAGGGTAATATTATTTCTCATATCTGAATATCACCATGAGTTAATATTTGATTAAGGACAAGAAGAGGCATGTGAAAAGATAATTAGTTGTATTATGACTTTGATTAGAGTATGACAAAGACATTGCTTGAGATGAGATTTGGTCCTATTCAGTTCTCAAAGATATCGGCAAAGAAACAAAAAAATCTGAGATGCAAAAATATGATGCAAGACTTGAGAATGACGCATCAAGAATTCAAATTTTTTTTTATTATTTAGAGTTCAAAGCTAGATATGGTCATACAGTTCACAGACTAAGAAAAAACTAGTAATAGATATAGACAAACAGCTCACAGCCAAAGAATAAACTAGTGTAGACATTCATACTGTTCACAACCTAAGAATAAACTAGTAATGGACAGTTATACAACTTACAGCCTAGGTATGAACTAGTATCGACAGACATACAGCTCACAACGTAAAAATAAATTAGTAATAGTCATACAGCTCATAGCCTAAGAAAAAACTAGTAATATATATATAGTCATACAGCTCACAACCTAAGAAAAAACTAGTAACAGACAGTCATACAGCTCATAGTCTATGAAAAAACTAGTAAAAGATAGTCATACAGCTCATAGTCTATGAAAAAACGAGTAAAAGACAGTCATAGAGCTCATAGTCTATGAAAAAACTAGCAAAAGACAGTCATACAGCTCATAATCTATGAAAAAACTAGTAAAAGTCAGTCATACAGCTCATAGCCTACACATGATACAAATATAATTATGTCCCATCTTTATGGAGTAAGCATGAAATTCAACATGATCGCTTATTTCCTTTGACATTTATGAAGCATTCTCTTTGTGGGGTTTTTTTATTTTCCTTTTTTTATTTTCCTTTTCCTGTGCACAAAATGTATTTCCCATCTAAAAGCCCCCACCCCCCACCCCGAGCAAAAAAAAAAAAAAAGTAAAAAAATAATAAATAAATAATTTAAAAAGAAATCATGTAGAGAATAATAAATGAAAAAATAAGTCTATGGTAGATGTAGCGGTAAAAATCAATAAAGGGAGAACAAAAAAGCAGGGTAAAAATCAATAAAGGAAGAAAAAAAAAGCAGCTCTGTATTTTGCGTATTGTAGTCATTATTGAATAAAGTCAATGTGGTAAGGCAGGTTAAATGGTAAGACAATACACAGCAAGATCTACAAACAAAGAAAAGGCTGATATTGTCACCCTAACTTCAACATTTGAGGGACAGAGACATACGTAGGCATTACTGTCTGCCAACAGGACTTGTAAACATACAATGACTGTGTCTGTTGATCTAACTAATCCTTGTCATTCAAATTATTAGTATTTACAATGATTACAGATTACTGTAATTTATTAGGCTGTGAATTTGAGTCACACTTAACCAATCAAATATCTGGATTCAAGACAACCAATCAAATATCTGGATTCAAGACACAAGTTTTAGTTGCTACTCAAGTTTTATTGGTGAAGTCCATGTTGGTAAAAATAATTATAATTATTTACTTGAAGAGGGTAACTCATTTAGTGCATGACTAATCTCCCTTACAGTGTCTATGGCTCTAAAATCAACAAAAGAAATATACAGCATGCCAAGATGGCACATACAACTGGTGAATCGTCAAATCAGAGAAAACGTCTACTAATTAGCTTATTCTTTAAAATCAAAGATTTTTTTCTGAACATTGGATCATATTAGACAGTAATATGATGTTCACAGCAAAAATTGATAAAAACTGGGCAAAAGATGGTCAAAGTTATAACAGTCTGAATTTATACATGTTATAAAGTAAAAGTGGCCAAAGTAACAAACAGTTAACCAGGGTACTTTATAGACAAGCTTAGCACACACAAATTCTTACACAATTGATGTATGGCAGTCAAACCCTAACACACACTGATAATTATTTTGACCACCAAAATATATTATTGTTGCCAAATATTTACAGGCAAAATGGAAGCTTGTTGGGCATTCAGGCCTAATGTTCGTTATCTATGTGACAAACTATATATCATATACAAATTCAAATCATCATAACTTTATCATTTTTCACAAAATTATCAGAATACGCTAAATAAAAGTCCCCTGAAGGAACTGATGCTCTACTGGTTAAAAAGAATTTCCAGGAATCCAGAATATGACCGTTTTTTCTTTTTAACTACCGAGTGTTGAAACCATCTTTGATATTCGTGAGCAATAAAAAGATTTTCAAGACATCCACCATGACAGCCATATTGGCTGTAAGATCAGCACCATTTTCATTTAGGACTGACTAGAGACATCATAAGAAGTCTTTTGGTGAAACCCCATGTTATGACCATTGATTCTGGAGAAGAAGTGGTAATATTTTCAAGATAGGCTTTGTGGTAGCCACATTGGATGTAAGATCAGCACCATGTTCATTTAGGACCAACTATATGTCATAAAAGTCTGCTGGTGAAAATTTCATGTTGTTATGACCATCCATTCATGCCGAGTAGCAATAACAAGATTTTCAAGATGGATGCCATGGTGGGCATATTGGATGTCAGATTGGCTTTATTTCATTTAGGACCAACTAGACACAATAAGAACTCTTCTGGTGAAAACCCCATGTCGATATGACTTTCCATTTTAGGAGTAGCAATAAAAGATTTTCAAGATCGCTGCCACTGTGGCCATATTGGGTGTCAGATTGAGTCCATTTTCATTTAGAACCAACCACACATCAGACGAAGTCATCTGGAAAAAGCCTCATGTCGATATGACTTTCTGTTCCATTCAGGAGGAGTAGCGATAATAAGAGTTTAAATATGGCTACTGTGGTGGCCATACTGGATGTTAGATTGATGTCATTTTCATTTAGGATCAACTAGATATCAAAAACAGTATACAATTGAAAAACCCATGTCTATATGACCACATTTACGAAGAGTATTGATAAACAAGATTTTCAAGATGACTGCTGTGGTGGCCAAATGGATGTCTGAGCAGAACCATTTTCATTTCAGATAACTAGACCTTAGGATGAATATGTGTGCAATCCTCCAAGTAGTTTAGGAGTATTAGCAATTACCAGCCATCCATTAAGCTCATCTGATTAATGACCAGCAGAGATAAAAATAACACTACCTGCAATTCACATAGGGTAAATATCAACACAAATTACTCTGATTTTATATGATATCTCTGCTCTGGCCATAGGTCAACTAATCAAAGAGAGCCCAGCTTGAGAGTGGGCAGCAATCCACTGGAATATTGAATAAAGAATGTTTGACAGACAGCTGATGGTAGCTTGGGGTATTGCCAGTTAAGTTCCAAATACAAGATATGAATATACCAGCACTAGCAATATGCTACAGACAAATACTATTAATTCATGAGACATTAAACTTATGCATACAAGCATGCCAACCAAATTTAATTATTCATATCAAATGGTTTTTGAGTAATTATACTAAAGAGCTTCCTGGCTGGCAGGGATGGATAACCAATTCAAGATGTCTCTACCACTACCCATCCCACCCCCACTCCAGTGCAAGCAGTGGAGGCATAAAAAAAATGTACACACAATGAGCAGATTAACTCTGGTCTGATTTTTCCCCAGTTGAGTTATATGGTTGTATGTGTGATTATAGTAATATTATCATACTTTAGGCTACTGGTGACAAGTCATTAGACAGACAGGTTTCCAGACCCATATATCATACTACAAGCTGCTTGTAATGTGCTATTAGTCAGACAGGTTTCCAGACCCATGTATCATGCTTCAAGCCACTTGTGACATGCTATTAGACAGGCAGGTTTCCAGACACATGTATCATACTTCAAGCTGCTTGTGATACGCCATTAGACAGTCAGATTTCCAGACATGTATCATACTTCAAGCTGCATGTGACATGCCATTAGACAGTCAGACTTCCAGACATGTATCATACTTCAAGCTGCATGTGATGTGCCATTAGATAGACAGGTTTCCAGACATGTATCATACTTCAAGCTGCAGTAAGCTACGGTAGGTCAGCTGGCAGAGCATTGGACTCATTATCCTAGGGTCACAGGTTCAATACCCACCCAGGCCAGCCAGTTCAGCTGCCTCGGTTTGTCTTTGGTACAGGAACTTAGCTCCTATTTCCTAGGTATGATATAGCCAATAACATGTTAAAAGTAACAGTGAAACAAACAGACAAAACAAAAATTCAAGCTGTTTGTGATGTGTCCTTAGACATGTTTCCAGACACCTGTACCATACTTCAAGTTGCATGAGATGTGTCATTAGACAGACAGGTTTCCAGACATATCATACTTCAAGCTGTTTGTGATATGCCATTAGACAGACAGGTTTCCAGATACATGAATCACATTTCGAGCAGCTTGTGACTTGGACAGACAGGTTTCCAGACACGTGTAACCATGAATTAAATCTATTACAATGTAAAGTTGGCTTGCCAATGGAGAATAAAGCTCAAATCAATAAAGTTCATTTATTGCAGAACATTTTGTATTTGTTGCTAAATGTTTATTGAAATTACTAACAGAACATTTAATTTTGTTGAAAACAATACTGACAGTTAAACCAATGGGGAAACTGAGATTGGTAATCGGTTAGTAGTTTGTGAGGGAAAGACATATGGTGATATAGATGAATATTAAGTCAGAAATAAAAGTCTCAGATAGATGTTGTCCTCATGTTTGCCGAGCTATAGTTGTTATAAAAAATTTACACCACAAAAAGAATACAATTAGTGGACAGTAACAATGGCATTCAATTGAAAATTCTAATCCCTTACAAATAGATGTATCCGCAGCATATTACTGTATTTTGTGATGATGTTGGTAACCAATATTGATGAAATCAAATGCCAATTTTCTACTCTGAATCTGTTTTCCAAACCTGATCCAGGTCAGTAAAATTGGAAACAAATTATTTGATTACTTCCAAAATTAGCTTTTAAGCCTGTGAAACACTACCTAATTGTAGCAATTTCACTCAGCATTACATTATCAGCACAACTGCTAGTGCCATCCAAACTCTCCTTTACATTGTGAGACAGAGAGCTAATTGGTGGTCTTTTCCCATGTCAAAAATCAATTTTAAAATGTTTAAAAATGGACTTCATCCAGTATTGGCAATACATGAAGTAAGTTTAACTGGTCAAACTATGAAAACAATTCCAGCAAAAGGTGATTAAATGTTCTATTTTATAGCTATAGTAAGCAATCTTTAAAAAATTGTTCTGACCATAAGAAACAAGAAAGCTACAATGAACTTTACAATTACAACTAGCTAAAATTTTCCATGCCTATATCTGCCAATCTGACACTGCCCAATTAAAGCAGTTCTGGTTAAATCTTACTGCAGAATTTATTTATTTTGTAAAGTCAGAATTTTAAAGCAAGGGAGTTCACTTATGTAAACACTTGGGACATATGTGCAACTTTTGAGGTGCTTCAATTTAGTCCCTGTGGCAAAACAGAGGTGGGGACCATGTTTCCCCAGGATCAAATATTAAAAACTATTCAAATTCCCACGTTATAACTATATATGCATTTATTAAAAATTTAAATTTTAAGCGCTGCTAAGTATTCACGAGTGGCACCTCAACACATGAAAGGTTATATCATGCTGAGGCAATTGGGAGTAAAAGTGCCTTGCCCAGAGACAAACCACGATGGCCAACCTGACCTATTCTGGCTAGGATCTGAACCCACACACTTCTGGTTGTAATTCCGACACACTAACCAATGAGCAATTGCAGCTCTCTTAAACATTACTGAGAAAAGTGTATGCATATGCAGTTCTGCTGCAGAATTCTAGTTTTAATTACTTCATCTGTACTTAACAGCAACTAGAAAAGTAAACTATATTAGGTCTTAAGTATAGTAAATGATGGTAACTAATTAAAGGCACACACATATCAAGTACAAGGATGAGTATCAGTGAGGAGGCAAATGACCGACTGCCTCAAGTGCAAATCAACATATCACTTGCTGATCCTCCAATGCTGACTGAAACTGAGAAAGCAATTGACCTGCTGTCAAATGGCAAAGCACCTGAAGCAGATACTATAATACCAGCCGAAGTCTACAAAGACAAAGGCTCACACATGGCACAGAAACTGAATGAACTCTTCCTGTCAATGTGGACTCAAGGAACTATACCCAAGGAGTACAAGGATGCATCCATCGTCCACTGGTACAAGCGGAAAGGCAACAGACAATCCTGCAAGAAGAAACAGGACATCTCCTTGCTGTCAATAGCCAGCAAAATCTTCGCCAGAATGCTGCTGTATTGCCTTGTGCATCACATTGATCTGTGTCAGTGTGACTTCAGGAAAGGATAAGGGACCACAGCTATGGTGTTTGCAGCTCATCACCTCCAGGAGAAATGCCAGGAACAGAACTCCAACCTGTACATGACATTCATCAACCTGACAAAAGCCTTTGACACAGTCAGCCGTGGGGGCCTTTGGAAGATCATGGCAAAATTTGGTTGCCCAGAGAAATTCATTGTGATAGTTTGCCAATTCCAAAATGGCATGTTTGCTCATGTCATAGATGACGGCAAGTCATCTGAACCATTCCCAGTCATCAAGGGAGTCAAGCAAGGCTGTGTGTTGGTCCTAACCCTCTTCAGTATAATGTTCTCTGCCAAGCTTACTGTTGCCTTCCGTGACTATGACACTGGGATCGACATCATATACCGGACTGACGGCAAGCTCTTCAATCTGAGGAGACAACAGGCGAAAACGAAGTTATGGGAAGTGCCTGTTCATGATCTCCTATTTGCTGACGACTTTTCCCTGAATGCCAAATCTGAGCTGAAATGCAACAGAGTATGGACCATTTCTATTCAGCTTGTGACAATTTCGGTATCACAATTAGTATCATAAAGACTGAGGTAATGCACCAACCCATATCAAGAAAGCCTTACGTAGAGTCTACCATCACAGTAATGGTTAAACCCTCTTGACAGTGGACAAGTTCACCTATCTTGGCAGCACACTGTCACATGCAGTCCACATTGATGATGAAACCAATGCCAGAATTGCTAAAGCAAGTGTGGCCTTTGGCAGAATACACACAAAAGTGTGGGAGCGCAAAGGCATCAGTCTACAAACAAAGCTGAAGGTCTACAAAGTCATTGTGTTGCTGACCATGCTGTATGGTTGATGGTTGCAAAACCTGGACAGTGTACAGACACCATGCCAAGAAGCTGAACCATTTTCACATGGGCCACCTGAGAAAACTGATGAGGGTAAGATGGCAGGACATGGTCCCAGACACTGAGGTTCTCAAGCGGGCAGGTATTCCAAGCATCCACACTCTGCTGATGAAATCCCAGTTTAAATGGGCAGGTCACATCACCAGGATATCAGAAGAGTGTCTACCAAAGAAGATCTTCTATGGCAAGCTGAAGGAAGGAAATAATCTCAAGGTGGTCAGAAGAAATGCTTCAAAGATTCCCTCAAATCCTCCTTGCAACACTTCAACACTGATCCCGAGTCTTGGGAAGATCTCGCACAGGATCGCTCCACCTGGCGCAGTTTGATCCATACTGGAGCTACAGACTTTGAAGTGAGGAGAATTGCAGAGACTCAGTGCAGAAGTGTGAGCAATGTAAATCTCAGAATTGCAGCACATCATCTATTGATCAGGCAAACCCAAGCGGCATCTCCTGTCAAGTGTGCCACAGACAGTTCAGAGCACAAATTGGCCCAATCAGCCACTCACGTACTCACAGAAACCAATCCAGTGAGTGATGTCATGGTCATCTTCGAACTCAAAGGACAAAAAGCACAAGGAAGAGGTAACTCTAACAATGTCCTCTTCCAGTATATTTTTGGAAGTCAAAAAGTGGATCTTCTTTACAACTGAGAATTCATAATAGTCAGATCTGTTACTACTGAAGGCCTATGAAACCAGCAGATTTAATTCTGTTAAATAGAATATTTAAAAAATCCCATAAAAACTTTGGCTACAAGATTTTCCAGGACAAAAGTAGATGGATTAACAGTGAACATAATATTTTTTAACGTGCTTGAAAATTTCATTTTTATTTTTATTTCACAGATTGAATTGCAGCCAATTTTACTTAAATAACATTCAATGACTGCAACATGACATGTAGCATCACTGATAATCAGACTGGTTGTGCATTATAATAAATCTTGTAGTCTGGTTATTGGTTACAATATGACAAACCATTTTTTTTGGGGGGGGGGTTGTGGGGTTTAATGCCATTATTCAGCACATGATGGGCTATACATGGCAGCCAATATATTTGGTGGAGGAAGAACCCAGGAGGACCCCGGGAATAACCAATGACACACGGGAAGCTACTGACAAGCTTTCTCACATACCCACATTGGCCAAGCTGAGACTCGAACTCACGCAGACAGAGCTGACATTTGTATGTGATCTGTGAAGGCAAGTGCCTTAGACCACTCAGCCACCTGGGGCCCCCCATATGACAAGACAAGCCTAATGCACAAAACAGAATTTATCACAAAACAAAGGCTATCTTTTGCACCTCACCCAATAAAGTGAGGAAATGGTTTTTTTTATAACTTGAGCTCCTTTACTTGCAAATATTTGGTATAATAGCCAATAAGATGACAATAAATTTTATCAGGCCAACTTTTATTTCACCTGGCTACAAAGAATGTTGTGTACGGGCAGCATTAATGATCCCATAAGATCATCAAGCCTAAATAACCTGGAATAATTTAAGTCCCATGTGCCAACAGCCACATTTATCCAAATAAAAATCTGCAGTCACAAGACGCGCTAGCAGGTCAGGTTCAACCCTATTCACATTAATCATATGTAGAATTAAGCAGCATAAAACCTAATCTGCTGGTGCAATGGAAGATCAGGGTCTATGCTGTTTGCAGTTGGGTGTGTATGATACATTGAAAAAAATATATATGGTAACATTGGCCATTGGGATGCAAATTCAATTTTTTCCCCTTCCACTTTCTCATTATTCAGTTGTTTCCTTTGGAAAAAATTTATGACCTGTTTTGTATGGTAATTTATAACATCATGTACACAAGACCAAAAATGTATCCTTTATGTGATCTAAAATACAACATATACTTACAAGTCACATTTCTGTATCCATAATTTTACTATATAGGTCAAAGCACCGTTTCTGGCTGGTTAAAACATTTGGTATGCTTGAACTTTATCCACAGCCTTGCATGAAAATTTTCAACTATTTGCTCATTTATTTGACATCTTGTTCAGAAAATTAGGGAAATAAATGTTTTAAAGCTTTCGAAAACAAGGATCTCTCCCAAAACAAAAGCAAGTTTTCAAAATTATATTGCACATAAAAGTTAAAGGAGCTACAGGGTTAAGGTTAGAGATAATATCTCTTCAAATGAGATAATATTGACTTCTGATTGGTTTACTTTATGCATGACATAAATACATGTAAAATTAAGGTTACCATATTTTCTATATGTCTTTGGACAGTGTCTTCAAAACGTGTATGTAATAAACAAAATGCAACATGGCCTTCCTGTTTAATTCAACATCTTGACCGAGATTTCTTTGTTTTGGTGCAAACCTTGACCTAAATTTTATTTGTCACGATCTTGAATTAACAATGAGAAATATACCTTAAATGTGTTTTTCACACTTTGAGAATGCAGTATAGAACTGAAAAGCAGTCGAAATTTGTTGAAAATTGCCAAACAAATTTAGAGTTAAAAGAAAATGCATCAAATGATTAGAAGCACAAGAAAACACATGAAATTAATATTTCCCCCCAAATTGCTATCCCAAATATATGTATGGCCCATCAGCACAATCCTGGTTATATTGTGCCATGCAAAAGCAAGGTAGCAAAAGTAGCTGACACAAATCTTGCCAAAATTACCCAGGAAGACAAATTCCTGCAACCAAAAGTAAATATGCACCATGAGACAAATGACAAAGGGTACAGATGTTGCAAACTCGCACTAAAAAATCATACAAAACAAAGACAATGACAAAGAGGGGTAAATTCACCACAGCACAACTTTAAAATTGTATACTTAAACCACATTACTTCAATAAATCCAAGACCTACATTATTATCGGATGCATCCCACGGAAAACTGATTGCCTCCGTTAGTTGTCATGATTGCATTCAGCCTTTATTACATCCCCAAGTCCAGAGAGGCACCAAAATATAATCCATGAGCTGCAATGGCTCAGTGGCTACACCACTGGGCTCATTACCAGAAGTGTGTGGGGTTGATTCCCACCATCACATCAGCCCAAACTAATGTGGCATGTCATTTACTCTACCTGCCTCACCATGATATAACCTTCAATGTGTTGCTGTGCTGTAAAATATCAAACCAAAACCAAAACCAAAAGTAGGCCAAGCTCCATGGTTTGGTTTGAGATTTATAAAACGGTTCATAAAAATGGTGTTTGTATTAAGTTTTTCTTACAATGTTTAGTGTTCACTCACACTGGAAATGGTGCCCATTAACATTTGGATCAATGTTTTGCTCAGAAACAGCATTAGGAAAAATGGACTGGGTGAAAAGGGTAAGATTTTTTTAGATGGAGGGAAACATATATATATATATATATATATATATATATATATATATATATATATATATATATATATATATATATATATATATATATATATATATATATATATATACACACACACACAAACACATACATATATACATACACATAGTAAAATGGTACATTTTATCATGAAGCAGCTGTGTGCATGCATGTGTGTGTGTGTGTATATATATAGATATATATATGTGTGTGTATATATGTGTGTGTGTGTGTGTGTGTGTGTATATATATATATATATATATATATATATATATGTGTATATGTGTGTATATATATATATATATATATATATATATATATATATGTGTGTGTGTGTGTGTGTGTATATATATAAACACACACACATGTTCTCTTGTACTGAAAATTGTTACATGATCCCTGCAGTAGCAGTGAAACCATGTGTACAGTGAACATTTAAATGTAATACAAAAGTATATGTTTTTAATCATAATGATTCGCATTTTATTCCATACATATATCGAATACGGACACAGACAGAAAGATGAACACAACAGATTGAAGGCATGTATGAAATTCAGACCAGAGTTAATATTGTGCTTAAGCAAATTCAACAAGAACAAATTATGATATTGTCTGTACATGTAATATCTGTAATATTTCATAGAATTTGTTAAATAGTTTTATCTATAAGGTATACCCGTATATCTATATGGTATATATATATATATATATATCAATGAAAATTTGCAGCTAATTCTTCAGTGGAAATATCTGCAAGATTTTACTAGGACTACAATGTTTTCTTTAGAAACATTTTTAAGACAAAAAAACAAAAACAATTATAATTCCATGGATTGATGATGTACAAAAAATTAGTGCATATGAAAAACTATAGACAATAAAGTAATGTCATTGAAACATAAGTACTGAATACTTCCAATATTTTCATTAGCGAGTGTTCTCATCATTGAAATATGCCTCTAAAAGAAACCATCTTAACAGAAAGGACAATACAAACTTTACACATAAAGAATACAGCATTCCATCAGTAGAAAGGAACCTTAATCATTATGTATCACCAGTTGCTTTAATCAAGTGTGGAATAGAATAAAGATATTCACAAGAGATTGTAAATGGCATTCATAATACTTGACATCATGTGGTATACACACGCCAGCATTCACTTGCATTCAAAAGTTCATTGTTGGTATCCATAAAAGACATTTTACAGAGAAAGGACTTGTGCTTCTCAAAGGATATAAACAAGTTTTTGATTATGTGAAAGAATGTGTAGGTAAATTTAACACAATCTGATAAACCTTACCTTCCGCAGATTAAACTTGCACTTTTCCCCATGAAGTCTCCACAAAAGTATCCAGGTTTGTGAAGTTAACAAAATTCCAAAATTTTACCACTCACAATACACAAATCCTGTATGTGATTATTAGCCATATTCCATACATGAATAGAAATGAAGCTTTAGTAGCAATGACACTGTGCGGGTATATTTTCTCCACCTAAACACAACAATGGTTACCCTTCAAATAGTCAATCATACTTGTAGACTATTTTGTATTCACTTCCAGCCAACTGTTCAGGTCATTAGTAAAAACACTGTCACCCTCTTTCAGAAGTCTACAGTCACTCTGACACAAGTGCCAATAATCTCAAAAGCCATATGGATACAGTTAGACAAGTCCATTAATGGGAGTGGGGGTGCTCACCCGTGTTGGAAACACAAATAATAATAACTAGCTATTATCATCCGTAAACAATACACTTCAAGTACTAGAATGGTAGTTAGTAACACCAACCTATTAAATAAAGTGCTTTCACTCTATAGTCTTTCATACAATTGAAAATAATCAATGCGAGCACATACCTTGGTAGTTATGTACACATAAAGGGGACAGTTTATGGAACATAATTTTAGATTCTACAGATATTTCATATGGACCTGTGAACAACAGTACAGGTCCTACTCTAAATAGGAAATCAAACCCTCTATTGAACTGTCCTTATAAAAGGACAGAGATGGACTGTAATATATAACCGCTGAAATAATAAAAATTGTCAGTCAATCATATACTGAAAGAATATCTCTGTCAAATGACCATCTCCATCATTTGTTTTGGAAACCAAATAAATAAAAATAAAAAAAAACTGAAAAATGAATAAAAATAAAAAAGCTGAAACATTCCATTTTCTCTGAACTATAAGATAGGTCTGATGTCATTTAATGCATTCAAGAACAGTAAATTTATCATATTCACGACAGAATTTTCACCATTTGTTCATTGGCAGTAAGCATATATGGCTTAACTATGTTGCCATTAACAAGGCTAATGCTGAGTGTATCAACTTCCACCCTTTGTTACACAAGTTTTTTAATGTGAATTCAATTAAGGGACTTTATGATGATTTACCACCCAAGAAAATCTTGGACTTTGGGGGGGGGGGGGGGGGATGCCATATTTATATATAAAAAATCTTTACCTTCTGTTTTAAGGACTTTATATTTTTTTATTATTATCTTTTATATTATATTCATTTTACAGAATTTTTGACATTTTATCTTTTTTTATTTTAGTACTTCATGTTGACTTTTATTTGGAAGGTTTATTTAAAGTTTTTTGTGCAATTTGTTATATTTACATTTTTAAAACTTCAATTTTAAGTGGCCCCATATAGACTTTATTGTGCTAGTATGCCATTTAAAGGCTAATACATACATAACAAGGATCATTAATCTTTTGAAGTTTGAGTTTTTGCACTAGAATTTTATTTAAAATTACAAAAAGTATGTCAAATTAAAACAGTTTGATGCTATATAATGATAATTAACTACCATCTATATTCGCTTATAAGTCCAGTCCAACTGCAAACTGCACAGACCCAGATCTGCCATTGCATAATGTGCCAGCAGATCTAGGTCTATGCAATTTGTCAGGAGTAATCAGTAGAACAAACAACACAGACCCTGATCAGCCGACGCATTATTTGAAGGCAGATTAGGGTTTTTGTTGTCTACAGTTGGACTCTTATGAGCGAGAATGGATGGTAGGTGTCAGACCTGTAGAAATACATGGACATAGGTGTACAAACTGAGAGTAAAGGTGGAATAAAACAATATATCACACACAGTCCCAAACAATATTTGTTACCATAATTTGTTGGGACATGTAATATTTGAGGGAACAAATGGGTGAAATTGGCGATTTATCAAATTTGTATTAAAAAAGCGAACATCAGTGGCCATGCGAACATGTCAAGCCACGCATACTATATTTTTCAGTGCAGTGATTCACAAACCTTATGTCTGCTATCAGGAAATTAACAAATTGTATGAAACATCAGCATTTAAGTCTCACTTGTGGAGTTTACAGCAAAACATTCTTTCAACAAATGTTTGATCATGTGACAAAACAAAAATCTCAGATTTATATTTAAAATGGAATTAACAAAACCCACTGAATGATTTATGTCTTTTGCTTGCCACAGCTCATTCAACCACAACACTTTCAATAATATTTGGAAAGAACTCTGTGGTTGTAAATTTTTAATATTACTGTAAATCAGACAATTTTAATACTCATAAAATTTTTGTGAATTTAGGGAGGGAACCAATTTTCACTAAAATCTGATGCATGCTAAATTCATTGACATGATCATACCTCTAACATGTCATGTAAATGCTGAGGACAACTGATAATTGTCAACTTGTACAAGTAGTTAGCACCTGTTTAACCAAGAGATAATTTTTGATGCTATTTTCTTCTCCAAGAAGACAAAAACTGTAAACCAGCTGATCATAACAAATTATTTCTGCCAACTGATAATTTGCTAATTTGTTTTCCGCTAATATGCCTTAATTAAAACTCTGTTAATATTTAATGACACTAAATTACTGTGATTTACAGTATTCACCTCCACGTAATTAATTTTCTTCTCATAAAATAAACACAGTGCATAGTATGTCAGGCGTCTTCGATAGAAACATTTATATATGTGTAGTGGTCGAGGTAAATGATGCCACTAAGTGACCAACCTATCTGTTTTGGAACTTCAAGTCTAGTAGTATGTGCATCTGACAGTGAAACAGACAAAACAGGTTCAATTCCCAATGATGACAACTCGACTATATATCCCTTCCTCGTACATTTGGGGGCTGAGACATCTGACACTCAGTTGCGAGTGACACAGTTGAGAATGTGTTCTGAATGCTCTGAGAGGTGAATCTGGGTGAAATTTGAGTGTAAATGGAGTGTACTGGTCAAGATATGCAAGGCCACTTACTAACATCCTAGCTAGTCTGGACCTTTTAGTCTAATATTATGTGTGCCTGACAGGCAATCTTACAAACTGGATTCAATTCCCAGTGGAGACAGCTCTACTTTGTATTTCTTTCCGTTACATATGAAATGATTGGGGGACATTGCTTTTGTTCAGATAAACAGGACTTAAGGTAAATAAGTTTGCTTTATACAAATACTCTCTTGTTGGGGAACATACATATGGCTTTTCCTTGAAGGTTACATCTGAATTTCAATCCAATTATCTCTTTCATACTGTTTGTTTAACCATATCCTGGAGTCAAACTCTGGACATCCAAAATACAAAGCACTCTCTTAAGGTCACTCTGGTTGTTTTTAAATTTTCACAAACCCAAGAGTTTTGCAAAGTTCCAATGACTCTCAAAAATCCCCAGGCACGCTAGAATATTTATAGTAAATTGTACATCCAGTCAACTGTGCTCTTTCCCACCAAATGAGCAAAATCAATTTCTTGCCTGTATAGCACAATGAAAATCTACCATTTGTCAATACAACAAAGTCTGTAAATGAAAAATGTTCAGGTATGTAACAAACAAAACGAACATTATGATATTTAATTCATAAACATAAATATAAATATCATTAATGTCAATGATGTGTGAAGACACTACTCATAATTTATTACTCCTGGGTTCATGAATTTTAATGAATAAATTGATCACCTCATTTGAAAACATCAATTGTAACTGTCAGTGGCCCTTTCTAACTCCTAGCAAATTCCAACATGTACATGAATAATGTGTACCCAATGCTAGTCTTCTTCAACCAGACTCTCGTGTGGCTCTGTGAGATTTCCACCAAAGAAGGATCTAGTAAAATGCTTCATTGATCTCTGTTAGCAACATAAGATGCTTCAATCAAACTTTGTAGAAATAAAATTACAACAAAAGGCCCAAGTGGACCTTACATCATTCTTCTGCTTACATAATTTAACAGTTGACCATTTTACTAAGGCGTATGTAGTATTGCATGAACACAACCTAGATAAACTATCTATCAAACTTTATATTGTGTTGATTTTACCTAATTTACTATATCCTGATTAAAAGAATTACAAAAGATAATGGCATCATTTATACGTACAATCTGTTGCTCATAACTGAACTCCTCCAAGATCTTGATGATAAAACCCAGTTACCGAGTTTTATAGAAACTGGATGAGAAATATTGTCTCCAGATCAAGAGAGGTAACAAGCTCAGCGAATCAGATACAAGATATCTCATTAATATGCGCTGATCTCACTTATTATAGATCCTGTCCATGACAAAGATAATATAAGCTTATGGTAGAACAAACTCTGATTAGAATTGAGTATCTAGAGTAGTAAGAAGCTCATCCAAACCGATACAAGACTACCTCATTAATAATCATTGATCCTGTTCCTGATCAAACTCATCCTGATAACATACGACTATTTAACAGGTTTTGATTAAAATATGATCAGAAATATAGTTATTAGATTGTTGAAAAGCTCAGCCAATTAGATGCAAGGCCACATCATAATTATACTCAATCAAGATCTTGATGATATAGACCTGTTTACCAAGTTTGATCAAAATCCTATCAAAAATACAGTCTCTAGAGTAGTAAAATAAATCTCCATATTAGACACAAGATCACCTTGTAACTATGTGCATAGGTCTTGATCATAATAAAAATCATCAAACATCTTGATAATATAAGCCTTTTTACCGAGTTTGATTAAACATTAGTATGCATGGATTTCATTCATTATCAAATTTGTCCCAATCTTTACGATATAAGTATATATTCCAAGTTTTATCAAAATTGGATCAGATACATGTATGGTGGTCACAAAGTTAACCAATCAGATGCAGGATTACCTCAACTGTATGCATGGATCTTGCTCGTTATCAAACTCATCCAAAATTTTGAAGATATAATCCCATATTCCAAGTTTGATTAAAATCGGAGCAGAAATATGAACTTCTGAGTGGCAACTAGTGACTGTTGATGGACAGATGGACATATGACACATGACACGCAATGGATACAGGGCTATATCATAAGCTCACTTGACCTTATGGCCACGTGAGCTAAAATCATTTATCCGTATCTCAAAAGTTGTCTAGTCACACTTCTGCAATTGTTTGAGCCAAAATCCTATTGCATACCACTGAACACCATTTTGTAATTAGACACCAATACAGAAGGCATGTCTGAATCAGTTGGTAAAACTATCCATGTTTACTCCAAACATGATGTCATCTTGTTATCACGATGTACTAAATCATCTCATCTGATCTCGTCAGCCAATAAAATCAAATGTCCAAATTTTGGGGAAGTCTCATTCTGGCATTACAAGAAAAACTTGGTTTTGAGCAAACCCTCATTTGGTTGAGGCCTTCCAGAGCCACACACAAGGGCTGGTTGAGGCCTTCCAGAGCCACACACAAGGGCTGGTTAAGGCCTTCCAGAGCCACACACAAGGGCTGGTTGAGGCCTTCCAGGGCCACACACAAGGTCTGGTTGAATGAGACTACCAATGTAAGTGTTGGGAATCGGTTGAAATGTACAGATCAATGATTGGTTCATCCCAAGTGATCAACCATCAAATTCAATCAGTTGGAGATATTTTCTGTATTCTACTGTCAATATGCATACTTGGTAATACTTGTATCCCAGAAAGTCGAACAGTTTACTAGTGTATCTGTCATCTACCATGTTTTGGGTGTGGGCTGTACTAAATTTACGGAAGGCTATATTAACTGGAAGCTGTTATTCACAAATTTTAGGGGGGGGGGAGAGTATTATTTCATCCCAAAAAACAGTATAGACAAAGATCTGACATTACAGATTGTGGAAGCAGATTAGGGTTTGTAAGTTTTATCTTTTATGTTAACTGAACACAGACCCGGATCTGGTGGTCCACTATTTGACAGCCTATCTGACTCTACACTGTTCACAGCTGGGTGTGCATATTACTGGGATAAAAAGGGAAACACACTTCTACCTGGGGCTATTTAACTCCCTAGTTTTCAGCTACTTCATGTACTACAATGGCCACACCTTCTGCAATGAAGAGCTGGACTTGTAAAAAGGTGTGACGTCTCTCAAGGGGACAAAATGTGTAACAATATACATGTACTATTTTGGTATCAGGCAAGCTTGCTTTTGATCAGAGGATGACTTCCTTGAAAGGGGCCTATCAACAGGGCAACCTTTGTAGTGGGTATTAATTTTTTAAGAACTAAAAACGTGTCCATGGAACACAAAACCCCATTACAGTGCCTGAAAACTGATCAAAGGTAAACCTTAACTGGTTGGATAGACAAGGGTAATACAAGATGGCCCAAGTGCTACCACATTCATGGTGGGCATTAACAAATCTATGACTATTTAATTTTACAGATACAGTGTAATTCTCGTCACTGATTTCACAAAAAGAAATTATTAGAATACAAATCAAAGTAGGTTTACAGTTTTGATCATGCTTCTGAATCATCCATTAGGTTGGCCTACAAAAGAGAAATATAACACCAATGTGTTGGACTAGCATTGCAGTATATACACTAATCTAAATATTGGAAAATTAAGTTTCAATGACTTACCCTAATTAAAGTCAGTTAAGTACAACCTAGGAAAAACTGGGTAATACAGGCAAATAAATAAATACACGACTGTACAGTCAAATCTGAGAACAGCAACCCCCTCAATATAATGCCTTCCATTACAACACCATTCCTGTTATTGGGCAGGTATGGTCATGGATCCCATTTCATTATGTAGTAGTGAAATTATATGAATAATGTACTTCATTATAAAGCAGTCACTCTATACTCCATGGCTCCCATTATGGCCGCCCAGGAGACCATATAAAAGTGGTCTTGATGAGCAAGTGGTCTGTATAAACAGGTAACTTTGTACTGATTTATGTATAATGGCAAATAGGACCTATGAACCAAAAGTGTATGTACATGTACATACACAAGTGGTCGGTATATGCAGGCAGAAACTGTGCCAGGTTTCATTGTTACATAAAACTAGTGATGTACATAATTTAGTATTTAATATCAGTCATTAAAAAAAAAAAAGCTGGTCAAAATTCGGAGTAGAAATAGATGTGGATAAAAATCTTCCAATGTACTACAATTTGAATAAGAAGAATTTAAGTAGTCTGTCTAAGAAAGCAGACTGATTTCAGGATATAATAGTGCTGTTCAACAACAGCAAGTGAGAATGATCAAACATGGTTGCTATTTAAATGTGGCCTCATTATGTAGGTAGTCACAAGGAAAATTCTGTCTGCAACCTTATGGTATATGTCTGTTCCTTGTACATTTTGATATCACAACCATTCCTCATTCATGAATAATAGACAAGTGTTTTTCAACTGTTTGGAATTGTCTGACAATGCACCTGGGCTGTGTGAAATTTGGATGAATCTCACAAAAGAGGAAAGAATGTGGTGTTCAAGCAACAAAAGTCATTATACTACTACTACTTTACTACTATTACTACTACTAGTATTAATAATAATTATAATAATAAAAAGTTACTTAGAGAAGAAGCTCATTTGGTCAACAGACCATTCTTGTACGAGGCCTAATCTACAATTACATATATATGATGTACAAAATCATACAAATGGTTGTTTTTGTAGATGTTGACTAAGAAGCTTCTTAAAGCCCTTGGACAAGTCGATTGACCTTGTATAGGCTGGAATGGAATTCCACAGTTTGGCTCCAGAAAAAGCAAAACTTCTTATGAACACAGAATTTGCTTTAGGTAATTATAAACTGTTGTTTGAGATGGATCTTAGTTCATACATATGAACATTTTCCACAAATTTAAAATTACTTTTACAGTGATCTCCCCAGAAATTTTGGATAGCATCGGGGTACGCGTGTTTGGGTCATAAAATGTTTTACAAAGCGCGCGTTAACGGCCTAAAAGTGAAACAAATTAATATCAATGAAATAAAAAGAAGTGCATATATTTACATAGTATTTTGTATTTACCTATGTTATAATAGTAACAACAATGCATATCTCATTTATTTCTTAATTTAAATAAATGATATTCGTCTTTTCTTCTTTTCACCATATAAACTGACTGCAACATCACAATTAAAGTCTTTTAAGGGTTGTCCTTCAGTACTGATTGTCATCAGGTAGTTCAGTAACCTCTGTGACATCCTGTTCCTTAAAACACTCTTAATTCTATTTATCGAGGAGAATGACCTTTCACAATCTGAAAAAATGGAACATAAAATTTTTTAATGGATGTACAAAAAAGAGACAAGTATACCTGAATCCTAATTAAGTTAATTACCAAGGAAAATTTCTTCAGGAATCAAGACAGTGGTGTGTTTTACAATGATAATCACAGAATAAGATAATACATATTCCTTTCCATTAGGAACAATATATCAAAGTGTTTGCTATTTTTAAGCTAAAATATTGTTCAAATTTAAAACTGTTTTATTTACCTGCTGTTGAGGTAAAACTGGAAGATAAAGATTGTTCCGTTTATTACTTGGATAGACAGAAAAGAGAAATGAGAAATTAATAGGGCAGCACTCACGTAAGTTAGCAATATGGAAAACTTACCATCTGATCCAGCAATTTCCACCAAAGGGAATAACGTCTTCCATTCATTGTTAAATCCCGTCCTTCGTTTCTTGATATCATTCTTTTTGGAAATCATGCTGGCGCTATCGGAATCAGAATCACTGCCACTATTCGTGACGCCAATTTCTGATTGTCGTAACCAGGCCAAAATGGGGCTAGCCGGGCGCTGGGTAATTTTTCGTTTCTTGGAAGGTGGTGTGTTCATTTTTCACAATAATTTTTAATTTAATCGGTATAACTGCTTTGGCTGTTAATGAAAACGACTGACATATATATAACACACTACCAGTAGAATCCATTGTTGCTGGCCAATCATGTGACTAGGTGCAGACAAAACCCTCACCAAAGGTCGCGCACCGGCGGTCACGCAAGCCAGATACAATGGATAATGGTTAACTCATTAACCCCTGCTGCCACAATAAGTCGTCGCACTTTGTTTCCCTCATCTCCCAAGTGCCACTATAACGTGGCGCAGTTTACCTTGCTTGAATCCCGGGCGCCTCGTTTGAGTGGCAGTATTAGTCTAGGCCTGTATCCTGCACGACGAGTTAAAGCGGCGCAAACCATTGGTTGATTCCAGACTATTTTCTAATTATGCAGGCAGTTTAACCAATCAAATTTAAGTTTACATAGATAGAGGAAACATTGCAGCACAAAGGGAAAAAAATTTGACTTTGATAGCGCTAAAAATAGTGGAGTTATTTAGATTTGAAAATGATGCAAAATGACAAGAATCAGCCACTAGAAGCAGACACATACCTGACAGACTCTGATGGAGATATATTCATTTATGTGTGGATTAAACCATATCTTGTAGATATTTTGAAGAATCGGTAAAAAAAAGACTTGCTTGTGTTTGGGAAAATGAATTTAGTTAGCACGAGTGTACATAATTCACAGTTTGTTCAAAGTGTTTCATTAGTTTTTAAACGTTTAGTGGAGAATTCTAAGGAAGAAACGTAAGTAAAGTGTGAGGAAAATATGCAGTTTTCACATGAGGTTAAAGTTTGTAAGAGAGATGACAAATGGAATTTCTGTGAATTATTTCATGTGTTGAAGGTTTTAATTATTCAGTGTGAATTCATAATGGATTTAATGGATTTTTAATGACAAAAGAAGCAAATTGGTAAGTAAATAATTCTTTTTTGCCTTTATGGATAAGTTTTATTTCTGCATGCTGCATGAAATTTATACCATTATCTACATAATTTTATTGAGAACAGCTGTGCCAAACATAAGCTTAATTGAAGGAATACAAAGCAAAAAATAACTAATTTATTTCAAGTAGCCCTCTCTGTAAAAATCAGCAAGTCAAGTACTGTCAGTGAGTCTCAGGGATGCAGCTACTGGTAAGGCTAACACTGCTCTAGGTGATCCCTCTGCAAGTATGCTGTAGGGGAATACCTAGCTGTTTGGTTCAGGGGTTAATGAGTTAAGTGAGTGAGCAATTATCCTGGATTATCTTAATAAAATACCCCAGAAGAGGTAAGAACAGGTGTCATTTGAGTGGGGCTTTGAATTAGGTGACAGGATGTTTGTTGAACAGATTAATTTTATAAGGGTAGTGGGAAACATCAAAGCGAGCGGCACAAGAGCATAGCATAGCGGCAGGTTCTAAGCGTCAGGGGTTATCGGAGTTTGAAATGATAGCGTAGTGGGCCCGCTACGGTAAAAGGCCCTCGGGAGAACACTGCTTTTAAGATAATCAGGAGCCAACCCATGTAAGGATTTGTAGACTAGTATACCCTTCTGATGCTGAGTAATCTCTGTTGAAATGGAAGCCACTCAAGGAATTTAAACAAATTTGTTGATGGTGTATATCTTAGCATCAAGAATATCAGTAGTCTCTCTTGATTTTCTGTATCATTATTACCCCAGATAGAACAGCAATATTCTAGATGTGGCATGATTTAAGCATTGTAAAATATCTTTCTTTGTTCTTGAGAGAGATAAGATTTTATTCTTTTAAAGGGATAAAACAGTGAGTTTACTTTTTAATGACCTTATCAACTTGCATTTTCCATCTGAAAATATTGTTAATCATGATGCCAAGTAGTTTTTAATTTTCAGACTGTTCTATATCTATTCCTTTTAGTATTACTTTGAAGTTTTCTCTCTCAGCTTTTACTTTCATTCAACAATCTATGATCAAGGCTTTTAACTGGGCTGCATTTATCTTCATACCATTGTGCTCTCAACATTTGTTTACTTAAACCAAATCCTGATTTAATTTTGATCTGATGTTATATAATGTTGTGTCTGCAAACATGCTAGTGGATAGCTCAGTGCTATATGGTAAATCATTGATGTACATCAGAAAGAGTTATGGTCCAAGAACTGATCCTTGTGGAATACCTGACTTTATGAGTTTCTTATCCGAAAATTTATTTAAAATAGAATCTTGTTGTTGTCTGCCTTCAATATAGGATTGAAACCAAGTTAAACATTAATGGCTAACTTGATATATGCTGAGTTTTTCCAGTGGAATTCTGTGACTAACAAAGTCAAACGGCTTTGTAAGGTCAAGAAACACTGTACATAACTTGTTACCTTCATCTATTGCTGCTAACCAATAGTTAATGTAGTGTGGCATGAATGTTGTTCACGAAAGACTGATTATCATGAATGTATTAAATTGAAAGATTCCATGTAGTTTTTAAATTCATTACAAACAGTTCTTTGTAATATCTTTGATAGTGATGATAAACTTATGTTGGTCTATAGTTATTCATATCAGAAAATTCTCACTTCTTGTATAATGGAATTACTTTTGACAGTTTAAGACTGCTTAGAAAAATATCTGTAGAAATACTTCAAATAAAGATATACGTAAGTGAAGGTACAATCAGATGAGATGCGAGTTTGAAGAATTTAGCATTTGTATCATGTTGACCTGTACCTGTTTTAATATCAAGTTTACCTAGCTCATTTAAAATGAATTCTAGACTTATATGGGGTATTTTGAAAGACATTTACTGTACTGAGGAAATATGCTCATTTATTCACCATTTGATAATTTTTTTACGAACTGTGAGATCAACAAATTTTTAATTTATGTTCCCAAAAGTAATCTTTGAGAGCAATTTGCAATTTTAAGAGGTTCTTTCTGAACGTTACCATTTTCATCACTAATACATCTAAATGGCAGGTTACTGAAAGATTTGCCATTCAAGTCATTGAGGATTTGCCGAATTTTTTAAGGTTCTTTTTTGTAATACTATCTGATATTTCAGTGGAATAGTAAGTTTTCCGTGCTTTCTGAATCACTGACTTGACTCTCTTTCATCATAATCTGTAATTGTTGCTTAACTTTCTTGAAATGAATAGGAGCATGACTGTCCAGAGTGTCAGTTAAATATCCAATGTCAAGAACATCTGATGGGTCATCAAAAGGTTCAATTATTGACCAAGGGATATCTTTACAATCTTTAAAGCATAGTTGTGCATTGAATCTTTTCATTATTCGATACTTGATAAATCTGTGATGAAAGGGCTTACTTTTTTTATTTAATTTTTGTGTACAGCATATAAGATAAATGATCACTTATGGCATATTGGGGAACTGCAACTTCTATAATATAGTCATCCTTGTAAGTACAGATGTGATCAATTTGTGTTTTGATTACCTTATATGCTCTCATATAAACCAGGTCCAAATGCAAGCAACATAGACCCTGATCTGCCGTTGAATAATGTTGTTTGTTCTACTGATTAGTCCTTATAAACTGCATAGACCCAGATCTGCCGGTGCATTATGCGATGGCAGATCTGGGTCTATGCAGTTTGCAGTTGGTATCGGCCTAAACAGTACCTCTGTTATTCAAGCTTGTACATGCATTAGCTGTTTATAAATCAGGGAATTTGTAATTTTAATCCAGCTTTGATTGTGGTCATACAGCAAACTATAATTAAGGTTACATACTAAACAGACTTCTTTGTTTCATGTATACAAAGTTTGAAGCTTAATCTGAAATATGGTATATCAAGTGTCAATGATTATTATCAAAAGAGATGGACATCACGGCTTGATTTTCAAACAAACTCTTCAAGTAATAACTTGAAAGATTTGTAATGCAATGTCCCTGTACATAAAATATCTTGCACTTTGATTGCTCTTTCATATGATAAAATATTTAGATCAATTTTTTTATAAAAAAGGCACTTAGAGACAATGCTATGCCAATGTTTAATATGGGAATATTTGGTGTGAAAATAAACAATCTTATCTGGGGTATTTAAACACTGACAGTCTATTTATGTGTAATGATTTCTTTTTCTCCTTATCTTTCCTATTCAAAGAGAAAGTTACCATATATATTTACTTATAAGTCAAGTTCAACCGCAAATAACATAGACCCTGATCTGCCATCGCATAATGCACCAGCAGATCAGGGTCTATGTTGTTTGCTCTACTGATTACTCCAAACAAACTGCATAGATCCAGATCTGCTGGTGCATTATATGATGGTAAATCTGGGTCTGTGCAGTTTGCAATTGGACTCAACTTATAAGTACATACTGTATTAAAGTTACACTAACATTTATCATAGATTATTAATCATTCAGCCAATCAATTACAGCAAAACCTGCCTTAAAGATCACCTTTATTAGCAATCGCCTGTCTCAAACAGCCATATTCTCATGATCCCTGTAAACTGATTTGAAAAAAATGAACCTATATTAAGAAGCTACCTGTCCTAAAAGAAGTTTTTACCCAGACATGGCTGCCCAATACAGGCTACTTAATATTACATAGCAGGAAAATGTCATTTCGGATATGACACTGATTTTTCACAATCGTATTTCAAAATGAGATATCTTTCTTCAGGTTAAAGCATTACTTCATGCAAAATATCACCACTGATTCATTTGTTTAAGCTTTATCATTTATTTTGTTTCCTTTTATAACATACAAGATAAGATTCTTCAACAGTGTTGATGCAAAGTTTATCAACACAACATGCTACCATGCATGGGGGTTATTTTTTGTATTTATTTTTTACATTATCACACATCTGATATGTATAAATATTATTTATCATAACAGATTTAAATTACTGAGAAAAAAAATGTGAATAAAACAAAACAAATAAAACAGCAAGACAAAGATGTTGTATTCACTAACTCGCACAGCATGCCATTCAATTAAGGTATACAAGTTTCAAAGGCAAATTTTAACTTCTCTAAAGAGATATCCCATATTTTGTTTTTGTAATATTTAACTTTCTTTAAATTATTCCTCTGCGTGAAATTCCTGAATTCTGGCCACATTTCACTGTCATTGTTGTAAACACAATGTAGCATTTATGAAGTCTGTGAAACATACTTGTTTACAAAAGAAGTAGCAAAATCTTTTCAACAGAAAGTAATAAAAACTACTTAAGATAATTATGAAATTCTTTTTTCTCTGTGTAAAATTAAAACAATTAGTTACCATGTTCAAAACCAGTTGGATGGGCAGTAATTGTACTGTATCCATTACTGAAAGACAATTTTCATAAATACAGTACACAAGAATGCAGTCAATTGCAAAACAAATATCAAACATGCAATGTAACCAGTGCAAAAAGAGGTCACACAAGCTGAATTTAAAATTTTAAAATCCTGCTCAAAGAGACTGAAACAATTTTAAAGTGGGCTAGGAGGAGGGCTGGAGTATCAATATAAAATGAGTGAGCAAGCCATCAATCATTGGATTCAAAATTTAAAGGAGAAAAGAAAAAAGTAAACATGAAAAGAAACATAAATGTCTTCATGAAACAACAAATCACCACCAGTGACCTAAACACAAAACATCACCTGATGTACAGACAGACATATATGTATGGGAGAGACAACTATATGCATGTGACAGACAACTATATGCACGAGAGAGGCAAGTATATGTGTGGAACAGAGAACTACACGGTATATTCATGGGACAGACAACTATATGTATGGGACAGACAACTATATGTATGGGACAGACAACTATATGCATGGGACAGACAACTATATGCCTCTTCAACATACATGGCAAGGCATGAAAAGTAGTGACCATGATCATCTCAGAGGCCTGTGTTTTAATGCCATTGCTGCTTATACCCAAAGCTGGCAATCCCAGTGGCATGAGTTTTAATGCCATTGGTGTTTAGGCTCAAAGCTGGCAATCCCAGAGGCTTCGGTTCTAATGCCATTGCTGCCTCAGCTCAAATCTGGCCATCACAAAGGCCTGGGTTTTAATGCCATTGATGTTTAGGCTCAAAGCTGGCCATCCCAGAGGCCTGGCTTGTAATGTCATTGCTGCTTTGGCTCAAAGCTGGCAAAGCCATAGGCCTGGGTTTTAATGCCACTGCTGCTCAGGCTCAGAGCTGGCCATCCCAGATGCCTGGGTCTTAATGCTATTGCTGCTTAGGCTCAAAGCTGGCTGCCATAGTGGCCTCAATTTTAATGCCATTGCTGCTTGGGTTCAAAGTTGGGAAAGGTAAAGTGTTATAACTGACACAGGCATACAATTCAGAGTTGGTCTGATTTTGTTACTGTAATCTGATTTTATTACTGTAATCAGGGTTAGAGTTTCAAGGCAATGCTTCTACTTGCTAGGAGGAAGGACATCACACATACAGGTATCCATATCCAAATATTTTTGAATCAAAGTTATTCAAAATCTGTGATGGTTCTTAGTTAAACAACTGCATTGATTTTAAATACATATGTCAATACAATTAACCATAGTCAAAGGTATGTAGGATTATAGATTACAAAAACACCTCAAGCAAGACAGCATTAGTGTACAGTCATTTCTCCATTAGCGGGAACTTTATTGATAAGGGGTCAATGATATGATAGATATGGCCAAGACTCCAAGCAGAACTAGAAAACCCCTAATGCTGAAGTAAGTAAATATAACATGCAAGTACCTTGGGTCATGGAGATAGGTCATTCATAACTATATCTCACTATTTTAAATAATTTTGATAAGATCGAGCCAGCCTCTGCTATAGCCAATTACAGCTGATTATCACTGGCTGCTCCTATACATGTACTTTTATAATGATATTTGAGCATTTTAATATTCATCAGCAGTTTATCATTTATTTTTATATGCTTTTTCTCCACTACAAAAAACAAAATGAAATTATAATAGTCAGAATTAAGACAACAAAACTACAAGGTCATATTACAGTGGTTCAAAATTGTAACATGGTTCATGGAAGTAATAAAAAGTGTACTGCAACATATGGAAGGCTGTCTTATACTGGAGTATGCTGTTAAAAGCAAGACAGCGTAATAATGATGTTTGTAGACAATACTACATAAAATATGGTATTTCATGATCTGAAAACACATTATAATTGGTTTTCTATGCCAACAACTATAATCACGTTCAACAAATGAAGTACCAATGTTAAAAGAAAATGTAGTCAATTTAATGGATCAATGACCATAACCAAATTATATAACTGGCAGGCAATAGTATACATTGGGACTTTTTAGTGATGGACCTCTGTACATTTTATGATGAAAATGTCAAATGCTTCCTCTTGTCCTGTGGAGCTATCATGGCTCAGTGGTTAGTGTGCTGTGCTCAAGATTAAGGTGCAGGTTTGAACCCTGCCAAGACCAGGCTGGGTTGACTGCCATTTGTGGATCCTTGCGCATTGCACACTACTCTATTATTTCCTCAGTACAAGAAAACCTTCCATATGTTGATGTGTCATTAAGCACCAATCCAAACCAAGCCATCTACACAAGGCCACCACATATGTTGTTTAAAGCAAGCCAGTGTAATAATGGGATATATATGTACACAAAACCACAACAAGAGTCCCTTCAAGGAACTGACACTCTACTGGCTGAAAAGAATTTCCAGGGATTCAAGATAATGCCATTTCTTCCTTTTAAATGATATTCTTCAGTGAGAACAAGATTTTCAAATCAGCTGCTGTGGTGGACATATTGGATGTCAACTTGGTACCATTTTCATTTAGGTTTGGTTTGGTTTGATTTAGTTTGGTGCTTTATGGCACAGCAAGACAAGTAGGTTAATTAGTGCCCAGGCAATTGGAGTAAAGTGTCTTGACCAAGGACACACCATGGTAGCTGACTCAGGCTGGTCTGATGATAGGATTCAAACCTACGCCCTTTCAGTCGTGAGTCCGGCACAATAACTACTGAGCCATCGCAGCCTTTTCATTTAGGACCAACAAGGCATCATAAGAAGTCTTCTGGTGAAAACCTCATGTTGATATGACTTTCCATTTCGGAGGAGCAACTTTACACGATGTTCAAGATGGATACCATGGTGGCCATATTCAATATCAGATTGGCACCATTTCTATTTAGTATCAACTAGACATCATAAGAAGTCTTTTGGTGAAAGTGCAATGTTGATATGGCCAACCATCTAGGAGAAGTAGTAATAACAAGATTTTCAAGATGGTCATTGTGGCAGTCATATTAGACGTCAGATTGGCACCATTTTCATTTATGCCCAACTAGACATCATAAGAAGTCTTTCAGTGAAAACCCCATGCTGATATGACCATTCATTCAGGAGAAATAGTGATAACAAGTTTTTCAAGATGGCCACTGTGGCAGGCAAACTGAATGTCTGAATGGCACCAGAGGACCAACTAGACATCATAAGAAGTTGTTTAGCAAAAACTCCATATTGATACAAGCATCCATTCAGGAGGAGTAGTGATAACAATATTTTCAAGATGGAAACTGTTGTGGCCATATTGGACATCAGACCGACACCATTTTCAGTTTGGGCCTTTCATGTGTTGATGTGCACTTTAAACACCAAATCAAACCAAGCCATAAAAGTGTACTGCACTATATGTAAGGCCATCTTATACTGACGTGTTGTTAAAAGCAAGTCTCTGTAATAACAGATATGTTGTAATTGGTTTTCATCTGACAAGAACTAAAATAAAGTTAAACAGTAAATCAAGCAGCAAAGATGAAACTAAATTTAACCAATTTAAAGGATACATGAACATGCAGACATTATTATGAGGGGCATAATTATACTGAGGGGATTTATAATGAGGGAACACTTGTGACATAAACATGTAAAGTCATCCAGCCATATTGGATGGCAGCTGGTAGGTTTCACTTTGGATTATAGAGGGTGTATGAAACTTGACAACTTATTCTGAATACTAAGAAAATATTTCATTTAAAGAGCAACCTGTGAGCTTTCTTCCACTTTGAATTCATAAACAGACATAAAAAAAAACATTAGAGAAAGACCAACTTTTAAGGTCCTGCTTGCAACAATAGAAATAAATTAAAAACATGTTACAGCATTTAAGCTGCTAAAAAAAATCCTTTGTAGCCTTGGCAGAACTCTTGATTCATCACAACTGGCAAATCGAACAGACCTTTGTAATGCATCATAGACTTTAGCAATGAAACTCCTAATCACGTTTTCTAATGTAATTGATTGGGAATTATTCTATTATCAATAACCTACACAACCTCCACTAGAAGTTGAGACAGTGCATGTTAAATGATCATTAAATTGTTCAACACAGCACCTCTGAAATCTAATACTATATACCAATACACATCAACCAAAAAAATGACAAAATCTGTCGTTAAAAAAATAATAACATGCTTTAAACCAGTATGAAATTTCTTGCCAAAATGTATTGAAGAGGCATAATGCAACAGGTCAAAATGTTTCACATTAGCACAACTGCAAAAAGGACAGTTAAATGGTCTCTGATACTATTTACACAACCCCTATGTAAATACCCTACCAGTAGTTTAAGACAAACTGCAAATTTACTTTACACATCATAGAGACTCTAGGTAAGGGGATATTTACGTACCGGTACACTGTGTCAAACTAAAACAGTCCTAAAGAACTTTAAACTGGGAAACACTTTACTTCCCAAGATCTAGTGAGGTACATGTAACATGGCTGATTGCAACACTACCACCAATTTCAATTTTATTCCTTCTCTACAGAAGAGATCTATTCATGGTGCCAATATTTCGTGCTTCCAATCATATGCTACTGGGGTGCTTCAATATAGCACTCCTGATCATTGAACATAATTTTTATGTACTGAATCATGGTATGGTGAGAACAGCGTTATAAACCGTAATGCGGTATAGCGAGAACCATGAATTATAAAGATATAATACTAAGCTTCACGTTGTTTTCTTTCAATCCATATTGCTTAAATTTGATAAACCAATTCAAATACAATTGTTTAATTTTGGTCATAGAATCCATAGAAGTACTGTATTATATCCATAATTATATTATATTAAAGGGCATTATAATGAGGGAGTGTTACATGAAGCATTTTATAATTAGGGAGTGCTGTATTATTATATAACTTTAATTAACTTTCACATGTTTTATTTTTGTACAAATGATGGCTTATGAATGTACAAAATTCCCAATGACATTGGCCCTCCAAACTTGCATGATCTTTTAAAAATACAAGGCTAAATATTCTTACAAGTAGAAATACCAAAATAAAAAAAAAATCAAGTAAGGTAAAACCAGTTGTAGTTCAGCTGCAGCATTTTTATGGAACTCACTTCCAAATAATGCAAGAATATCTGCTTCTTTTAATGAGTTTAAGAAATTTATCAGAAGTAATGGCAATAAGTGTAAATGTGCAATGTGCAAACAGCTTTGACTTCAGTCTAAACTTGTGCTTGGAAACTTTGTACACATGCTTTTTACAATTGGATGAGAATTTTTACATCTTCTGCATGTGCAATAGTATACATAGTCCCACTAACAATAATGCTTGTGGATGTATAGAAACGAAATAACATGATTAACACCGATACTATGGGATCAAATATAAGTCACTGTGACATTGCTGAAATATGGGTGCTTTATTCATCGCATCCAATCACCAGGTTTCATGGTGTAAACATTCAGATACTACATACATGTATACAAATATTCACAAGAAATCTAACAAAAACCACTAAAATAAGAAATTTTTTTAGTGCCCTAATACTGATGGCTGATTGATTGATTGATTGATGTTTAATGGCACATCAATAAATGAGAAACTACTTCCTGCCAAGGTGACAGGAGTACATCACCTTTCCCAGAGGCACACTAAGCAACTGACCAGGATGTCTGTCCGCAACTGTCTGGGCAGGATTCAAACCTGCAACTCACTTGATTAAAGGCTTGGCAAGCTAACCAGTGAGCCACCTGGTTTGTTCAATATTGATGTATTGCTGTGCTCAATTAAGATAAATCCTGTCATCAACATTCTCAACTGTTGCATAGAAAAATACATGTAATGGAGATCTGGACTGATATTTTTAAAAACCTAACCATTGCCATTAAAGGATGGAATAAAGTCAAATTTGTCGAGGTGTAGACAAAAATTAGCTATCACTTGCTATGTTTCTTGACTCTGACAAAATCAGTAATGATTGAGAGATTGATTGGTGTTTAATGGTACATCAACACATGAAAGGTTATATTGTGCAAAGGCAATTAGAGTAAAGTGCCTTGCCCAGGGTCAAACCATGGCATCCCATCCAACCTGATCTAGGCAGGATCTGAACCTGCACCTTCTCATCATGAGTCTGGCAACCTAACTACTGAGCCACATGGCTCCAATTTATGCATGAATGAGTGACCTTGAAGAAAAAGTCTACCCCTAGTTCAACATCATATGTATGCATGTAATACATACATATGGCATGTATACACAACTAAAAAAATATCAACTCCTCCGTGCCTCTGGGACTGGAGCAATAAAGAGATCAAATCTAATCAAAGCAGGAGTGATAATAATAAATGCATAAATTACTTTACTTTTTAGTTAAACCTCTGACACAATTACATATGGCCACATAGGTCATTAACAATTACATATGTCCACATAAGTCATTAACAATCAAAGCTTTGTCTTCCTCTTGAAGATTATAGAACTCCTGCTAATAGTACAAGGTGTAGGGAAAGCACATTGCAATGTGTTGATCAAAACTTTGGTAATGTTAAAGTGGTAGCAAGGACTGCACAGAGAGTTTGCATTATATATGTCTGATGCAGGAAGATGTCTCTATTGGGGTGTGCATTGCTGATAAATATTTTTGTTTAGAGAGCCATGGCGACTTGGTGGTTCGCGTGATGGACTCACAATCCAAAGGCCATGGGTTCAAATCCTGCCCAGGTTGGCTGCTTTGTTGTGTCTCTCAGCAAAGCACTTTATTCCATAAGACTTAGCACAGTGCAGCCTTTTGTGTGTTTATGTGCCATAAAACAACAAGTTAACAATTTTTGCCAACTCAGATTACATATAAATTATTTTTTCAGGTATTAAACTTTGCACATTATATGCAAACTCAGCTTATCTTCAATTAAGTTGTATTCACATACAAATTTTAAGCTTTTCCTGTAAACTCAAATCAATGTATTGATAATCTACATAAATGAGATTCTCTAGAAATTGGCAGGTACAATCAATCAACCAACAAAACATGTAAAGTGTAAAATAAACTTTATGTATGGAAAATAAAAAGAATTCTATTCCGGCTGCTTTAGGCTTTACACCCAATATAATGATCAATTAAATGTCCATATTTTTAAGAGATAGATATCATATATACTTGCATATAAGTCAGGTCCAAGTGCAAACACCATAGATCCTGATTTGCTATTGCATAATGCTCCAGAAAATCAAGGTCTATGTTGTTTCTTCTACTGATTACTCCTAACAAACTGCATAGACCCAGAACTGCCTGCACATTATGCAACAACAGATCTGGGTCTATGCAGTTTGCAGTTGAATCCGACTTATATACGAGTACAGATGGTATTGGTATTGTGATATTTACAGTATGGACGAGAGTTTCATCAATATTATTCAATGAAAATTTTTCATTAGAATAGAAAATCAATTGGATTATAATCCAGATCTCCAACATAACGGAGATATGGTAGGCACCATTGAAAGTAAAAGTTCTGCCGTTTTTTTTATTCTCAACCCACTTACTTTCAGTAGTTTATCAGATTAAGCATTCCATTTCTTATTAAAGATAGTTATCATTAGTAATGACATGTTCTGAATTAGATTTGTCCCTTTCGTAAATATTTAAGCTATAATTGATGAATCAAAAGGTCAACAGAACCTGATCTTGTATGGTGTTCATCAAAATGTCAATAGAACCTGATCTTGTATGGTGTTCATCAAAAGGTCAATAGAACCTGATCTTGTATGGTGTTCATCAAAAGGTCAATAGAACCTGATCTTGTATGGTGTTCATCAAAAGGTCAATATAACATGATCTTGTATGGTGTTCATCAAAAGGTCAATAAAACATGATCTTGTATGGTGTTCACCAAAAGGTCAATAGAACATGATCTTGTATGGTGTTCATCAAAAGGTCAATAGAACATGATCTTGTATGGTGTTCATCAAAAGGTCATTAGAACATGATCTTGTATGGTGTTCATCAAAAGGTCAATAGAACATGATCTTGTATGGTGTTCATCAAAAGGTCAATAGAACATGATCTGGTATGGTGTTCATCAAAAGGTCAATAGAACATGGGTCCATATCAGCCAACCACATTATGTACCAAACCATGTCATAGCTAGAACTGTGGTATGTGCAGGACCATGATATATTGAGAATAGCGTAATATACCAAACTGTGGTATAGTGTGAACTATCAAAACTGGTTAAATAATCTTACTTTGAAATGGAAATGAAGATATACCACTATGTTTCACCTTATCTTCTTTGAACCCATACTGTTATACATTGGTATGACTAATGTCGTGGGATCCATAGTGGTACTGCGTTATATCCAGAATCAAATTATAACAAGGGTGAGCTGTACTAAAAAGTTCATAAAAATTAGTTGAAAAATTAGTTGAAAACTGATGAAGTTTTACCCATTTGAATTTATATATGTTATATAGTGCCAGTTAGCTAGGTGGCAGATATTAGACTGGAATATCCATCCAGCTTGTGTAATGCCCAATAATTTTTCTAGCAATAAACACTTATCAGTGGACCAGAGGTATCAGTATGTGTTTAACTTCAACTAGCACTCAGCAATACATAAAATTAATCATCATCTGATATCCGGTTCCATACAACAACTTGGTGCAGTCTCTCTACCATATTTGCTTACATGTATAATGCACACCCAAATGCAAGACCAAGCTTTCCTGGCACATTAATCCTGGATCAACACTTATTATTCTACATCTGAGATCCCAAAATTCTCATGGCTCTTGCCAGACATTTTTTCCTTCAAATAAACATGGTTGACATATATCTGTGCAATTTAATGCAACAACTTGTGACAAAAAAGAAAACATTGATATACCTACTTATTAAATGTATGGGAAAATATGTCATTCTCAGTTCTGGATTTGTTGCAGCTTTAGCATTAGTATTATCCTTCCAAGATTAACTGGTTTCCTCTCAAACTATTTATTTATAAAAATCATTTTTTTTCTTCAGAAAACTACACAACAGAATTTCACCCAACAACAGTATTTTATTCCACTCTACTGTTTTTAAAAATTAATTGTTGATCCACAACAAACTGACTGTGAAGGACTAATGTAATGTCCATAGTACAGACCATGGGGCAATCATTCAATTATTCGGTTATTGTTCAGTCCAGGAGATAAGCTTTCTCGCCTCTTTTGTCCTGTGTTTTGTGGCTTTAGAATGTTTAAACAATTGGGAAAACATAATGACCCAAAAAGCTTAGTCGGCAATACCTCTACTGATTGTCTGACAATGAAACAATGTGTAAAGTAGACCTAGTCACCTCTGAATTAAGCTTAGTCGGCAACATCTTTATTGATTGTCAAACAAAGAAACAACCTGTAAACTAGACATAGTCACCTTCAAATCTGACTTTGTTAAGGTGTTTATTTGGCAGTTTAAAGAATAAATAAATCAAGGACAAGTTGATAAAATAGTATTTGAGAACTCCTATGACCAATGTCCAGTAGCCAGTCAAAACCTTTGATCTACTAGACATATCCAGCAAATACAGGGATTTCAGGAATTCTGTTCTACATTTAATTGTACACAAACAGAGCAGACCATAATCCTAATTCCCTGTCCACTTTATTGTAGGTTATCAGATAAAGCACTGCATTTCATGCTGAGGAGAGTTATCGTTAGCAATGATATGTGCCAAAAAAAAATACTTATTATTTTCAGCAGTATGAAAGCATCAACTTGACTGGTGAATCAAAAGGTCAACAGAACATGATATGATATAGGTGCTACTTACTAATAAGTGGATCTTGATTTTAATCAGACTGACAAATCTCCAGCATCTATTTTCATACCTGTACTCCATCTAATATATAGTACTGACCACACCAATTCTTGCTGTTGCTCTAAATGTTTGCCCATGATATAAAGTTTCAAGTACACCATTATCCACCATGCCACGCAAGTAAATCCATTTAAAACTGAGCGAAAACTTTGGTTTTCTAAAATTTTAGATCACAATCTTGAACTCATGAGAATCGTTGGGCACCATCTAGTGTAGCATAACATAATTACTTTTTATCCTGTGGACAATGAAGTTCTCATCCCTTTTTTAAATACTGAAATTTTTCTTAGTCTTTATAAGCATGTACACAGTTTTGTTAACATCAAAATATTAGTTGCACACTTCGATTGTCATTATCATGCCAACAAAAATCGTCTTTTGTTCACTATAATTACAATATATACTCACTTTTAAGTGGAGTCCAACTGCAAACTGCACAGGCTGGATCTGCTATTGCATAATGCATTGGCAGAGCTGGGTCTATGCAGTTTGTTCAGAGTAATTAGTAGAGCAAACAACATAGACCCTGATCTGTAAGTGCATTATGCGATGGCACATCAGGGTATATTCTGTTTGGAGTTGGACTCGACTTTTAAGCTAGTTTATATGGTGCTTGCATCATAGCAGGCATCAAACAAGTCATGTGCATGACAATGATTTCTAATGACCATATTTAATTCAGATTAGGTGAGCCATGGTGTCTCAGTGGTTATCATGTTGTTCTCGCAAAAAGTAGGTTGCAAGTTTGAATCCTGCCCAGCAAAGGACAGCTCTTACAGTGTGTCTCTGGGCAGGCATTTTACTCCCCTTTTTTCATGTGCTGACATGGTGTTCAAAACTAATCAAACAGTTAGTCGTTGATCTGGATTAAAAAGTCTAGACTGTATTTTAGGAGTGAAATTTTTCATACTGACATGTCACCAAAGAGCATGTGGTAGTCTTCCATGTCATCTAATGAAAAATACAAAGTTCTTTAAAGAACAAGCAGGTCAAATCAGGGTTCAGTAAACTTATAGCTGCCTGACATGTTGGTTCATGGCATTTTTTCAACATCTACCTGACCCACAAAATTGAAATTGCAATATAATGGACAGTTGTGTCAAAGATAAATAACTGTTTTCAGCATGAAAATTAAATTTATAACAGGGTCATGATATTTTAACTCATAGATCATCTATGCCAACTGATTTGTTAATTGAAATAACCTTTCACTCAGTAATTGATAGCTAAAACATTTAACCTTCACATTTCAATCTAACCTGCCATGTATACTTGTTTAGAAGTCAAGTCCAAATGCAAACTGCACAGACCCAGATCAGTCATCACAAAATGCATTAGTAGATCTACGTATATGCAGTTTGTTAGGAGTAATCAGTTGAAGAAACAACAAAGACCCTGATATGCCAGATCATTATGTGACAGGATATCAGGGTCTATGCTGTTGGCAGTTGGACGTCACTTATAAGTGACTATATACAGTACTTTGATAGGTTTGAACACAGTTCCTCAAATACAAAAACTACTTTTCACATTTTTCTATACAGTAACTACAAAAAATCAGATTATTTTTTATTTAATTGACAATTGTCAATGGATTTAAACACAGCTATTTATCTCATTATAGTAGTATTAGTAGGAAGTGTTTCAAGATTTTAACAGCCCACATTAACACATTATCCATGCATTATAGGTTTTAAGTGAAGATCTCGATAATAAGAAACAATAAAATGGCTGTAATGCTGCAACTGGGGTATTTTCTGTTACCCTTGTCCATACATCCTTCCATCGCTCCGTCATCCACACCTTGGTTAAGCTGTGCATTTAGCAGTTTCTCCAGAAATTTTGATGGTGGAATCATGCAACTTTGTGTGAGCAGATTCCGCTTGGTGAATGCAACACCCTTCTACCAAAAGCAGATTATGATGACTTCATGCTTCAGTGACATTTTGTGTATTCATGTCAGTTCTTGATTCAAGATCATGCAACTTCTCGTGTGGATGCATATACATCTTGGTTAGTACAATGCTCTCCAATCAAAACTTGGTTACAATTACCTATATGTTATGGTTTATTAACTTTGCTTAATTTTTGCAGTTAAGTCAGTTTGGCATTTATTTCATATGTTGCAAAATAGGGGTGGAAGGACATTCATGTACTAGTTGTTACCTGCTCATTTGAAAGTTTTAATGCAAATGCATTTCCCAACTAATAACTTTTAAAAGACACTAGAGCAAGCAAGATTTACCATATATACTCGCGTATAATCCAATACCAACTGCAAACTCCATAGACCCAGATCTGCCGGCACATAATGCGCTGGCAGATCTGGGTCTATGCAGCTTGCAAGGACTAATCAGCAGAACAAACATCATAGACCTTATCTGTTGGTGCATGATGCAACGGCAGATCAGGGTCTATGTTGTTTGCATTTGGACCCGGGTTATACGCGAGTATATATGGTATATTTAAAGTATCCAACTGAAAAGGCACTTCACTGCAACTGAATAATTCAATGCATACTAATCATAATGGCTGAGAATAACTTCACGATGCATGTCTTAAGAGTTGTAACCGTCTTTACAAACTTAGGCAAGTGACATTCACAAACATGAAATAAGTCAGTAACCAAAATAAACTATGGAGGTATGCCCTGGATAAATTTTGCAAACTGCTGACCTTGTTCATGAGTACATGGATAATTCATGAAAACAACAACAACCCCAAAAAGAAAACGAGTATCATGAATGGCACATTATATGTCCACCCCATGTGTAATAGTCCTCTTATGTAGATAACTGACATTTTTGTGCAGAAACCATTTATCTTCTTTCAATCTGAGTGACCTTGATCTTTGACCTTTTGAGCCCTAAATTAACAGGTTGTTCCTTACCCCAAGTGCAAATCATCCACAAAATTTAGTAACTGTAGATGGTGGAGAATCTGAGTTATTGTGCATAAACCATTTATTTCTTCTTTTAGTGGATGTGACCTTGACCTTTGACCTTTTGACTCCAAAATCAATAGGGTTCTTCCTTACCCCATGTGACTCATCATTTTCATAATACAGTACTCCCACACTACAATGCTGTTTATGGGAGTCATAAAAGTGGACTGCCTTACAGGTCAGCTCACCTTATGTTGAGGTATTTTATACATATCAATATTAAATAATGAAATGGGATCCATGACCATACTGCCTTATACAAGGGTGTGCCTTAAACTGAAGCACCTTATAGTGAGGGACCACTTTTCTGTGTACTGTTAAGCATATTTACCATGCATAATTCACACCAAACTGTGAAATGTGTAGACCCAGATTGGCCATCTCATAATGGGCTGTTAGCCCAAGCCAAAGTAGCACAGTTGGTCAAGTTTCAGACTCATTATCCAAGTGTTGCAGGTTTGTTACCTGTCCAGGCCAGACCGGATTGGCTGCCTCAACGTGTCCTTGAGAAAAACACTTAGCTCCCATTTCCTTGCATGATATAGCCAATAATGTGTTAAAAGTGTCATTCAAATCAACCAACAAAAGAAAAAAAAAGAAAAGCCAAATGCATATTGAAAAGTCAAAATTTTCAATGCCAGACTGAGGTGAGATGTCAGTGATCTTTAAAGGTGATTGCCTCTGTCAGCGTGGGTTCGGGTAATGGTTCAGCCCATGTGGGTATGTGAGAAAGCTTGCCAGTAGCTTCCCTTGGGTCAGTGGCTCGTCCCAGAATTTTCCGGGTTCTTCCTCCACCAAATATACTGGCCGCCATGTATAGCCTATCATGTGCTGTAAAATGGCATTAAACCCACAAAAACAAAACAAACAAACAAACATAAAACACATCCCCATACATGTGATTCTACCGGCGGTAGCCCAAAAATACCGTTTTAAAGGAAGTCTACCGCACATACCGCTTAGTAGTAGAAATCTACCGTTTTTGAAAATCTCAAGGAAAATATTTTTTACCAAAAAAAACCCCGTTTTTTTACGCGTTCTATCAACACATTAGATAAACCAGCCAGAACCAGTCTACTGGGAACTGGAAATGTTCCACCTATGATACGACAGTGCGACGATGCGTGGTTGAGTAGTCGGATTACAATTGTTAACTAACAGCTAGCATGTGTACACAACAAGCGGCTAATTGATTACCTTATTGTTGTAATTTGGAGAGTTTAAGGCCAAATGCGGGATGTTGTTTGAGGTGTTATAAGTAATAAAAGGATCAAAGGTAATCCATGATGACCGTGAGCCTTTGATTAAAACTCCTCGGGGTGAAATGAGCTTGAGCAGTATTGGAGATCAGTCAGCAGCCTCAGAAACCCAGCAACAGGAAAACAAGTTAGAACTTCTTTCCAGACGGAGTGTAGTTGTCCTATCATTGCCACATTCCAATGCTGACACAGAGAGGACATTCTCCATTCTTCAGAAAATCCAGAGTGATTCAAGGGGAAATTTGGACCAGAAAACTATTGAGAGCCTGCTAAGTGTGAAGGTTAACAATCACAGTGAATGTCACCAGTGGTCACCAGACAGTGATTTTGTGAAGGAAACTAAAAATGCCTGTGGATTTTATAAAAAATCTTTGCAGTGAACTGTGAGATGTACAACTCTTCCTTTTTCATTTAATTAACAATATACTGGTTCATATTAACTAACTATTATTGTAACATTTTCCATCAGATTCTGATTCTGATTCATGTTCAAAATTTGTGTTTTATTATAATATGAGGAGAGTACATATTATGTGACAAAATGAACTTGTTTTGTTTTCAATCCCCTTAAAACACGTAAAATGTATGCTGATAAAAAATCTACCTTTTTAGAAGCCAATCTACTGATCAAAATTTGTAAATCTTCTGGTTTGAAATCTTGGTTATGTCACATGTATGCATCCCATACCTCAAATTAAGGTGATTCAGACAAATGGAGCAAAATGCCTTGCCATGGACACACTACAGTAGCTGAACCAGGCTGATTCAATGGTAGGATTTGAACTGCACCATTTTGGTTGCAAGTCCAGCACCCTAACCACTGAGCCACTGAGGTTATAATCAGGAAGTACTGAAAAGCATCAGAATATAATGGACAATATGAAATGCATTTTACATTACAATGCGCCAAGATCAAGGTTTGTAGAAAGACAATACAAAATGGACTGGTGTCCAAATACATTTTGGCTACATACTAGGCAATACACACTCCTCCAATAAAAAGACTAAATGTTTCAATGACACAATAAATCCAAGCAATGATCCATTAAAAAGGGGCTTTAATAGAATGGACTGGTCCCAATACACATCTTGGCTGCATACTAGTCAATACACGCCTGCCAACAAAGAAACTGATTGTTTCAGTGACACATTAAATCCTTGCAATGATCCATTAAAAAGGGGTTGAATACAGGTCTCTACTCAGATTACACCATCTATCTATGAGAGCCAAACTGAACTACTGCCTATTGTGAGTACATATATGCAGAATATCAATGCATATGTAGTATAATTTTGGCAATAAATGAACACTGATTATGCATACTAATTGTTCAGTATGTAATATATATTGTGAGAAAATAAGAAGTCTATATCCAGTTTCTCGACTGATATATGTACATGTATTGTATCCTAATTGACAGAATACAATTATCTGGGCAAATATTTTTTTGGGCTAAAGTCTGCTTTACCTTTCATCAGTGATGCCATAAAACTCTAATTATCAGTTTTTTTAACTGATTGATTTATCAATATGTAGATAGATTTATTTTTCTCTTTCCCATTTTTTTACTTGTTATATTTAATTTAATCATGTTTACAAACAAAACTTGGGTTATGCAACATTTGTATTACAGTAATCATTGTTAAATGCTTTAAATGTATGATTTTTTTGTGTCTTTGTGTAATGTTTTCATTGTTCCCATGAACAAGAGTTTGTTTAGCTCAAAATGTCAGGAAACCCTTTGTTTTTTTCTTCTGTGCCATTACTAACTAATGTCATCTCTGCATATTCATTTGTAAGTGACCTATATGACAGCCTTGGGATCTGTTGGAGACTGAACATGTTAACTAATCAGGGAAGAATCTTACATTTCTAATGTGTATAGGTATGATTGATTTATTGATTGACTGAATGATTTGAGTTTAATAGCACATAAACACACAAGTCAGTATAACATGCCAAAGCAATTTGGAGTAAAGTGCCTGATGCCCAGAGAAATACCACTGCAGCTGACCTGGCTTGGACCTGTGGTCATAAAACTTTACCCTATTCCAAATCTTAATTGAAAATATTTTGACCAATCAAAAGGCTACATTTGCACAATTTAAGGAATATTTCTAAATCAGGAGTATGATTTTAATACTTGAAATGTGGAGTAAAGTTTCTTGATGGTAGAAGAAAAGTACATCCTTTTACAACAGTAGGCCTTGCATTAAAAAAAAATATCACCGCTGATTTGTTAAATTGATTGTTATGCCAGCTGGAACATGTTTTCGCCACAACCCAGCTGATTGCATTCATACATTCTATTTATTATTTGATCCCTCACAATTTCTTTTTGCCAAAACAATTTGCCAACTGCATACTTTTTTGGCTGATTAAATATTTGTCCCAAAAGGAGCAACGGGCTATCATTAGGCTATCATTAGGCTAATTCCTGCTCTGACCTCATGCTTTCAACAAAGATTCAAAGTTGTGTAGAATATAACAGTGTCTTTTTATTTCTGTGTAATATACCATAAATACTCGTGTATAACTCGGGTCCAAAGGCAAACAACATAGACCCTGATCTGCCGGTGCATAATGCGGTGGCAGATCAGGATCTATGTTGTTTGTTCTACTGATTAGTCCTTACAAACTGCATAGACCCAGATCTGCTAGCCCATTATGCGATGGCAGATCTGGGTCTATGCTGTTTGCAGTTGGTATCGGCTTGTACGCGAGTATATACGATACACTCAACAGCAAAATGCATAGATGCTAATCTGCCATTGCATGACATACTGGCAGATCCAGATCTTCATTTTCCATAGCTGGGCACACACTATACACATGAGCAAAGATAGTAAATCCTGCGTATTACAAATAAAATATTATAGTTGGTTTCAAATGTCAGCGTCAATGGTACCTGGTGCTGCATCTAGAAATGTCTAATGCAAAAGCTTCACTAACAGACATAGACAGTTCCTTTTATGCAAGCTTTAATAATTTTATAATGCTCTAATCCATGTTAACATGGAGAGTGTGCAATCAACTCACGCACAAAGGGTCTATGCCTTTGTAATGCTACAACTACTGCCATGATGTCAAATGGGTTTCCCTTGCAAAGTGCATTATGACTCCACACACCCTCTATGCCCCCACCTCCCCAACCCCAGCTAATTTCCAGTCAGTAACTATTTCACTGATTTGTCTTTAACATTTCCTTGAGAATTTTTTTTTTTTTTTTTTTTTTTTTTAAGTTTTATTTTTTCTTCAGAGATCTCTTATTTATTATTCCAGACCAAATTATGATTGCAAATTATGGCACAGATAACAAAAGCATGTGATTACTCAAGTGAGATCGCTCTTCTTGAGTGCCAAAACTTTACATTAGGACAGCTTTGAACCTTCAAAGGTAAATGGACCGCATGGTGTCCATGGTGACAGGGAAAGTAACAGCATATACATAAGTCCGTGTAAATAGAGTACCCTTTATCCATTTTTTCAGAACTTTTGCATAAATACATTTTTCAATCCAGCCTGCAATACCATTTGAAAGCCCTGTAGCACATGTAGGGACAGGATGGGGGGGGGGGGGGATTTTTCTAGTCAATCTGTTTGTCTGTCAATCCATCTGTCTGGTCACCAAGTTTAAGTTATTTTTTTTTTCTCAAGTTCCTCACATGTTGGTTATTGAGTCATTAAATGATCAAACTTCAACAGACTTCAACAGACTTCAACAGACTTCAACAGACTTCAACAACAGAAAAATATTTCTCAGTATCCATTAACTACAGCATTTAAAAAGGTTTTGTATCATTAAATCTTTGAATCTTCAATCTCAGTATCAAATATAATATTTATTCCACACCCCTACACTGACCAGTTTGCTCATATTCAATACATTTATTTTTATATCAAGAAGAAAAGGCAGTTGAAGCTAAGAAGAACTAAACTGTGGACAAGTTAACATTGGACAAGTTCAAACAATCATCTCTTTTATAACACTATCTGGTGGGCTTACAAATGGCTATTCATGTAATCATGGACCAGAAGTCCTTTGGTCTGTGAGACTCTTAATAGAAATAATAATATATCACTGAAATATTAAAAAATGTTATCATACAGCCATTAAACAAAGTTTACATAAATTCTGTTTGATGTAGGCCAACAGACTGTCGTAAGACATCAAAGATGCCTCTCCTTATTACAGAAAGATGATACCCTAACGTGATCAATGATAAAACACATACACAATGCTGTAAATAATTGCGCCTAAAGTTGTGCAAAACAATAATACAACACACTTCCCATTTTTTACAGTTAATGTTTTCAACCTGCAAATTTATGAGTCTGTTCTTGGCATGCAACTAAATGATAAATAACTTTGTTTGCCTTTGAATAACTCTTAAGAAAATGTATTTTTTCAAGTAGTTTATTTTTGTTAATCACAAAACTGTTACTGTTTTTGTCGTTTTTTTTCTCTTGAAACCCTTCACTTCTACGATTTTGTACACAGTAAAATTCAGTTATCAACAATTAAACAGACAACCGAATGCCAATAATACTTTAAGAAGGTTAGATGTACAAGTCCTACAATACAGTATTTTGGAGAAAAGACAAGGCCAAACTTAACAGGCATTTGTCCCAAGAGAGACCTTTTTGAATTCCAAAACTTTATACCAAGAAGACAATATTTCTTAGCATATTTTGCATAATTTGTTTCAGAATGTTTTTCAATATGTCCCAAAAAAGTGTCATTGCAGTTTTATTTGGAGCTCGGTGGTTACTGTGACAGACTCACAACCGAAATGATGCAGTTCAAATCCTACCATCATATCAGCCCAGGGTGACTACCGTGGTGTGGGTATTGGACAAGGCATTTCACTCCAAGTGCCTCAGCCCTAAATAATCTACCATATACACTCACTTATAAGAAGGATCTGAGTTCAAACAACAAGGACCCTGATCTGCCATCACATACTGCAAAGGCAGATCAGTGTCTACACTGTTAAATCCCCTTAGTGCATCAAGGTGATATCTGTAATTGATGTCAATTGCAGAGAGCACCTTGATGCACTAAGGAGTCCTAATGAATAGTAAAAACACACTTCATAGGTCCAGATCTGCGCACACATTATGGGACAGCAGATCTGGGTCTATGCAGTTTTCAGCTGGACCTAACTTGTATGTGAGTTTATATGGTACTTGTGTTGCTGTGCTGTAAATCACCAAACCAAAATTGAGGCTCCCATTTGATATTTTTCTTTAAAACAACAAAACAAAACAAAAAATATCAAATTCGTTTTGAATTTTTTCCCCAATCGGATACTCATATTCTGTACTAATAATAATGCCATGCCGGTTTAATAAAAAATTTCGGAACCACTTTAACTAGGGGATCATTCCCCCCTTATCTTGAGAATTCCAATATCAGCCCAGACTTACAAGTCTTGTAAAATGGGGTCACATTGTGGACTCTTGCCATAGTGTTTTGATATTCAAATTAGTTTTGTCTTAACACATGTAATTGGAAATTAGATTACTTTCTTCATGCTGGGTTCAACCTAGCACACTTCTACTTAATCTGGGATCAGCCCAAAATACACTCTGATGCGAGGATCAGTCTAGCTGAGATTCTGGTTAATCTGAGATCAGCCCAGAATACAATCATATGCAGGAATTAGCCTAGCACAGATTCTGCTTAATATGGGCTCAGTCCAGAACACACTCTAAAATTGGGATTAGTCTAGCACAGATTCTACCTAATCTGGGATCAGCCTACAATACACTTTAATGCTGGGATCAGCCTAGCAAAGATTAGGAATCATCACTGTCATATACAGTGTGTTTCATGCAGATTCTAGCTCATGCGTAGCCCCCACAGAGAGACAAATTAATGGTGAAATTGTTATAATTGTCACATACTGATTTCAAATTTTTGTAATGATTGAATAAGGACATGAATAGTGTGAATGGAGAGAGAAAGGGCATGTGTAAAATACTCCTGTACTTTTTGTGTTTATTTTCTTACAAGGCATGTGTTAATTATTCCTTATTGCAAGTCTATATTTTTTGTTGTACAAAGTGATAAATAACTTTGTTTGCCTCGGTATAACTTTTAACAAAATGTATTTTTTCAAATAGTTTATTTTTTGGTATCATAAAACTCTTACAGTTTTTGTTTCATCTTGTTCTCTTGAAACCCTTCACTTTTACCATTTTACTTTACAAAGTAAAATACAATTGTCAACAATTAAAGAGATGAACAAGTGTCAACAATGCTTTAAGAAGGTGAAACAGAATGTACCATTTCTGCAAATGAGTATTGTGGAGAAAAGACAAGGCCAAACTTAACGGGCATTTGTCCCAAGAGAGACCATTTTTGAACTCCAAAATTTGATATCAGGAAGACAACATTTTTCAGTATATTTTGCATAATTTGTTTCAGAATTTTTTAAAATATGCCAAAAGAAGTGCACTGCTGCTTTAATTTAAGCTCTGTGGTTAGTGTATAAGACTCAGAACTGAAAGGATGCAGTTTGAATCCTACAATCATATCAGCCCGGGATGGTTACCATGGTGTGGCCTTGGGCAAGGCACTTAACTATAATTGCCTTGACACTAGATAATCGTCCATACCTACAAGCTTATAAGTACGGTCCAAGTTCAAACAATATAGACCCTGATCTGCCATCGCATAATGCACCAGCATATCAGGTCTATGTTGTTTGTTCTAATGATTACTCCAAACAGACTAAATGCACCCAGATCTGCCAGCACAGTATGCAATATCAGATCTGGGTCTATGAAGTTTTCGGCTGGATCTGACTTGCACATAAGCATATACTAAACTTGTGCCAAACCAAACTAAAATCAGATACAATACTTGGAGTACATCTAAGTCCATAACATTTAGTAGTTAAAGGAACTCAAGAAAAATCCCGACAGTTACATCATTCTAAATTTACTATATACAGTGAAACCCCTCCAAAACCGAAAACACTTGAGACCAAATTTTTTTTCAATTTTGAAAAGGTTTTCAAATTACTAAGGCTATTGCAGATGATAGATAAGATAATTTATTGTCTTTCATCCATCAAAAGGATACGACAATGACAACACAATTACTAATTATCTAATATAAAATGTTAACATTGGAAATTTGCATGCTCTTTCCCACCCTCGCCTTTCATCCACCCATCCTTTACAATGCCCACATGTTGATGCTTAAATTGAACGTTAATTATTAGAACATTTCAAAGTAACTAAACTAATTTATTATAGCAGACGAAATTCTCCTGGAGAGTTGCTAGCAAGTTTACTTATTAATTGATTGTCAACACGAATTTACTTTGCCCCATTAAACTTTGCCTTTTTACTGAAATTTCATATACATAATTAATAATTAAGGGTGTCATATCATAATCAAACATGCTTAATAAACGGCAAAAAAACTTATCAATGTCATTATGGGTGTCATATCCAACTTGCTCTAAATTATGATGTAAGATTTTTTCTGTCTTCATACTTAGAACAATGGCAGAAAAAATGTTTTTCATATTCTACTTTGTTTGCACAAATAGGACAATTTCTAGCATCCCTTGGGATAACTCGTTTTAGCTAACACCCAGTTTCAATTTGCAGAGAATGAGCACTGATTCTACACTGTGTAAATTTTGGTATCTGTTTCTTTTCTAAGCCTAATAGTAGGTATCTCTCAAATGCAAAACCATTCTTGATTTTGCTATAGACAGATAATTTAGGACTTTTATTTATACTGTTTTTCCACCATACATCATATCTTTGTAAAAGTTTTTGCTTTATGGCATGCATCAGTTTATCTGTTGAGAATGTACCAGAGTTTTCCAAAACATGTCCAAATCCTAAATATATTTTGAGAGCCTTGAACCATAAAGAAGTACCACTGTTTGCATTCAAGGGAGTCCTGGGAGAGTTCTAATAGATGTAACCATTATTGTATTGTTTGAACAATGATGTGTATGTCTTGGAGATATTCCCCCAACTCCCCTTCTTGTTGCCAAGATGCTGCTTAATTTTTTTAATGCCTAAGTAATATTTAAAACTTCTGATAAATAGTTTGTCATACACAATTTTGTCAAATAAATCCTCTAAGCAGTGATCAGAGTCTAGCTTGTGAAGTTTACAAGATACAAGACCCCAAATTTCACAACCATAAGTTGTAATACATTGAATAATAGAGTTCATAAGTTAAACCTCTACCTTAGAATTTATGTCTACAGTGGCTAGTTTCTGCTTCATGATAAATATTGCTGTCCCATTTTTATCTGATAATGAAAAATGATCAAGTTCACCAGAGCTTTTAATGATTGTACCAAGATATTTATATTCTCTACAAGCCTCAATACAATAATTTTTATTTTAAATTGGCATTTATTGACAAGTTTACCACCTTTATTGAATATGACTATATGACTATTTTTAGTTTTATTAGTGTTATGGGTTAAACCCCATCTATCTCGATGTGAATCCAGTTTATGTAGGGCGATTTGTCAGCCATTACTACCAGCTGCTAATAATAGAATGTCATCTGCATACATGTACTTTAAACAATTTATATTATTTTCGTGTAGTACAACAGTATCACACGAGGAATAAAAAATTTCAGGGAGATCATTTATGTATAAATTTAAAAGTTTTGGACTGAGGTTGATGCCCTATTTTACTCCAACATTACTACAAATGTGAAAAATAAGTATTACCAGCCTCAATTTTTAGGACCAAAAACCCAATACATTTTTTAAATTAAAAAAAAACATTACCATATATATTCACGTATAATTGAATACCAACTGCGAACTGCAAAGACCCAGATCTGCCTTCGCATAATGCACCGGCAGATCTGGGTATATGCTATTTGTAAGGACTAATCAGTAGAACAAACAACATAGACCCTGATCTGCTGGGGCATTATGCAACGACAGATCAGGGTCTATATTGTTTGCATTTGGACCCGGCTTATACATGAGTATATACAGTAATGTTTTTTAAGTGATTTAAAAGAGAGAGGGAGAGAATTTGTTCAAGTGTGCATGTGTGAAATAGAAAAAAATGTTTCTGTAATTTGAGAGATGGAGTATGTAATTATGAAAACCTCCATTTCTGTAAGAGTGTAAAATCAACTGAGTGAAGTTGACTTTTCGAATGCCACCTTTTGTCAGTCTCCATAAGCAAAGTACCGTATATACTCGCATATAATCCTATACCAACTGCAAACTGCATAGACCCAGATCTGCTGTTGCAATTTGCCACCAGATCTGGGTCTATGCAGTTTGTAAGGACTAATCAGTAGAACAAACAATATAGACCCTGATCTGCTGGCGTATTATGCAATGGCAGATCAGGGTCTATGTTATTTGCATTTGGACTCGGTTTATACATGAGTATATATGGTATCAAAAGCATGACCACAGGCCTGGTTATTAAAATCCTGGTATTTAATTTAAAACCATTTATAAAAATGAATACATTAATCAACAGATAGACATAGTCTTTCATAAATAGCCTCTCTACAAGTGTTTAGGTTTCATAAATTTTTCTAAAAAGCAGGTCCTTCTTTAAGGTACAAAGATTTCAGATGAGCTTATTGTCAGCCCTAATTTGTGTCAGCTTCATGCTGGGACATTTCTGGGTCACTGACTCACAGATGAACCTAATATAGTATTTGCTAACCATAAATAATCTGGCACAGTGAATGTCAGATGTGTTGTACATAATGCATGAACACAGGCTATTTCTGGACCATAAATATCAATGATTTATGGAATTTAGTAGCTAAAATATATTTCCAAGTTTAAAGTGAGTTTTGGTTTTATGCTTTTTTATCTTTTTTTTTTAGTGTAATATTTAAATTTGGCATCAACAATTTGTTTTGGTTTTCAGGAGGTTGTTTCAGTTACTAGAAAAAAAAAATGACGACATTCAAGAAGGAAAAATTTAGGACCAAACAAACAAACATTCCTAGCGTCAGAGCATGTAGGTATATAAGAAAGTTTGGTTTTGAGGGGTTTCACTGTAAATAAAAATACAGACTGCCAAAGTTTAAAGATTCTGAGCTTGAGTGTGAGTCTCAAGCTCAAAAAGGTTCAATGCCAGACCAGGATAAATGTCTGATCTGCAATGACTTGGTATTGCTACTCCAACAAATTGAAGCCCCAAGTTTCAATGCCAGACCAGGATAAATGTTATATCTCCTATGACTTGGTAATGCCACTCCCTCAAAATGATCCCCCAAGGAAAAAAGGAACAAGAGTCCCTCATGGGGACTGATGCTCTACTTGGTGAAAAGAATTTCCAGGAATTCAAGATAAGACCATTTCTTCATTCTAACTGTCGAGTGTTGAAACCATCTCTGATATTCTTCAGCAATAACAAGATTTTCAGATTAGCTGCTGTGGTACACATATTGGATGTCAGCTTGGCACCATTTTCATTAGGACAAAGTGGACATCATTAGAAGTCTTTTGGAGAAAACCCTGTCATAATGATCATTCAGGAGTAATAGTGACAAAATTTTAAGACAGTTATCATGGCAGCCATATTGGATGTACGGCTGGCACCATGGTCATTTAGGACCAACCAGGTATCATAAAAAGTTTATTGCTGAAAACCCTATGTTGATATAGACATCCATTTGGAGAGAGGTAGATAACAATATTTTCAAGATGATTCCTATGGTGGCCATACTGGACATCAGATTAACACCATTTTCATTTAAGACCAACTGGATATCATAAGAATTCTGGTGAAAACCCACGTCAATACGACTTTCTATTCAAGGAGAGTTGTGATAACAAGACATATTTGGATGTCAGATTGGCATCATTTTATTGAGGACCAGCTAGACATCATAAGAAGTCTTTTAGAGAAAACCCCATGCTGATATGACCATCCATTCAAGAGTAGCGATAACAAGATTTTCAAGATGGCTGACCTGGTGGCCATATTGGACATCAGATCAGCACCATTTCTATCTAGCATCAACTAAACATCATAAGAAGTCTTTTACTGAAAACTCCATGTTGATATGACCATCCATTCAGAGGAATAGCAATAACAAGATTTTCAAGATGTCTGCCTTGGCAGCCATTCTGTACATCAGATAAGCACCATTATCATTTAGGACCAACTAGACATCATAAGAAATCTTTTAGTGAAAACTCCATGTTGATATGACCATCCATTCAGGTGGAGTAGCAATAACAAGATTTTCAAGATGGCCACTCTGTCTGCCATATTGGATGGCAGATCAGCACCATTTTCATTTAGGACCAACTAGACATCATAAGAAGATTTTTCTTATTGAAAACCCAACGTTGATATGACCATCCATTCAGGAGGAATAGCAATAAAACAATTTTCAAGATGGCCCCGTGGCGGCTACATCAGAAGTCAGATCAGCACAATTTTTATTTAGGACCAACTAGACATCATAAGAAGTCTTTTAGTGAAGACTGCATGTTGGTATGAGCATCCATTCAAGAAGAGTAGCAATAACAAGATTTTCATGATGGCCACTGTATGCCATATTGGATTTCATATCAGTACCATTTTCATCTAGGACCAACCAGATATTATAAGAAGTCTTTTAGTGAAAATTCCATGTTGATATGACCATCCATTCAGGAGGAGTAGCAATAACAAGATTTTCAAGATGGCCACTGTGGCCGCCACATTGGATGTCATAGCAGCACCATTTTCATTTAGGACCAACTAGACCATAGGATGAATGTGTTTGTAAAGTTTCAAGGCAATCCTCCAGTAGTTTAGGAGTAGCAATAACAAACTTGTGCTAACAGACAGACAGATGTCGGACAATGGACAAGAGACCATCCCATAAGCTCGTCTGGTCTATGACCAATACAGCTTAATACAACAGAAAATGCTCTTGATCTGTTTCTTTAAAGCTTGTGTTGTTCATTCTGAAAAATTTCTCAGTAACTGAAACAAGACTTAAAAGTACGGCACTCCTTCACAATAAAGCCCTTCATCATAACACAGTTCCTGTGATAAGGTGAGTATGCTCTTGGATCCTATTTCATGGTAGTAAAATTAAATGCACTGTGTACTTCACTGTAAGGCAGTATACTCCATGGTTCCTGTGAAAATTTTATGAAAAAATGGATGAAAAATTTCCAAGTTTAGAGCTGAATTTGTATACATTATATAGTAAATTTTCTCTACTTGTTCTGCTAAGTTAGGCAAGCTTTTCTCTAGTCACCTGAGATATGTTTAAAAAAAAATTTTTTATTCATATCCCAGAAATCTAATTTACAAATTGTAACCAAAACATTGTGCACATAAATATTAAAGAATTTCATCATATGTGGCATGTCATTTCAAACAGCATGACATCACAGTGGATTGTATATATGTACAGAGTGTATACATAGACTTAACTATCAGCAACTTTCAAATTCCACAAATTTAACTGCAAAGTTATCACATCCAGTTGCATTAAAATATTTAATATGTATTTTCTCAAGTAACCCATTCATACTTTTTTATATTGCCTTTAATCTTAACCTTTCTATTATTTTTCCTAATTTAATACTGCAATATTACAATAAAATGAGTTATCCCTCCCCCAACCCACCCCAAAAAGATAAGTGTTTAGTCCATTTTTAAAGAATTAACTGATACACTTGGCAAATTCTTGGCAAATACGTTTATAAAGTAATCTTAACAAGGTAAGCGATGACTCAGGATATTAGTACAATAATGAGGTCAACTTTACCACACCAAGTTCGTTACTCTGGTGAGGAATTTATTTCCAGGGAAAATAAAATGATATGACCATCCATTCAGGTGGAGTAGCAATAACAAGATTTTCAAGATGGCCACTCTGTCTGCCATATTGGATGATAATGATAATGATAAGCTTAGTCGGCAATACCTCTACTGATTGTCTGACAATGAAACAATGTGTAAAGTAGACCTAGTCACCTCTGAATTAAGCTTAGTCGGCAACATCTTTATTGATTGTCAAACAAAGAAACAACCTGTAAACTAGACATAGTCACCTTCAAATCTGACTTTGTTAAGGTGTTTATTTGGCAGTTTAAAGAATAAATAAATCAAGGACAAGTTGATAAAATAGTATTTGAGAACTCCTATGACCAATGTCCAGTAGCCAGTCAAAACCTTTGATCTACTAGACATATCCAGCAAATACAGGGATTTCAGGAATTCTGTTCTACATTTAATTGTACACAAACAGAGCAGACCATAATCCTAATTCCCTGTCCACTTTATTGTAGGTTATCAGATAAAGCACTGCATTTCATGCTGAGGAGAGTTATCGTTAGCAATGATATGTGCCAAAAAAAAATACTTATTATTTTCAGCAGTATGAAAGCATCAACTTGACTGGTGAATCAAAAGGTCAACAGAACATGATATGATATAGGTGCTACTTACTAATAAGTGGATCTTGATTTTAATCAGACTGACAAATCTCCAGCATCTATTTTCATACCTGTACTCCATCTAATATATAGTACTGACCACACCAATTCTTGCTGTTGCTCTAAATGTTTGCCCATGATATAAAGTTTCAAGTACACCATTATCCACCATGCCATGCAAGTAAATCCATTTAAAACTGAGCGAAAACTTTGGTTTTCTAAAATTTTAGATCACAATCTTGAACTCATGAGAATCGTTGGGCACCATCTAGTGTAGCATAACATAATTACTTTTTATCCTGTGGACAATGAAGTTCTCATCCCTTTTTTAAATACTGAAATTTTTCTTAGTCTTTATAAGCATGTACACAGTTTTGTTAACATCAAAATATTAGTTGCACACTTCGATTGTCATTATCATGCCAACAAAAATCGTCTTTTGTTCACTATAATTACAATATATACTCACTTTTAAGTGGAGTCCACCTGCAAACTGCACAGGCTGGATCTGCTATTGCATAATGCATTGGCAGAGCTGGGTCTATGCAGTTTGTTCAGAGTAATTAGTAGAGCAAACAACATTGACCCTGATCTGTAAGTGCATTATGCGATGGCACATCAGGGTATATTCTGTTTGGAGTTGGACTCGACTTTTAAGCTAGTTTATATGGTGCTTGCATCATAGCAGGCATCAAACAAGTCATGTGCATGACAATGATTTCTAATGACCATATTTAATTCAGATTAGGTGAGCCATGGTGTCTCAGTGGTTATCATGTTGTTCTCGCAAAAAGTAGGTTGCAAGTTTGAATCCTGCCCAGCAAAGGACAGCTCTTACAGTGTGTCTCTGGGCAGGCATTTTACTCCCCTTTTTTCATGTGCTGACATGGTGTTCAAAACTAATCAAACAGTTAGTCGTTGATCTGGATTAAAAAGTCTAGACTGTATTTTAGGAGTGAAATTTTTCATACTGACATGTCACCAAAGAGCATGTGGTAGTCTTCCATGTCATCTAATGAAAAATACAAAGTTCTTTAAAGAACAAGCAGGTCAAATCAGGGTTCAGTAAACTTATAGCTGCCTGACATGTTGGTTCATGGCATTTTTTCAACATCTACCTGACCCACAAAATTGAAATTGCAATATAATGGACAGTTGTGTCAAAGATAAATAACTGTTTTCAGCATGAAAATTAAATTTATAACAGGGTCATGATATTTTAACTCATAGATCATCTATGCCAACTGATTTGTTAATTGAAATAACCTTTCACTCAGTAATTGATAGCTAAAACATTTAACCTTCACATTTCAATCTAACCTGCCATGTATACTTGTTTAGAAGTCAAGTCCAAATGCAAACTGCACAGACCCAGATCAGTCATCACAAAATGCATTAGTAGATCTACATATATGCAGTTTGTTAGGAGTAATCAGTTGAAGAAACAACAAAGACCCTGATATGCCAGATCATTATGTGACAGGATATCAGGGTCTATGCTGTTGGCAGTTGGACGTAGCTTATAAGTGACTATATACAGTACTTTGATAGGTTTGAACACAGTTCCTCAAATACAAAAACTACTTTTCACATTTTTCTATACAGTAACTACAAAAAATCAGATTATTTTTTATTTAATTGACAATTGTCAATGGATTTAAACATAGCTATTTATCTCATTATAGTAGTATTAGTAGGAAGTGTTTCAAGATTTTAACAGCCCACATTAACACCTTATCCATGCATTATAGGTTTTAAGTGAAGATCTCGATAATAAGAAACAATAAAATGGCTGTAATGCTGCAACTGGGGTATTTTCTGTTACCCTTGTCCATACATCCTTCCATCGCTCCGTCATCCACACCTTGGTTAAGCTGTGCATTTAGCAGTTTCTCCAGAAATTTTGATGGTGGAATCATGCAACTTTGTGTGAGCAGATTCCGCTTGGTGAATGCAACACCCTTCTACCAAAAGCAGATTATGATGACTTCATGCTTCAGTGACATTTTGTGTATTCATGTCAGTTCTTGATTCAAGATCATGCAACTTCTCGTGTGGATGCAAATACATCTTGGTTAGTACAATGCTCTCCAATCAAAACTTGGTTACAATTACCTATATGTTATGGTTTATTAACTTTGCTTAATTTTTGCAGTTAAGTCAGTTTGGCATTTATTTCATATGTTGCAAAATAGGGGTGGAAGGACATTCATGTACTAGTTGTTACCTGCTCATTTGAAAGTTTTAATGCAAATGCATTTCCCAACTAATAACTTTTAAAAGACACTAGAGCAAGCAAGATTTACCATATATACTCGCGTATAATCCAATACCAACTGCAAACTCCATAGACCCAGATCTGCCGGCACATAATGCGCTGGCAGATCTGGGTCTATGCAGTTTGCAAGGACTAATCAGCAGAACAAACATCATAGACCTTATCTGCTGGTGCATGATGCAACGGCAGATCAGGGTCTATGTTGTTTGCATTTGGATCCGGGTTATACGCGAGTATATATGGTATATTTAAAGTATCCAACTGAAAAGGCACTTCACTGCAACTGAATAATTCAATGCATACTAATCATAATGGCTGAGAATAACTTCACGATGCATGTCTTAAGAGTTGTAACCGTCTTTACAAACTTAGGCAAGTGACATTCACAAACATGAAATAAGTCAGTAACCAAAATAAACTATGGAGGTATGCCCTGGATAAATTTTGCAAACTGCTGACCTTGTTCATGAGTACATAGATAATTCATGAAAACAACAACAACCCCAAAAAGAAAACGAGTATCATGAATGGCACATTATATGTCCACCCCATGTGTAATAGTCCTCTTATGTAGATAACTGACATTTTTGTGCAGAAACCATTTATCTTCTTTCAATCTGAGTGACCTTGATCTTTGACCTTTTGAGCCCTAAATTAACAGGTTGTTCCTTACCCCAAGTGCAAATCATCCACAAAATTTAGTAACTGCAGATGGTGGAGAATCTGAGTTATTGTGCATAAACCATTTATTTCTTCTTTTAGTGGATGTGACCTTGACCTTTGACCTTTTGACCCCAAAATCAATAGGGTTCTTCCTTACCCTATGTGACTCATCATTTTCATAATACAGTACTCCCACACTACAATGCTGTTTATGGGAGTCATAAAAGTGGACTGCCTTACAGGTCAGCTCACCTTATGTTGAGGTATTTTATACATATCAATATTAAATAATGAAATGGGATCCATGACCATACTGCCTTATACAAGGGTGTGCCTTAAACTGAAGCACCTTATAGTGAGGGACCACTTTTCTGTGTACTGTTAAGCATATTTACCATGCATAATTCACACCAAACTGTGAAATGTGTAGACCCAGATTGGCCATCTCATAATGGGCTGTTAGCCCAAGCCGAAGTAGCACAGTTGGTCAAGTTTCAGACTCATTATCCAAGTGTTGCAGGTTTGTTACCTGTCCAGGCCAGACTGGATTGGCTGCCTCAACGTGTCCTTGAGAAAAACACTTAGCTCCCATTTCCTTGCATGATATAGCCAATAATGTGTTAAAAGTGTCATTCAAATCAACCAACAAAAGAAAAAAAAAGAAAAGCCAAATGCATATTGAAATGTCAAAATTTTCAATGCCAGACAGAGGTGAGATGTCAGTGATCTTTAAAGGTGATTGCCTCTGTCAGCGTGGGTTCGGGTAATGGTTCAGCCCATGTGGGTATGTGAGAAAGCTTGCCAGTAGCTTCCCTTGGGTCAGTGGCTCGTCCCAGAATTTTCCGGGTTCTTCCTCCACCAAATATACTGGCCGCCATGTATAGCCTATCATGTGCTGTAAAATGGCATTAAACCCACAAAAACAAAACAAACAAACAAACATAAAACACATCCCCATACATGTGATTCTACCGGCGGTAGGCCAAAAATACCGTTTTAAAGGAAGTCTACCACACATACCGCTTAGTAGTAGAAATCTACCGTTTTTGAAAATCTCAAGGAAAATATTTTTTACCAAAAAAAACCCCGTTTTTTTACGCGTTCTATCAACACATTAGATAAACCAGCCAGAACCAGTCTACTGGGAACTGGAAATGTTCCACCTATGATACGACAGTGCGACGATGCGTGGTTGAGTAGTCGGATTACAATTGTTAACTAACAGCTAGCATGTGTACACAACAAGCGGCTAATTGATTACCTTATTGTTGTAATTTGGAGAGTTTAAGGCCAAATGCGGGATGTTGTTTGAGGTGTTATAAGTAATAAAAGGATCAAAGGTAATCCATGATGACCGTGAGCCTTTGATTAAAACTCCTCGGGGTGAAATGAGCTTGAGCAGTATTGGAGATCAGTCAGCAGCCTCAGAAACCCAGCAACAGGAAAACAAGTTAGAACTTCTTTCCAGACTGAGTGTAGTTGTCCTATCATTGCCACATTCCACAGAGAGGACATTCTCCATTCTTCAGAAAATCCAGAGTGATTCAAGGGGAAATTTGGACCAGAAAACTATTGAGAGCCTGCTAAGTGTGAAGGTTAACAATCACAGTGAATGTCACCAGTGGTCACCAGACAGTGATCTTGTGAAGGAAACTAAAAATGCCTGTGGATTTTATAAAAAATCTTTGCAGTGAACTGTGAGATGTACAACTCTTCCTTTTTCATTTAATTAACAATATACTGGTTCATATTAACTAACTATTATTGTAACATTTTCCATCAGATTCTGATTCTGATTCATGTTCAAAATTTGTGTTTTATTATAATATGAGGAGAGTACATATTATGTGACAAAATGAACTTGTTTTGTTTTCAATCCCCTTAAAACACGTAAAATGTATGCTGATAAAAAATCTACCTTTTTAGAAGCCAATCTACTGATCAAAATTTGTAAATCTTCTGGTTTGAAATCTTGGTTCTGTCACATGTATGCATCCCATACCTCAAATTAAGGTGATTCAGACAAATGGAGCAAAATGCCTTGCCATGGACACACTACAGTAGCTGAGCCAGGCTGATTCAATGGTAGGATTTGAACTGCACCATTTTGGTTGCAAGTCCAGCACCCTAACCACTGAGCCACTGAGGTTATAATCAGGAAGTACTGAAAAGCATCAGAATATAATGGACAATATGAAATGCATTTTACATTACAATGCGCCAAGATCAAGGTTTGTAGAAAGACAATACAAAATGGACTGGTGTCCAAATACATTTTGGCTACATACTAGGCAATACACACTCCTCCAATAAAAAGACTAAATGTTTCAATGACACAATAAATCCAAGCAATGATCCATTAAAAAGGGGCTTTAATAGAATGGACTGGTCCCAATACACATCTTGGCTGCATACTAGTCAATACACGCCTGCCAACAAAGAAACTGATTGTTTCAGTGACACATTAAATCCTTGCAATGATCCATTAAAAAGGGGTTGAATACAGGTCTCTACTCAGATTACACCATCTATCTATGAGAGCCAAACTGAACTACTGCCTATTGTGAGTACATATATGCAGAATATCAATGCATATGTAGTATAATTTTGGCAATAAATGAACACTGATTATGCATACTAATTGTTCAGTATGTAATATATATTGTGAGAAAATAAGAAGTCTATATCCAGTTTCTCGACTGATATATGTACATGTATTGTATCCTAATTGACAGAATACAATTATCTGGGCAAATATTTTTTTGGGCTAAAGTCTGCTTTACCTTTCATCAGTGATGCCATAAAACTCTAATTATCAGTTTTTTTAACTGATTGATTTATCAATATGTAGATAGATTTATTTTTCTCTTTCCCATTTTTTTACTTGTTATATTTAATTTAATCATGTTTACAAACAAAACTTGGGTTATGCAACATTTATATTACAGTAATCATTGTTAAATGCTTTAAATGTATGATTTTTTTGTGTCTTTGTGTAATGTTTTCATTGTTCCCATGAACAAGAGTTTGTTTAGCTCAAAATGTCAGGAAACCCTTTGTTTTTTTCTTCTGTGCCATTACTAACTAATGTCATCTCTGCATATTCATTTGTAAGTGACCTATATGACAGCCTTGGGATCTGTTGGAGACTGAACATGTTAACTAATCAGAGAAGAATCTTACATTTCTAATGTGTATAGGTATGATTGATTTATTGATTGACTGAATGATTTGAGTTTAATAGCACATAAACACACAAGTCAGTATATCACGCCAAAGCAATTTGGAGTAAAGTGCCTGATGCCCAGAGAAATACCACTGCAGCTGACCTGGCTTGGACCTGTGGTCATAAAACTTTACCCTATTCCAAATCTTAATTGAAAATATTTTGACCAATCAAAAGGCTACATTTGCACAATTTGAGGAATATTTCTAAATCAGGAGTATGATTTTAATACTTGAAATGTGGAGTAAAGTTTCTTGATGGTAGAAGAAAAGTACATCCTTTTACAACAGTAGGCCTTGCATTAAAAAAAAATATCACCGCTGATTTGTCAAATTGATTGTTATGCCAGCTGGAACATGTTTTCGCCACAACCCAGCTGATTGCATTCATACATTCTATTTATTATTTGATCCCTCACAATTTCTTTTTGCCAAAACAATTTGCCAACTGCATACTTTTTTGGCTGATTAAATATTTGTCCCAAAAGGAGCAACGGGCTATCATTAGGCTATCATTAGGCTAATTCCTGCTCTGACCTCATGCTTTCAACAAAGATTCAAAGTTGTGTAGAATATAACAGTGTCTTTTTATTTCTGTGTAATATACCATAAATACTCGTGTATAACTCGGGTCCAAAGGCAAACAACATAGACCCTGATCTGCCGGTGCATAATGCGGTGGCAGATCAGGATCAATGTTGTTTGTTCTACTGATTAGTCCTTACAAACTGCATAGACCCAGATCTGCTAGCCCATTATGCGATGGCAGATCTGGGTCTATGCTGTTTGCAGTTGGTATCGGCTTGTACGCGAGTATATACGATACACTCAACAGCAAAATGCATAGATGCTAATCTGCCATTGCATGACATACTGGCAGATCCAGATCTTCATTTTCCATAGCTGGGCACACACTATACACATGAGCAAAGATAGTAAATCCTGCGTATTACAAATAAAATATTATAGTTGGTTTCAAATGTCAGCGTCAATGGTACCTGGTGCTGCATCTAGAAATGTCTAATGCAAAAGCTTCACTAACAGACATAGACAGTTCCTTTTATGCAAGCTTTAATAATTTTATAATGCTCTAATCCATGTTAACATGGAGAGTGTGCAATCAACTCACGCACAAAGGGTCTATGCCTTTGTAATGCTACAACTACTGTCATGATGTCAAATGGGTTTCCCTTGCAAAGTGCATTATGACTCCACACACCCTCTATGCCCCCACCTCCCCAACCCCAGCTAATTTCCAGTCAGTAACTATTTCACTGATTTGTCTTTAACATTTCCTTGAGAATTTTTTTTTTTTTTTTTTTTTTTTTTTAAGTTTTATTTTTTCTTCAGAGATCTCTTATTTATTATTCCAGACCAAATTATGATTGCAAATTATGGCACAGATAACAAAAGCATGTGATTACTCAAGTGAGATCGCTCTTCTTGAGTGCCAAAACTTTACATTAGGACAGCTTTGAACCTTCAAAGGTAAATGGACCGCATGGTGTCCATGGTGACAGGGAAAGTAACAGCATATACATAAGTCCGTGTAAATAGAGTACCCTTTATCCATTTTTTCAGAACTTTTGCATAAATACATTTTTCAATCCAGCCTGCAATACCATTTGAAAGCCCTGTAGCACATGTTGGGAAAGGATTTGGGGGGGGGGGATTTTTCTAGTCAATCTGTTTGTCTGTCAATCCATCTGTCTGGTCACCAAGTTTAAGTTATTTTTTTTTTCTCAAGTTCCTCACATGTTGGTTATTGAGTCATTAAATGATCAAACTTCAACAGACTTCAACAGACTTCAACAGACTTCAACAACAGAAAAATATTTCTCAGTATCCATTAACTACAGCATTTAAAAAGGTTTTGTATCATTAAATCTTTGAATCTTCAATCTCAGTATCAAATATAATATTTATTCCACACCCCTACACTGACCAGTTTGCTCATATTCAATACATTTATTTTTATATCAAGAAGAAAAGGCAGTTGAAGCTAAGAAGAACTAAACTGTGGACAAGTTAACATTGGACAAGTTCAAACAATCATCTCTTTTATAACACTATCTGGTGGGCTTACAAATGGCTATTCATGTAATCATGGACCAGAAGTCCTTTGGTCTGTGAGACTCTTAATAGAAATAATAATATATCACTGAAATATTAAAAAATGTTATCATACAGCCATTAAACAAAGTTTACATAAATTCTGTTTGATGTAGGCCAACAGACTGTCGTAAGACATCAAAGATGCCTCTCCTTATTACAGAAAGATGATACCCTAACGTGATCAATGATAAAACACATACACAATGCTGTAAATAATTGCGCCTAAAGTTGTGCAAAACAATAATACAACACACTTCCCATTTTTTACAGTTAATGTTTTCAACCTGCAAATTTATGAGTCTGTTCTTGGCATGCAACTAAATGATAAATAACTTTGTTTGCCTTTGAATAACTCTTAAGAAAATGTATTTTTTCAAGTAGTTTATTTTTGTTAATCACAAAACTGTTACTGTTTTTGTCGTTTTTTTTCTCTTGAAACCCTTCACTTCTACGATTTTGTACACAGTAAAATTCAGTTATCAACAATTAAACAGACAACCGAATGCCAATAATACTTTAAGAAGGTTAGATGTACAAGTCCTACAATACAGTATTTTGGAGAAAAGACAAGGCCAAACTTAACAGGCATTTGTCCCAAGAGAGACCTTTTTGAATTCCAAAACTTTATACCAAGAAGACAATATTTCTTAGCATATTTTGCATAATTTGTTTCAGAATGTTTTTCAATATGTCCCAAAAAAGTGTCATTGCAGTTTTATTTGGAGCTCGGTGGTTACTGTGACAGACTCACAACCGAAATGATGCAGTTCAAATCCTACCATCATATCAGCCCAGGGTGACTACCGTGGTGTGGGTATTGGACAAGGCATTTCACTCCAAGTGCCTCAGCCCTAAATAATCTACCATATACACTCACTTATAAGAAGGATCTGAGTTCAAACAACAAGGACCCTGATCTGCCATCACATACTGCAAAGGCAGATCAGTGTCTACACTGTTAAATCCCCTTAGTGCATCAAGGTGATATCTGTAATTGATGTCAATTGCAGAGAGCACCTTGATGCACTAAGGAGTCCTAATGAATAGTAAAAACACACTTCATAGGTCCAGATCTGCGCACACATTATGGGACAGCAGATCTGGGTCTATGCAGTTTTCAGCTGGACCTAACTTGTATGTGAGTTTATATGGTACTTGTGTTGCTGTGCTGTAAATCACCAAACCAAAAATTGAGGCTCCCATTTGATATTTTTCTTTAAAAACAACAAAACAAAACAAAAAATATCAAATTCGTTTTGAATTTTTTCCCCAATCGGATACTCATATTCTGTACTAATAATAATGCCATGCCGGTTTAATAAAAAATTTCGGAACCACTTTAACTAGGGGATCATTCCCCCCCTTATCTTGAGAATTCCAATATCAGCCCAGACTTACAAGTCTTGTAAAATGGGGTCACATTGTGGACTCTTGCCATAGTGTTTTGATATTCAAATTAGTTTTGTCTTAACACATGTAATTGGAAATTAGATTACTTTCTTCATGCTGGGTTCAACCTAGCACACTTCTACTTAATCTGGGATCAGCCCAAAATACACTCTGATGCGAGGATCAGTCTAGCTGAGATTCTGGTTAATCTGAGATCAGCCCAGAATACAATCATATGCAGGAATTAGCCTAGCACAGATTCTGCTTAATATGGGCTCAGTCCAGAACACACTCTAAAATTGGGATTAGTCTAGCACAGATTCTACCTAATCTGGGATCAGCCTACAATACACTTTAATGCTGGGATCAGCCTAGCAAAGATTAGGAATCATCACTGTCATATACAGTGTGTTTCATGCAGATTCTAGCTCATGCGTAGCCCCCACAGAGAGACAAATTAATGGTGAAATTGTTATAATTGTCACATACTGATTTCAAATTTTTGTAATGATTGAATAAGGACATGAATAGTGTGAATGGAGAGAGAAAGGGCATGTGTAAAATACTCCTGTACTTTTTGTGTTTATTTTCTTACAAGGCATGTGTTAATTATTCCTTATTGCAAGTCTATATTTTTTGTTGTACAAAGTGATAAATAACTTTGTTTGCCTCGGTATAACTTTTAACAAAATGTATTTTTTCAAATAGTTTATTTTTTGGTATCATAAAACTCTTACAGTTTTTGTTTCATCTTGTTCTCTTGAAACCCTTCACTTTTACCATTTTACTTTACAAAGTAAAATACAATTGTCAACAATTAAAGAGATGAACAAGTGTCAACAATGCTTTAAGAAGGTGAAACAGAATGTACCATTTCTGCAAATGAGTATTGTGGAGAAAAGACAAGGCCAAACTTAACGGGCATTTGTCCCAAGAGAGACCATTTTTGAACTCCAAAATTTGATATCAGGAAGACAACATTTTTCAGTATATTTTGCATAATTTGTTTCAGAATTTTTTAAAATATGCCAAAAGAAGTGCACTGCTGCTTTAATTTAAGCTCTGTGGTTAGTGTATAAGACTCAGAACTGAAAGGATGCAGTTTGAATCCTACAATCATATCAGCCCGGGATGGTTACCATGGTGTGGCCTTGGGCAAGGCACTTAACTATAATTGCCTTGACACTAGATAATCGTCCATACCTACAAGCTTATAAGTACGGTCCAAGTTCAAACAATATAGACCCTGATCTGCCATCGCATAATGCACCAGCATATCAGGTCTATGTTGTTTGTTCTAATGATTACTCCAAACAGACTAAATGCACCCAGATCTGCCAGCACAGTATGCAATATCAGATCTGGGTCTATGAAGTTTTCGGCTGGATCTGACTTGCACATAAGCATATACTAAACTTGTGCCAAACCAAACTAAAATCAGATACAATACTTGGAGTACATCTAAGTCCATAACATTTAGTAGTTAAAGGAACTCAAGAAAAATCCCGACAGTTACATCATTCTAAATTTACTATATACAGTGAAACCCCTCCAAAACCGAAAACACTTGAGACCAATTTTTTTTTCAATTTTGAAAAGGTTTTCAAATTACTAAGGCTATTGCAGATGATAGATAAGATAATTTATTGTCTTTCATCCATCAAAAGGATACGACAATGACAACACAATTACTAATTATCTAATATAAAATGTTAACATTGGAAATTTGCATGCTCTTTCCCACCCTCGCCTTTCATCCACCCATCCTTTACAATGCCCACATGTTGATGCTTAAATTGAACGTTAATTATTAGAACATTTCAAAGTAACTAAACTAATTTATTATAGCAGACGAAATTCTCCTGGAGAGTTGCTAGCAAGTTTACTTATTAATTGATTGTCAACACGAATTTACTTTGCCCCATTAAACTTTGCCTTTTTACTGAAATTTCATATACATAATTAATAATTAAGGGTGTCATATCATAATCAAACATGCTTAATAAACGGCAAAAAAACTTATCAATGTCATTATGGGTGTCATATCCAACTTGCTCTAAATTATGATGTAAGATTTTTTCTGTCTTCATACTTAGAACAATGGCAGAAAAAATGTTTTTCATATTCTACTTTGTTTGCACAAATAGGACAATTTCTAGCATCCCTTGGGATAACTCGTTTTAGCTAACACCCAGTTTCAATTTGCAGAGAATGAGCACTGATTCTACACTGTGTAAATTTTGGTATCTGTTTCTTTTCTAAGCCTAATAGTAGGTATCTCTCAAATGCAAAACCATTCTTGATTTTGCTATAGACAGATAATTTAGGACTTTTATTTATACTGTTTTTCCACCATACATCATATCTTTGTAAAAGTTTTTGCTTTATGGCATGCATCAGTTTATCTGTTGAGAATGTACCAGAGTTTTCCAAAACATGTCCAAATCCTAAATATATTTTGAGAGCCTTGAACCATAAAGAAGTACCACTGTTTGCATTCAAGGGAGTCCTGGGAGAGTTCTAATAGATGTAACCATTATTGTATTGTTTGAACAATGATGTGTATGTCTTGGAGATATTCCCCCAACTCCCCTTCTTGTTGCCAAGATGCTGCTTAATTTTTTTAATGCCTAAGTAATATTTAAAACTTCTGATAAATAGTTTGTCATACACAATTTTGTCAAATAAATCCTCTAAGCAGTGATCAGAGTCTAGCTTGTGAAGTTTACAAGATACAAGACCCCAAATTTCACAACCATAAGTTGTAATACATTGAATAATAGAGTTCATAAGTTAAACCTCTACCTTAGAATTTATGTCTACAGTGGCTAGTTTCTGCTTCATGATAAATATTGCTGTCCCATTTTTATCTGATAATGAAAAATGATCAAGTTCACCAGAGCTTTTAATGATTGTACCAAGATATTTATATTCTCTACAAGCCTCAATACAATAATTTTTATTTTAAATTGGCATTTATTGACAAGTTTACCACCTTTATTGAATATGACTATATGACTATTTTTAGTTTTATTAGTGTTATGGGTTAAACCCCATCTATCTCGATGTGAATCCAGTTTATGTAGGGCGATTTGTCAGCCATTACTACCAGCTGCTAATAATAGAATGTCATCTGCATACATGTACTTTAAACAATTTATATTATTTTCGTGTAGTACAACAGTATCACACGAGGAATAAAAAATTTCAGGGAGATCATTTATGTATAAATTTAAAAGTTTTGGACTGAGGTTGATGCCCTATTTTACTCCAACATTACTACAAATGTGAAAAATAAGTATTACCAGCCTCAATTTTTAGGACCAAAAACCCAATACATTTTTTAAATTAAAAAAAAACATTACCATATATATTCACGTATAATTGAATACCAACTGCGAACTGCAAAGACCCAGATCTGCCTTCGCATAATGCACCGGCAGATCTGGGTATATGCTATTTGTAAGGACTAATCAGTAGAACAAACAACATAGACCCTGATCTGCTGGGGCATTATGCAATGACAGATCAGGGTCTATATTGTTTGCATTTGGACCCGGCTTATACATGAGTATATACAGTAATGTTTTTTAAGTGATTTAAAAGAGAGAGGGAGAGAATTTGTTCAAGTGTGCATGTGTGAAATAGAAAAAAATGTTTCTGTAATTTGAGAGATGGAGTATGTAATTATGAAAACCTCCATTTCTGTAAGAGTGTAAAATCAACTGAGTGAAGTTGACTTTTCGAATGCCACCTTTTGTCAGTCTCCATAAGCAAAGTACCGTATATACTCGCATATAATCCTATACCAACTGCAAACTGCATAGACCCAGATCTGCTGTTGCAATTTGCCACCAGATCTGGGTCTATGCAGTTTGTAAGGACTAATCAGTAGAACAAACAATATAGACCCTGATCTGCTGGCGTATTATGCAATGGCAGATCAGGGTCTATGTTATTTGCATTTGGACTCGGTTTATACATGAGTATATATGGTATCAAAAGCATGACCACAGGCCTGGTTATTAAAATCCTGGTATTTAATTTAAAACCATTTATAAAAATGAATACATTAATCAACAGATAGACATAGTCTTTCATAAATAGCCTCTCTACAAGTGTTTAGGTTTCATAAATTTTTCTAAAAAGCAGGTCCTTCTTTAAGGTACAAAGATTTCAGATGAGCTTATTGTCAGCCCTAATTTGTGTCAGCTTCATGCTGGGACATTTCTGGGTCACTGACTCACAGATGAACCTAATATAGTATTTGCTAACCATAAATAATCTGGCACAGTGAATGTCAGATGTGTTGTACATAATGCATGAACACAGGCTATTTCTGGACCATAAATATCAATGATTTATGGAATTTAGTAGCTAAAATATATTTCCAAGTTTAAAGTGAGTTTTGGTTTTATGCTTTTTTATCTTTTTTTTTTAGTGTAATATTTAAATTTGGCATCAACAATTTGTTTTGGTTTTCAGGAGGTTGTTTCAGTTACTAGAAAAAAAAAATGACGACATTCAAGAAGGAAAAATTTAGGACCAAACAAACAAACATTCCTAGCGTCAGAGCATGTAGGTATATAAGAAAGTTTGGTTTTGAGGGGTTTCACTGTAAATAAAAATACAGACTGCCAAAGTTTAAAGATTCTGAGCTTGAGTGTGAGTCTCAAGCTCAAAAAGGTTCAATGCCAGACCAGGATAAATGTCTGATCTGCAATGACTTGGTATTGCTACTCCAACAAATTGAAGCCCCAAGTTTCAATGCCAGACCAGGATAAATGTTATATCTCCTATGACTTGGTAATGCCACTCCCTCAAAATGATCCCCCAAGGAAAAAAGGAACAAGAGTCCCTCAAGGGACTGATGCTCTACTTGGTGAAAAGAATTTCCAGGAATTCAAGATAAGACCATTTCTTCATTCTAACTGTCGAGTGTTGAAACCATCTCTGATATTCTTCAGCAATAACAAGATTTTCAGATTAGCTGCTGTGGTACACATATTGGATGTCAGCTTGGCACCATTTTCATTAGGACAAAGTGGACATCATTAGAAGTCTTTTGGAGAAAACCCTGTCATAATGATCATTCAGGAGTAATAGTGACAAAATTTTAAGACAGTTATCATGGCAGCCATATTGGATGTACGGCTGGCACCATGGTCATTTAGGACCAACCAGGTATCATAAAAAGTTTATTGCTGAAAACCCTATGTTGATATAGACATCCATTTGGAGAGAGGTAGATAACAATATTTTCAAGATGATTCCTATGGTGGCCATACTGGACATCAGATTAACACCATTTTCATTTAAGACCAACTGGATATCATAAGAATTCTGGTGAAAACCCACGTCAATACGACTTTCTATTCAAGGAGAGTTGTGATAACAAGACATATTTGGATGTCAGATTGGCATCATTTTATTGAGGACCAGCTAGACATCATAAGAAGTCTTTTAGAGAAAACCCCATGCTGATATGACCATCCATTCAAGAGTAGCGATAACAAGATTTTCAAGATGGCTGACCTGGTGGCCATATTGGACATCAGATCAGCACCATTTCTATCTAGCATCAACTAAACATCATAAGAAGTCTTTTACTGAAAACTCCATGTTGATATGACCATCCATTCAGAGGAATAGCAATAACAAGATTTTCAAGATGTCTGCCTTGGCAGCCATTCTGTACATCAGATAAGCACCATTATCATTTAGGACCAACTAGACATCATAAGAAATCTTTTAGTGAAAACTCCATGTTGATATGACCATCCATTCAGGTGGAGTAGCAATAACAAGATTTTCAAGATGGCCACTCTGTCTGCCATATTGGATGGCAGATCAGCACCATTTTCATTTAGGACCAACTAGACATCATAAGAAGATTTTTCTTATTGAAAACCCAACGTTGATATGACCATCCATTCAGGAGGAATAGCAATAAAACAATTTTCAAGATGGCCCCGTGGCGGCTACATCAGAAGTCAGATCAGCACAATTTTTATTTAGGACCAACTAGACATCATAAGAAGTCTTTTAGTGAAGACTGCATGTTGGTATGAGCATCCATTCAAGAAGAGTAGCAATAACAAGATTTTCATGATGGCCACTGTATGCCATATTGGATTTCATATCAGTACCATTTTCATCTAGGACCAACCAGATATTATAAGAAGTCTTTTAGTGAAAATTCCATGTTGATATGACCATCCATTCAGGAGGAGTAGCAATAACAAGATTTTCAAGATGGCCACTGTGGCCGCCACATTGGATGTCATAGCAGCACCATTTTCATTTAGGACCAACTAGACCATAGGATGAATGTGTTTGTAAAGTTTCAAGGCAATCCTCCAGTAGTTTAGGAGTAGCAATAACAAACTTGTGCTAACAGACAGACAGATGTCGGACAATGGACAAGAGACCATCCCATAAGCTCGTCTGGTCTATGACCAATACAGCTTAATACAACAGAAAATGCTCTTGATCTGTTTCTTTAAAGCTTGTGTTGTTCATTCTGAAAAATTTCTCAGTAACTGAAACAAGACTTAAAAGTACGGCACTCCTTCACAATAAAGCCCTTCATCATAACACAGTTCCTGTGATAAGGTGAGTATGCTCTTGGATCCTATTTCATGGTAGTAAAATTAAATGCACTGTGTACTTCACTGTAAGGCAGTATACTCCATGGTTCCTGTGAAAATTTTATGAAAAAATGGATGAAAAATTTCCAAGTTTAGAGCTGAATTTGTATACATTATATAGTAAATTTTCTCTACTTGTTCTGCTAAGTTAGGCAAGCTTTTCTCTAGTCACCTGAGATATGTTTAAAAAAAATTTTTTTATTCATATCCCAGAAATCTAATTTACAAATTGTAACCAAAACATTGTGCACATAAATATTAAAGAATTTCATCATATGTGGCATGTCATTTCAAACAGCATGACATCACAGTGGATTGTATATATGTACAGAGTGTATACATAGACTTAACTATCAGCAACTTTCAAATTCCACAAATTTAACTGCAAAGTTATCACATCCAGTTGCATTAAAATATTTAATATGTATTTTCTCAAGTAACCCATTCATACTTTTTTATATTGCCTTTAATCTTAACCTTTCTATTATTTTTCCTAATTTAATACTGCAATATTACAATAAAATGAGTTATCCCTCCCCCAACCCACCCCAAAAAGATAAGTGTTTAGTCCATTTTTAAAGAATTAACTGATACACTTGGCAAATTCTTGGCAAATACGTTTATAAAGTAATCTTAACAAGGTAAGCGATGACTCAGGATATTAGTACAATAATGAGGTCAACTTTACCACACCAAGTTCGTTACTCTGGTGAGGAATTTATTTCCAGGGAAAATAAAAGAACAAAATTCAATATGTCAAATGCCTTAAACTAACATATTAATATGCCCTTTTTATCTACTGCCTAAGTATTTCATCTCTCAAACTATTGACATATCCTTATCATCTGAACCACACAAGGATTACCCCCTGTGTAAACAGTTATTGAAATTTCAATTACCTGCACTGCGGATGAGTAAAAAGATTGTGGAAACATGGCATTCTCCACCCGCACAAGTCATTGATTACCATCTTATCTGGAAATAATTTATCTTCAATTTCATACAATCCATTGCTTGCTCAAGGGAAAACTTCATTATAAAAATAACATGCCTGTTGTATCAAAATAACTTTTTCTTTGTGTGTTCTATTTCAATTTCTAAATCACTCACTTACCAAATTAAAGCAAAAAGAAATTAAATACAAAGAGACTCAGGTTCCAACAAATCTTGTGTCCAGCACCCATGGGTTACCAGAATGCTAAATCTTGGCTACCTGTATGCTGAATTCTGGTAGCCAAGTGGGCTGATTCACTCTAGAACCCATTATCTCTGAGTAAATGACCTAAACACAAACCCTAACCTCATTGTTGATGCCAGGCAGACAGACAAATGGATGGACATATTTTTGGATAGATATCGTCAATATATAAGGTGGAATTACTCTGCAATTAAGCCCAACAATTGATACAGCTTCACACAACCATCATTTAGTACAACTAATAAGACACATGCATGTGGATAATTCTTAAGACTGGGTAAATTTCTGTTAAACAACCCTCCAGGAATCAAAACATTGTACAATTCAAACAGGACACAACTATTTTTGTAATTATACTACCAAATGAACTGAGTGAACTTTACATATGGTTTTCAATGTAGATTTGTGTATTGGAATCAATTCACCTTTTACATCTCAACCCCCTTTCCAATATACTACCTAACACTGATAATCTATTACCTAAACCTCATAGCTTCAAGTATTGACCTATCCCCCTTATGTAAATACTTTATACTACTGAAAAGACATGTTACATTCTTGAATCCTGGGTGTTTCATATTTCATTCTGTAAGTATAGGTACTGTATATACTCACTTATATGTAAGGTCCAACAGCAAACAACATAGACCCAGATGTGCTGTTGGATAATGAGCTGGCAATCAGGGTCTCTGTTATTTTTCTACTAATTAGTCCTAACAAACAACATAGGCCCAGATGTGCTGTTGGATAATGAGCTGGCAATCTGGGTCTCTGTTATTTTTCTACTAATTAGTCCTAACAAACAACATAGACCCAGATGTGCTGTTGGATAATGAGCTGGCAATCAGGGTCTATGTTATTTTTCTACTAATTAGTCCTAACAAACATACATAGACCCAGATCGGCTGGCACATTATACAGTTTGCAGTTAGATCTGACTTATAAGTGAGTATATATATGTTACTCAATCGGGCTACAAGTCTGACAGGTTTAACATTTCGGAAGGGTTCTTCAAAACAAAGTGTCTCACTTGTAAACATTATTATTATGATGTAGCTTTCTACTTGTGAAGTCAAGGAACTCCTTACATATCATGCATAGAGTAATACTGTATATACTCATGCCCAAGTTGGATCCAACTGCCAACTGCATAGATCCAGATCTGTGTTGCTTAATATGCCAGCATATTTGGATCTGTGCAGATTGTTATGATTAATCAGTCGAACAAACAATACAGACTGTGATATGCTGGTGCATTATGCGATGCCAGATCAGGGTCTATATTGTTTGAAGTTGGGCCTGATTTGTATGTGAGTATATATAGTACTATACAAAAGTTTCAGATGAATACATCAACTAATGTAGAAAATACATAATTATCAAAGCACCTTAACATTGCTTATAATGCCCTTCACCACAGTTACTGGAAAAGGCAAGAAAAAAAAATTGTGCAGTATGATGACATGCCTATGGCATTATCATCTCTGACAGTGAGTTCACCATATTTATTCCTATCATAAAGTCAAAACACTGACAGTGTGATTCAGTCCTAATCAAAGGCCCAAAGGAACCCAATGATAAAATTCATATATGTCTGTCAAAAAACTCACATATAATCAAAGGTGTCATACATTTTGACGCAAGATGGAATATGAAGACAGCAGTAAGAGTTTTGGTGGAGGGGTGCATGGACAGAGCCATGTTTTATATTTATGGCAGGCGCCATAAAATTTGTATCACATGCATAGTTCAAGATGATCTAAACCAATCTGATTTTAATTTATTTTCATTACCGTATATACTGGCATACAAATCAGATCCAACTACAATCAGCATAGATACAGATCTCTCATCACATACTGTGCCAGCAGATTTGAAGATTGTTAGGACTAATCAGTACAACAAAAAAAAACAATATAGAACCTGATCTACATGTACCATCACAGGGTCCATGCTGTTTGTTAGGACTAATCAGCTGAACACACAATATAAACCCTGATCTGCCATCGCAGGGTCTGTTTTGTTTGTTCGGACTAATTAGTAGAACAAACAATATAGACCCTGATCTGAAATTGTAGGGTCCATGTTGTTTGTTAGGACTAATTAGTAGAACAAACAATATAGACCCTGATCTGCCATCACACGGTCCATATTGTTTGCAGTTCAGTCTGATTTAGTACTAGCATATTCATAAAAGTTCTTCCAACTCATGTTGTCTTGTTCAAGAAATACAGCAAAGTGTCAACAATCCATCCACCAATAATCCAGACTTTTCATGGACACATGGAATGTCCTCTAGACCTACAGTTTTTTAAAATATTTTTGTTATCGTTTATCCAGAGAATTATGTCTCTGGACAAGATCCATGTCTTCCAGAGAGCCTGTACACTATCTTTTTTGTCATTTTTCGTAAATGTTCATACACCATCTGTCCATAAAAATAATAATTATTTTTGGTACTTTAATTTTCCATACAAATAAGTTATTTCTTATTGAAAATGTGCAAATGTCTGTACTTAATGAGACTGGGTTGAAAAATTAGAATCATTTCTTTGTTTTGCCAATAATCATTGAAAAAAATGAAAAAATAACACAAAGTGTATGAAAAATTAGACAATTACAGTAAATGACATTTGAATGAAGTCAGATCAATAAAAGTCAGGTTAATGAAACTAGTTTGTACTTAAACGGAAAGGAAAAATTATTACTTACTCATCAGATTTCTCTGAATGAAGCGATGCCTCTGACATGCCCATCTTATAATCGTGAGGAAGAGTGGCTCGGTGATTATGATTGACACCATCGTAACGATGAAATGAATGACGTGCCGAATTATTCTGGGTAGCACCAGCAAAAGTTTGTGATTTGGGTATGTTTCTGTACCCATCAATAATGTTTTTCTCCTCAAGAATCACATTCCTTGTGTGTCCACCCACCGTCCGCCTTGCATATCTTTTACTAGGTGACCTGAAAAAGAATAATTGGATTTTTAAAAGGTTTTCTTCTTTGGCTTCGTCTTGTCACTAACATGACACTGCATAGTTTTTTGGGGTTGTTATGATGAACATATATGATAACACCTCCCAAACTCAAGATAATTAGAGAATCCCAAGATAATCAAGGTTATAGAATACTATGAAATTAACTCTATTAAAGGTCAGTGCAAGTGTATGCATCTCAATATGTAAAAGAAGTCTATTGCTCGAGATTGTAAATAAATTATGTGCTCATATCAGATGAACCTCTTTAAACAATTTTGTATAACTGCAATAATTTGCTCTTATGACAACAAAAATTGTATAGATATGACTCAACATTTACTAAAAATATTTTGAAGTGGTGCTAATGTTTGTTTTTTTTTCAAACAAAAGTCTTGTTAACTTTACTCAGAATTTACAAACAGTATATTCAAGTGACTCTGGATTCATTTCTTTTTACATTCTCACAGAAAACAGTCCCGTTATCATTCAAGGACATCACTTCTCACTTTTTACAACATAGAAAGAATTTAAAGGAAAATAGTAATAATACAACACTCCATCTCTATAAAGCCCTTAATTATCATACCATTCCTGTTATCAGGCAAGTATGGTCATGGATCCTATTATGTAACAATAAAATTATATAGTGTACTTCCTCAGAAGGTGGTCTTAATATAAGGTAATATACTCCTTGGATCCAATGGACAGTATTATAATGAGAGAGTACTCTAATAATCTGGCAAGACATGTACCCATCAAAAATTACACTTAATGCTCCAGTTAATACTGAAATGTAGTTTGGGGGGTGAGGGTGGGGGTGGGGGGTAAATATAATTTTAACTATGCAATACTTACCCATCACTATTATGTAGCTTATTATTACATTTTCGTGTCGAATAATCATGTCCATTCAATGTGAATACATCCTTCCACAGAGTGGAGAATTGTTGATAAGACAAGGTGCACTCGTGCAGCTCTCTGTGTCTGCACAGAAACAGTCATCTTTTTCATAGACATTATGCCAGGTCATCAGAGCGGGGTGGGAGGAGGACATTCGGTAATAGCGATGGATAAGTACTGCACAATTAAAATTAGTTTTACCCCCCCCCCCCCCCACTACATTTTAATAGCAGCAATACCTAACACCCATCGCTATTACATAGCTGAATTTGTCAGTTAGGTGGGTAGGCTGATGTGTTAAACTGATCAAAAACAGAAAAATGGAAAGTACTCACCATTTGAGGGGGAGATCCACTTTACAAATTATTGATGTCCCTCTGGGCTACATGTTGTGCCGCAACTATGGGTCCCTGATAAAAAATGCCTGTGCTTTTTTGTGCTAATCAGCGGAGGTAATAGGATCAGAAGGTAGTATGGGATCACCAAAATGCTGCCTTCATGACATCCTCCAAGTAAGAGTTATTTAGACATCCTCCAAGTAAGAGTTATTTAGACATCCTCCAAGAAAGAGTTATTTAGACATCCTTCAAGTAAGAGTTATTTAGATAGGTAATTGAGGCAGTGACAGCTCTAACATCATGGGCTTTTAGTTTCATAAAAAAGAGGTCTCTATCAGTAAGGGACTGATAAGGTCTTTTGATTGTGGTGAAACTCCACCATGAGATAGTGGAGCCCGAAATATCAATGGAGCCCTTAAGAGGAAGGAAAAGAGGATTCCTACCCTTTTTTTTCCATATTGAGGCATTTAGATAGAAATGCAGTGCCCTAACTGGGCATAAAAGCCTATCTTGATAATCTCCAGCACAGATTCGACTGAGACTGGGAATCTCTGTAGATTGATGGAGCTGCCGAAGGTAACTGATTTTTGGCTAAAAATCCAGTTGACAAAGGAGGGAAACGGAATCGTAATTTCCATTAAACCGGAGACAACCAGTGTCAACAGATAATGGATGAATCTCACTCTATCTTCTCGCAGATGCCAAAGTGAGTAAAAATGCAGTCTTGAGTGTGAGGTCCTGAAAGGAAGCCTAACTCCGTGGTTCATAGGGGTTTTGGTTAAGGACCATAAAACACAAAATAGATTCCATCTGGGTGTAAGAGACCTGGAGACAGGTCTCTAAAGCTCAAAATACTTAATAAGATCAGCAAGGTGCAAATCTGAACCAATTGCTGAGCCCTGAGAGAATTTAAGTGTGATTGAAATGGCAGCTCTTCTGCCATTGATAGTTGATACTGAACATCTTTTGTTCTCAAAAGGAACAAAAGGAAATCAGCAACAGAAGTTACAGAGAGACAGCTAGGATCAACGTGTTTCTTACTGCACCAATCACAGATGATTCTCCACCTGGCATCAAAGACCATGGATGTTGAAGCTCTCCTGGTCTGAATGAAGCAACTACCTACCCATACTGAAAACTTGTTCTGGTGGACAGATCACCTGAGGTGAGCCAACTATGAAGGTGGAGAACATGCGGGTTCCTGTGTAGGACGAAGCCCCTGTGTCACGATAGAAATCCCTCCTGTGAGGTAGAGACCTGGGTTGATCTATCAACAGGTCTAGAAGATCATTGAACCATGATTGTTGGGGCCATAATGGGTCTACGAAAATGATACAAGCAGTGGAAGTTCTGACTTTTTGCCAAACTTGAGGTAGCAGTCGGAACAGTGGAAAGGCATACGCAAACAGACAATCCCATTGGAAGCTAAATGCATCCACTGACCAAGCTCTCTTGTCCAGGACTGGAGACATGTAAAAGGGAAGTCTGTTGTTGAGTCTGGTCACAAACAAGTCCACCAGAGGCTTTTCCCATAGTGAGAAAAGGGACTCTGTTACAGAGTGGTCAAGAGTCCATTCCATGAGGACTGTTTTGCCTCACCTGGACAGACTGTCCGCTAAAATGTTTTTCTTCTCTGGAATGTGTTGAACTTGGAAGGTAATGTTCTCCAAGGTGGCCCAGCGAATGAGGTTCCAGACCTTCATGCAAAGAGAAGGGACACGAGTGCCTCCTTGACGTTAAAGATACGCTATAATGGACGTGTTGTCTGAGGAGACCATGACACATTGACCCCTTACTCTGTCTATGCACCCTTGTAACGCTAGAAATACGGCTTTCATTTCTAGGTTACTGATGTGGAGGGACAACTCATCCAGAGTCCAATGACCCTGAAGAATTATACCCTATGGCTCTAGGTGATTGCCCCAACCGGAATTTGACACATTGGCAAACAGATAGGAGTGGGGGTTGGTTGCATGCATGGGAAACCCAGTCAGGAATCTGTCCCGATTCATCCACCAGTGCAAAAGGTGATGAAAGTCTGGTCCTAGTGGAATCAGAGCTGATAGAGAATCTGTGTGGTTTCTACCTTGCGAGAAGGAGAAACTGTATAGGGCACACATGGTGACGTCCTAAGGGAACTACTCCACAGTGGCATTCAAGGTTCCCAATTGAGATAGGTAAAGGCGTGCCGACAAAAATGTTTTTACTCATAGCGCCTCTAGAAGTGCCAGGATTCGATCGATCCAATCCAATGGAACTAAGTTCTGGTTCATGAGGAAGTTCATCGCCATGTAAACAATGTCCTGAAATGGAACGAGTTCTGACTTCTTGAGGTTGGGTAAAAGACCCAACTGAGTTATGGTGGACTAACAACGGAACAGATCCTGATAGATGGACTGAACCTAAACGTTGTGGAACAGCTAGTCATCGAAATATTTGAGAATCGGGATTCCCAGTAATCGGAGATAAGACACTACTACTGCCATAACTCGGGTGAAGACTCTGGGCGCGGAAGCAATTTCGAATGGTAGAACTCGGAATTGAAAGACCTCCTGGTCCAAGCAGAACCAGAGGTATTTCCAATTTGTAGGAAAATTCAGATTGTGGCTATTTAGGCATATTGAAGGTCAATGGAGCCCACCCAATCTCATGAACGCATCGCATTCCGGATTGAGGATGTAATCTCCATCCTGAAATGTTCCTCTAGAAGAAACCGGTTTAACAGAGAGATCGACAATGATACAAAATTTCACGCTTTTCTTGGTGACCAGAAGATTCGGGAGTAGAATGCGGGAGACTGATCATTCTGGACCCTCTCAACTGCCCCTTTCTGTAAAAGGGTGTGCAGCTTTTCCATTAATTTCACCAGATTGGACTGGTGAAATAATATGGGGTTCCTTGATTGAGGGGGTTGTTGGCAAAACTGAAGTAAATAACCCTAATTCACAATAGAAAGGACCCAACCATTGTAAGACCCACTTGGGATGCATCTGCATCCAAGTGGGGAGGTTTAATGGGCCACTTCAGGGAATGTAACCAGTAACTAGAGGCAGAGACCATAGGTCTCAGGGTAGAGGAAGGGACAGACCACCCTCCACGCAATCATTTGATGCCTTGACCTGTGTAGAACCTCTATGGTATTTCCTCTATCATTGAGGAATGTGGAAGAAGCATGAGATCTGGCTGTGGTTATGTTCCTGAGATCTTTCACAAAATGGAGAGGACCTTCTTGGGTTGTGTGCCAGATGGTTTCAGGCACAAGTCCACGGGTAGGAGGCGGTAAACTTCATTTACTGCCTTATCAAAAGACCAGATCTCATCCTCTTTGTCCAACTGAGAGGAGCTGATGGGCTGGATTGAAGGCATCTATTGAGCTGTTTCTACCTCAAACTCATTGGAGCCTACAAAGATAGATAATGCATCATCATCTAGAACACCAAGCAGGAGAGTGGCTGGACATCACAATGTCCTTCGGAGGAAGTGACATAGGAGCACTCTGCACCATGTCCAGTACTTGTTTGTCATGGTGAGTAGGGGCCCTATGTGTTCTAAAAGTTCCAGGATGAAGATGCGACCGCTTGTCTTTTGTGGATGATGCTATGCCTCCAGCCTTCCTGGTGGATGTCACCTGAAGAGGAGGTGATGGTGGTACATGAGCCGTGGCATCACCTCTAATCTGGGTCCAGATCCCAGTAGCATAAGAAGGCATAAGGGACCAATTACCCTGAGGTGGAGGGCCCCACATCCCATATGGATTCATTGGAATAACAGGAAAAGGGGGATACCACTCTGATCCCCTTCCCTAGTCTGGACCTGTTGGGAAAACTCCCAACCCTGTACAGGGTATGATGGTAGAGTGGGGAGAGGGGGAATCTCAGTCCATGAGGCCTCAGAGTGATGACCGGTGTAAAGTCAGTGACTAGTACGAGATGACCCGTGGGGGGTACAATCTGACCGGTCACCAGGATGAAGTGACCAATGACCATACATTGACTGGTTACTTTGATGAACTGACCAGTGCCCAGACTGGTCACTGGTCAATGACCGGTCACTGATATGTTAGAGCCTAGTTCGTCTTCGTCAGTCATCAAGGTGCAGTGTTGCTCCTCCCATTTTTAAGAGGGTGTGACACACTACCCTGGAAGTTTTGGGTGTGGTACAACTCCTCCCTCTCGGAAGGGTGCAACAGTCTATTCTGAGACGAGCAGTGCACATCCTGTCTTGCAGAAGGCAGCATCACACTATTGTGAACATGAGGAATGTTGGACTTCTCTTTCCTTTCTGGAGAAAGTGATCTACTCCTCAAACGTTCACTCCCTCATACAGGACAGGTCTTACCTCTCTCCAAAGAGACTGGTCCCATAGGCTCCTGGGACCCCGGAGTGTTCTTCCAAGCTGAAGAACTAGTCTTCTTACAGTGTGTTCCTTCCCAAGGCTCTGTAAGAGAAAAATCTTAAAATTCGGACGAAGAGGGGGATTGACATTTCCTCCATCCTCTATACATGTCTGGAATCAGCTAGATTCCAGACTTCATTAGTCCAGTTTGTGCAAAAGGTACAATGATTCTTACATGTACACTCTGAACATGTGAGGCAGTCTGGGTGAGTGTCCCAAGGGCCCTTCTTGTGGACACTTTCCCACAGACTGTCCCGACATTGTACTCTGAAATAAATGTCATCTGAATGGGGACAATAATAATAACAATATTCTATTATTTTTACATGTGAAACTCACCTGTTTGTATGTACTGCTTGCTATATACACCCCAGTGTATTTACACAAGGTAAACAATTGTTCTCCAAATTAAAAGTTATCTTAAAGAGAAGAACAATAACAATATTATTTTATTTTCAGATGTGAGACTCACCTGATACTGCGTGCTATATACACCCCAGTGTATTTGCACAATGGTAAACAATTGTTCTCTGAATGAGGACAATAACAATAACAATACTGTGTTATTTTCACATGTGAAACTCACCTGTTTATATGTACTGCACGCTATATACACCACAGTGTATTTGCACAATGGTAAACAATGATTCACTCATTGAGGAATTTCCTTGAAGGGCAATGCATATACACACAAAAACTATACAACACATCACACGTGATATTAAAATACAATGGTGAAATAAAAAAAACACCAAATTCATATTTGATCAATCATTTAATTAAAGGAATTACAAATTCCTATTAACTGTGCTAGGGCCTATGTTGCGTTATAACTTAATACACAAGACTTATCTGTTAACCAATTGTATTTTGACAAATAAGATGGGTGTACCCCAATCCGTAAAGGTGAGATGCAACATGATAACCCAAGAAGACCTTTCCAGAACTAATTACTGAAAAAGGGGGTTACCAGCATAAAAAACAGAAGACGAGACTGAAGAATGTAACACCAAAAGAAATATCATTAAAGGGAGAACCGAATGTGGTTTAAACTCGCAACAAGCAACTTTTCTCTGGTCACATTATGAACAAGACAACCATTAACATGGCGTCCTTGAAAAAGATTGTTTCTGCAAAGGCACAGAGAGGTGCATGAGTGCAACTGGTCGTATTGACAATTCTCCACTCTGTGGGAGGATGTATCAACATTGAACAGATGAGATTTTTCTACACAAAAAAATAATAAGCTATATAATAGAGATTGGTAAGGAATTACTGCTTTTAAATTTGCCTATGACTGCAACATGCAACCAACTGCACACAACATAGATCCACATCTACCATCACATTATGCACCAGCATATCAGGGTTGACTCTCCTCCATAACACCTTGGGGTTTTCTACAATGACTGAAATCCACCTCGACTGTGATTGAAGGCATATGCATAAATTTCATGCAAACATGGCTACCTGAACACCTGACATGGCGCTATATACTTAGAAAATATATTGCCAAAATACGATTGTCCTAAATGACCACCACAACAATCTTTTATGATAAAAGAAATGAATTTTAAAGCATGTAATGTTTAACAATGTGAATCAAGGTAAAACCCTACTATTTTAGAAATCTAACCAATGACTATTTCATGCCATGATGTCACAAGTAACACTGTGATGCATCTGCTGCATTATCTTCTAACAATTCAGTGGGCACATGTAAATGACAGATATATTCATCATATATTGTGACAACCAGTTGGTACAGGCTAGAAGAAATGGCAGCATTCATTACATAAAACCAGGAAAATATGGCCACCATCTATGATAGGACAAGTAGTTCACACAGTCACATTTGAGGTGGTATTGTGTTTGTAAATAATCCCTAGGTATTTCCAAATGGGTTGACTCTGTTTCTTTGACTGCACGATTGCAATTAAACAGTAAACCCTGACCTGCTGGTGCATTATGTGATGGCAGATCTGGCTCTATGCTTTTTGCAGTTGCATGCATCTTACTAAGAATGAACTATTTTTTTGTGGAGCACTAATGTTTATGGATTATGTGGTTGTCACAAAGAACCAATTTAAAGACAGTGAACAATGACCATTATGAGGAAACAACAGTATGCCTTCAAGAATCCTTAAATTTAAGTAACGAAGGGATTGATACTCTACTGTCCAAAAGAATCTCCAAAAATTAAAGATAAGAGCATTTTTTATAATTGCAGAGTGTTTAAACCATCTCCAACATTCTTGAGTGACAAGATTTTTAAATTAGCCACTGTGGCAGCCATGTTGGATGTAAGATTGGCACCATTTTCATTTAGACAAACTAAATGCCATTAGAAGATTTTTGGTGAAAACCCCATGTTGATATGTGCATCCATTCAGGAGAATTAGAGACAAGATTTTCTATATGTTCATTGTAGCGGTTATATTTGAGGTCAGATTAGCACTATTTTCGTTCAGGACCAACTAGAGATCATAATTATTTTTCTGGTGAAAACCCCATGTCGATATCACTTTCTATTTAGATGTAGCAATAACAAAAGTTTCAAGATAGCTACCATGATAGCCACAATGGATGTCAGATCGGCACCATTTTCATTAGGTACCAACTAGAAATCACAAGAAGTCTTCTGGTAAAACCAACGTTGATATGACTTTCCATCTAGGAGGTGTAGTAATACAATTTTCAAGACAGCCACTGTTGTTGCCATATTGGATATCAGATCTGAACAATTTTTATTCAAGGCCAGCCAGACACCTTAAAAAGTCTTCAGATTTTCCATTTTCTCTTGCCTGGACCATAATTTTGATCTTGAGACATGGGATATGGCTATGGTATACAAAATACTATCATGAGATATACCTAGGCAAAGTTTCATTATAATATTTTCCATGATTCAAAAGTTATATTCCAGACAAGGCTACGAGACAAAGAATTTCAATTTCCCCTGCCATCACCATGACCTTGAGGCAGAAGATCTGGCTATGGTACACGACACACCTTGTAGTCATGATATATACTTGGGAAAGTTTCATCAAAATCTCTCCAACCCTCAAAAATTATGGGCCAGACAAGCAAATGTTAATTGATACACAGATGGACAATGCCATAAATATAATATGCTGGACTTGAGAGAAAAAAAGTAATGGTAAAGTAAAAATATAAACTTAATATATACTACTAATCATAGTCATTGATGAAATAAAGATATCAAAGAATAACTCAAGGTTGATGGAGAGTGGGAGTATCAGTGTTCACAAGTTGACTACTGATCATGAAACAAGTTAAATATGGCATATGTACATTATTTCACAACTAATGACAATCAGTTTACACTGCAGTGTTTATACAAGACCAATAGAATTATCTACTATGAATTCATTCATTTTCATGAGTATCAATTTTTCTTGTTTAATTAACAAAAACAAAAAAAAAAAAATAATAATTTTTGACAGTACTTAAGTTTGTGGACAAAGAAGGAGGTAGGGGATCCTATTTAAATTTGTGGACAAAGAAGGGATCCTATTTTCTACAGAAGGATCATTGTGTGTTGGGCTTTAAAGGAAATAGGGTTTACCAAAGAAATCTGTTTACAAGTTTTTTTTCATGAAAAGAATGCTTGTCTATCATCAAAATAATAAATAAAAATTGTGTCACAGAAAAAACTTTCTTCAGGGATGCTTACAGACAGATGATGCCTAAATGTTAAAAGTAGAAAATCTGACCCACTGGTAAAAAAAGGTAAAATAAAAATTAATCTTTTTCCAAAAAGAATGCATAAATATTTTACTTGTCAATTCAGGAGAGTTCCTTCAGTGGAATAATGCATAAAAGAGACACTTTCCATATTTTTGGTTGAGGTAACCAAGCTGGTAATATACTGTTGAGATAAATTAGCACTGAAAAGTACAAATCTGACCAATTAGAACAAAAGTGAAAATCTGAACTGGTATGAGAAAAACAAAAATCTGACCCATCATGAGAAAAGTGACAATATGACCCATTACGACAAAAGTGAAAATCTGACCCATTACGACAAAAGTGAAAATATGACCCATAACGACAAAAGTGAAAATCTGACCCATTACGACAAAAGTGAAAATCTTACCCATTATGACAAAGTAAAAATCTGAACAATTACAAGAAAAACAAAAATCTGACCCATTATGAGAAAAGTGAAATGAATAACATTATCTATACCAAAGATATATATATATATATATATATATATACACACACACACACATTATCAGGAAGAGTACATTTTTTTCCAAAGAAACATAAAAATGGACCCTCACCATTACTGATCTCAAGATAACATAACTTTTGCTCTAAACATACCAGGAAAGAATGTAAATGACAAAAGATTATTGTATATGAATATCAGTGATATTTAAATCATTTTTTTGTTGCTACTGTTATAAAAGTATTTTTCAAACTATCTTAAGGTTTGCGAATTCAAACATCGTACAGATGCCCTCCACAACTCATTTTCCCCTGGAGATTCTTTTCATTTCTGCCAGAAATGGGGGTAGGAAACACATTTTGAGGGTTAATTCCGATTGTATCCAAACACGTTTCCATGAGATTTTCATTTAGCTGGATGCTTAGGTGTACAAAAGACGTTTTTGACTGGATATTTCACCCATGTATGTGCAAAAGTGTGAAAATTTGACTTTTCTTTTTTTTTCTTTCTTATTGGAACTACAATTTTCATGTCCTGCCCCCTTTTTACTCCAAATCTCAAACTTATCCTATTCTTTGCAAAGGTCCATCCGCCCATGTGCAGTTCGGACTAGTGTGCTTTAGATCTGAGGGCAAAAAGTATAAAATCCACATACAAACTCCAGTTCCAAAACCGGTAATTTTCAGCCTAAAATAAATAGGTTCTAAAAAACTATATTTTTTCCACTGTATTTTTTAAACCGAATAGAAAGTCTGTATTATTTGGTATCACTATAAAACTACATCTTGCTCCTTTTCTGCAATACCACCCACTTTGGTGCATCATAAATGAACTTGACGTTACAGAGCTCGGAAGTAGGGTACTATTTTATGACCCGTAAATGTGGCATGTGGGGATAACAAGTTAACACATTTTCCTATGAACCAATCTTGTTTTTGTGGTTTTAGCCAACCATCTCCTCCCTCCATCTGTAATCGTTACAAAAGTCATTCTATAAATATCATCATCAATCATATTTTGTGTATTGTGATTTTAACTGAAGTGTACTAAAGGTTTATAAGTCAAACACAAATTTATACATTTCTTCTTAACGATCAATTATGGAGCAAATCTTCAAAATGATAATTTATCATGCTTTTTGTAGAATACTATGCATAGATTAAAACTCCATTTCTCTGATAAAATTTATTCCAGTCAAATTCCTGCAATTTACTGTTAAAATCAATGGGGAGTTAGATTGCCCAAAATTACCAAAATTGCTGACTGCATTACCTCCCATGACAAAGGCTCAGTTTGCTGTAATAAGAATAAGATGATCCATTATTATTCTAGAACAGGGGTCTCCAAACTTTATAAGACGAGGACCATGTTAGATTTTTGAAGGGGGTTTGCGGGCCGAAGCGACTGTGAAAAATTTAAATATATGCAAAATCATTTTAATGGTTGTGGGCTGGACAAGGCCGTAGTTTGGAGACCTCTACTCTAGAAGTGTATTGACTGCATTGTCATAAGAAGTAAAAACAATGTACTGTAGCATAATTTATTTTTGTGTCTCAATTTTCGTAGTTTCGTAAAATAAGACATTTTTGTGGGTACTTAAATTCATGTTTTTTTGCCTGTCAGAGTTTGCATATTTGTAGGTATTTAATTTCATGGATTAACCTCAATAAATACCTCGAATAAAGAATACAAATAACTATGCCAGCAACAAATGGCGGTCATTTCAATGACTAAAACAACACTACCACCTGTATGAGCAAAAATCAAACACCTGTTAAGATCAATCACTTACACACAAAATCGAAGGGAGCCGATGCAGCCAACAACACTAAGTTAATTGGTTATTAGGGTATATATGCATGATCTCTTTCTTAAAACACTGTCCATAAAGTTGCACCAATTACTTTCTTACGACCATGGCATTAACACTGTAGTTCAAGAGCGATAAAATTCAACATATACCCGTCAGTTCGGATAATGTCATCATTCCACATGTGAACCAAAACACATGACTAGTGCCCTTTGCTCAATGCAGTTAGCAAGCAGTGTCAACATTTGTAGTATTTATCAAAGGGAGCCAACACATCCAACAACACTAAGCTAATTGATTATTAAAGTATATGTGTATGATCTCTTCCATAAAACACTGTCCATTAAGTTGCACCATCAAATACTTTCTGATGACCATGGCATTAACACAGTGGTTTAAGAGTGATACAATTCAAATTATAGATCCCCGTCGGTTCGAATAATGTCCTTATTCCACATGTCAACCAAACACGTGACCAGCTGCCCCTTGCTCAATGCAGTTAGCAAGCAGTGGCAACATTTGATATCTTCAGAGACCATCAAAGTGTGAAGATGCTAACTAAACTAACAACAATGGAATCACTCCTTTGTTTGAACCTGCCTCATGTATAAACCAACTTCAACCACTAGATTTTACTTAAAACTTCATCAATCAAGCCAATTCATGCTGAATGAATAATTGTGGCTCAAACAACAATGTGTGAAAGATCGGACCTAATTATCTGTGACTTTGAGAATGCTGGACTTGTTTTTAATTCAACAATTTCAGGACTATTTACTTGACAAATGTGTGTGTACCAGCAGACTTTGACTGACATGATGTTGATTCAGTAGTTTTGTCCAAAAATCAGAGAAGTGTGAGCTTCAATAATCCACAGTAATTAGTGTATATACATAGCGTTTTATTTGCAACTGTATTTTATGCATAAGTTCTAGCATTTTACAGCCATGTTGTTCATTAGGATTAAGCATGCATAGATAAAATGAAACACGCTTTAACGAGGATTTAAATTTTCCAACAACAGTTTTACCTGAAGGAAGAATCGATTTGAATAAGTATTAAAACTAATTTTCATATACTAGTATCATTTATTATTCTTTCTTTAATTTTCAGTAATACTAGTGTTTAAATACCTTATGCTTTTTCTCGTCTCTCTCTATCCTTACTTATGCCACCACAAATTGACAGAAGGCAGTAAGTGAAAATTACAGTTACTGGATACGATATAGATTCATGTGCACTGAAACAATATAAAATGCATTATATTTCTTTTCTTTTGAAAGGGGTAAAATAAAACAAACACAAGTAAAAGCTAAAATTTTATTACCAGATTACAGAAATGACGCCAATTTATTGATCTCTAGGAAAGACACACAGTATGAAATTGGAAGGGGGGGGGGGCTTCTTTATCATGTGTGGCTAATTTTTCATTGGGTCTTTAAATTCGTGGTTCAGGGCAACAACAAAATCCAAAAAAATTGGTACCCTACGAAAATTAGTGATATTACAGTATTTTGTGCAGCATCAAACTGTTATCAAATACAGAATATGTCCACTGTTTCCCCCTTTTAAAAAAAATTCAAAATGAAGAAAGGCGCAGAAAATAGGTTGTGGTTTTGAGGATTTAATGCCATTTTTCAGCATACGAGAGGCTATACATGGCAGCCAGTATATCTGGTGGAGAAAGAACCTGGGAAAACTCTGGGAAGAACCATTGACCTACAGGAAGCAACTGGCAAGCTGTCTCACATATCCATGTTGGCCAAGCCATAGATTCAAACCTACGTGGACAGAGGTGAGATGTCAGTGTTCATTAAAGGCGAGCGCCTTAGACCACTCAGCCACCCAGGGCCCCTGCAGGAAATGGGAATCTACCAATTATAATCTGTCAAACCAGGAAGTATTACTGGAGCTTTCGAAGTGGGCCCTACTGTTCATATTGCTCTTTTGAATTTTTTCTAAGTATATTAAATCAGTTAAATCATCACAAATCCTTCTAAATGATAAACACAAGTCCCTTGAAGGGACTGACACTCTACATGGTTGGAAAGAATTCCCAGGAATTCAAGATAAGACCATTTCTTCCTTTTAACTATCGAGTGTTGAAACCATCTCCAATATTCTTCAGCAATAACAAGATTTTCAAATTAGCTGCTGTGGTATTCATGTTGGATGTCAGCTTGGCACCATTTTCATTTAGGACAAAGTTAACATCGTTTGAAGTCTTTTGGCGAAAACCCCATGTCATAATAATCGTCCATTCAGGGGGAGTAGTGAAAAAAGATTTTTAAGACAGTCGTCATGGCAGCCATAATTGATGTACAACTGGCACCATTTTCATTTAGGACCAACTAGATATCATAAGAAGTCTGCTGCTGAAAACCACATGTTTATATAGTCATCCATTTGGATAGGAGTAGAGATAACAATATTTTCAAGATATGACTATCCATTTAGGAGTAGCAATAACAAGATTTTCATGATAGGTGCTATAGTGGCCATATTGGACATCAGATCAGCACCATTTTCATTTAAGACCAACTTTACCTCATAAGAAGTCTTCTGGTGAAAACTCGTGTTTATTTTTGAAGAGTTACTGTCTCTATTTTTTACTTAAAATATGAATCTGATGTACATATTACCTTAATGTGGGTTATATAATTTAAAAGTTGGCAAGAGTTGGAAAATATGAAGAGATCTCACTTCTGCATTTAAATGCACACTATTTTTGTAATTCTTTTCAATTATGTCTTCATTTGTTTTCCTAGTTTTCTCTTGATCTATCAATGACCACACTGACTGTATTTGTAGCATTAGTCCAAATTTCAACAGGATCAATGTTCGTTTCATAATTTATCCCTACATTAGCGAGGTCTTCGTTCTAGTAATACATCACTTCTGCACACATATCAAGGGCAGGTAATACCTGCACAAACTTTTGTGACAGTCATATTTTTTAATGCCATTATTTGCCAATGATGCAACAGAAATTTATAATTTCAAATATGGGGTTTTCTGGTATGGAAGAGTCAAAAACAAGAGTCCCTTGAAGGGTCTGATGCTCTACCAGCAAAAAGAATTTCCAGGAATTCAAGGTAATACCATTTCTTCCTTTTACCTGCTGAGTGTTGAAACCATCTCTGATATTCTTCAGTGATAACAAGATTTACAAATTAGCTGCTGTGGTGGACATATTGGATGTCAGATTGGCACTGTTTTCATTTAGGATTAAGTAGACATCATTAGAAGTCTTTTGGACAAAACCGCATGTCAAAATGATCATCCATCCAGGGGGAGTTGTGACAACAAGATTTTCATGACAGCCGTCATCGCAGCCATACTGGATGTATGACTGGCATCATTTTCATTAGGACTAAATAGGTATTATAAGAAGTCTATTGGTGAAAATCCCATGTTGATACAGCCATCCATTCGGGAGTAGAAATAACAATATTTTCAAGATAGCCACCATGGTGGCCATATTGAGGGTTAGTTGTTTCATTTAGGACCAAGCAGACATCATAAGAACTCTTCTGGTGAAAACTCATGTCAAAATGACTCTCCTTTTAAGAGGAGTAGCCAAAACAAGATTTTCAAGATGGCCACATATTGGATATCAGATCAGCACCATTTTAATTTAAGATCAACAAAACATTATAAGAAGTCTTTTAGTGAAAACCCCATGATGATATAACCATTCATTCAGGAGAAGTAGTGATAACAAGATTTTCAAGCTGGGAACTGTTGCAGCCATATTGGACCCCACATCAGCACCATTTTCATTAAGGACCTAGTCAACATCATAAGAAGTCTTTTGGTGAAAACCCCAAGTCAATATGACTTTCCGTTATGGAGGAGCTGCGATAAAAAGATTTTTTTGATGGCTGCTGTGGTGGCTATATTGGATGTCAGATTGGCACCAATTTTATTTAGGATCAACTAGGTATCATAAGAAGTCTTTTAGTGAAAACCTCATGTTTATACAACCATCCATTCAGGATGAATAGCAACAAGATTTTCAAGATGGCCACTGTTTGGCAGCTATATTTGATGTCACATCAGCACCATGTTCATTTAAGACCAACTGGACATCATAAGAAGTCTTTTGGTGAAAACCCCACATCAATATAACTTTCTGTTCAGGAGGAGTTGCAATCAGATTTTCAAGATGGCTGCCATGGTGGACATATTGGACTTCAGATTGGCACAATTTTCATTTAGGACCAACTAGATATCATAAGAAATCTTTAAGTGAAAACCCTGTGTTGATATGACCATCCATTCAGGAGGAGTAGCAATAACAAGATTTTCAAGATGGCCACTGTGGCAGCCATACTGGACATCAGATCAGCACCATTTTCATTTAGTACTAACTAGACCTCATAAGAAGTCTTTTAGTAAAAACTCCATGTTGATATGAAAATCCATTCAGGAGGAGTAGTGATAACAAGATTTTCAAAATAGCTGCAATGGTGGCCATACTGGACATCAGATGGGCACCATTTTCATTGAGGACCAACTAGACATTATAAGAATTCTTTGAGTGAAAACCTCATGTTCATATGACCATCCATTCAGCAGGAGTAGCAATAACGAGATTTATTTTCAAGATGGCCTCTGTGGCAGCCATATTATATTTGGGAGCAGCACAATTTTCAACTAGGACCAACTAGACCATGGGATGAATGTGTGTGTAAAATTTCATGGCAACCCTCGAAGTAGTTTAGGAGGAGTAGCAATAACTAACTTGTGCTAATGGATGGACGGACGATGGACAACTGACCATCTGATAAGCTCTTCTGGTCTATGAACAGTAGAGCTTATAAGTTTAAACAGAAACCTCCATAACTCTGCTTGAAATCTGACAATGCATAGCTTTCCCTCATTATAATGTGGTATTATAACCATAACCATAACCACTGACAGCATTAAGTACCTAACTGTGGTATAGTGAGAACAGCAATATAAATCAAACCATGGAATAACAAGAACTGTGTTATGTACCAAACTGCAAGATAGCAGGAATTATTGAATTTTGTCATATAATATTTGTAAAAGGAAATAAAGATATTATAGTCACAGTCTATAATACAATGTTCCAATTTGTTTTCTTTCAACCCATTCTGTGATAAATTGGAAAAACCAATTCAAATACAATGTTTCATTTTTGGTCATGGGATCCACACCAGTACCTAGTTATATCCAGAATTACATTACAGCAAAGCACCTTGTAACAAGGAAGAGCTGTAGCTTCATATTTTTCAACAAAATCTTCTTAAAAAAATGAAAATCATATAATTGTGCAGAAGTATCCATGTTAAACTATACCCTCTGTGCTTAAATCTGTACTTTGAAGTACCTCTATACTCGTGTATAAGCCGGGTCCAAATGCAAACAACATAGACCCTGATCTGCCATCGCATAATACGCTGGCAGATCAGGGTCTATGTTGTTTATTCTACTGATCAGTCCTCACAAACTGCATAGACCCAGATCTGCCAGCACATTATGCAATGGCAGATCTGGGCCTATGCAGTTTGCAGTTGGTATCTGCTTAGACGTGAGTATATACGGTAAACACAATATACATAAAAATTGGCACCCCACAAAGAATACTGACTTCACTGTATATTTGCTGTCCAAATAAAAATCAAATTGAAAAAGGAAATTAAAAAGGCAATCATTTGAATGGCCTCCTTTTTGTGGGACAACAGTATTCCCAAATATGCACTTTACCTCTTCATTACACACATAATGATTATGAATCATGGAAAAGTATTGCATGAAAAGACAGAAATACCATACATGGGAAAATGTTTGTGGAGTTGTAATTTTGCTACTTTTGCAGTCACATCAAGAATCACACATAATTAACATCATGGAAATTGAAGGAATAAAACAATTTGTACTGCCAAGTGCAAAAAATCACACCAAAAATGTACAATTTCCAAAATCATAAATCTGCACGAATTTAACATCTCGAACATTTTCCCATATACAATATAGCCAGACCGCACAAATAATGATAAAAAGGAGAAAAAAGGAGAAGAAGAATACAAACAATGAAAAACAGTAGTTACATTTACCGCCCTAAAATATGGGTTTAAAATGACCATTTATATTACTATGCACATATATCTACAGGAGACTTCATGGATCAAAGAAATATCACTGCTACAAATAGTCTTTGTTATTTTCTTTGATGTTCTTTTTCATCTATCACAATCTGGAGCCCTCAAATAGCCAAAAGTATTTATACCTGCCATCAGATGACAACAACAACAACAACAATAATTTTTGGGCTGAAGTTTCAGTTTATGAATCCAATGATAACAAAAACAATATTTTTATTAAAGTTGCCAACTTAATTAATAGCCCAAAATAATAACATAACAGTAATAACTTATAATATTTTTGTTAAAGCTGCCTGCTGATGAACTAACAATGACAACAATAACAATAATAACAATAATGAAAAAAAAATAATAATAAAATAAAATAATAATAATGATAATAATAATAGTAATAAAAATAATAATAGTAATAATAGTAATAAATTTTTGCTACAGTTGCCAGTTTGTGCACCCATAGACAACAATAACATTATTTACAACAACAACAACAATAACAACAACAACAACAACAACAATAATAATAATAACAACAACAATAACAATAACCATCATCATCATCATCATCATCATCATCATCATCATCATCATCATCATCATCATCTTTGGTGAAGTTGCCAGGATATGAGACTACAATGATAATAATAACAACAGTAACAATAATTGTAATAAATAATAACAATATTACATTTTTGCTGAAGTTGCAAGTTCAATGGCATTCAGTATGACACTACTGATACATATATCAATTTAAAAGCAGCTTCCTAATAATCTTGTTTTGACTCGTTCTTATGATAATTATATTAGAAATAAATTTTTGACAAAAATATACACGAATTGTTACATTACAAGCAATATGAAAGAGTAGTAAATAAGAAGAAATAACGTCCATGTTAAAGTACAGAAATTAGATCAAGAAAATAGATGTCTGAAATGGAACCAAAGACAGTACCATAAGATTCAAATATGTTTCAACAAGTGATGGAGAGAATAATGGGCATGGCAGCAAGCAAAAGGATTGGTGACATGATGCTAGATGTATGGACACAAAGGAGATGGCGAAACTGAGCAACAAGGGTAATGATGTGAAAGTCCTAACAAATAAGGATGATCATGATCAAAGCTGATCTACATTTCACTAATAACAACATGCATTAGCTTGCATTAAACTACAGTACTGTATTTACCCATCTATAACTGGCACCACACTGCAAAACAACACAGGCCCATATCCGCAATCCCCTAATGCAAAGACAGATCAAGGTATATGCTGTTTGATTTAAGTAAGAAATACCATATTTGATGCAAGACCCTGCACTGTGCGCTTACAAATTCTTTATTCAGGTAAATTTTGGAAAGTTATACGTAGTTATAATACGCATGCACTGACAATGTTATAAACAATGTCACAACCAAGTGTATGTGCATAGAAAAGTTAACTCCCTTTGAATATGTTGTGAGCTCTCCCCTTTGGAGGTACATTCCTTCTCCCAATATGGTCATGCTGAATAAAACTAGTGTAAAATCCATTCTTGATAGAGTTATCTAAAAGAGTTAAGCTTTTGCAAGATACATGACATGCACGATGCTAAATGCCATGAAAATTATTGTTTTAGACAGGTTTTAGCAGTTTTATCCTTTCCATGAGCCATACTGGGACTGAGACACATGCTTAAAAAAGGACATTTTTTATGCAAGTTTTGACCAAAAAATGAGTGAGTGTGTGCTTATTAAGGCATGAAAAGGTATAATATAGCATGAAGTTGAACAGTGTAGAACCTAATCTGCTTGCACATTATATAAGATCTGAATCTATGCTATTCACAGCTGTGTACTGTATTTACTCATTTACAAAACGCATCCAACCGCAAACTGCAGAGACCCAGATCGGCTGTTGTATCATGCACCAACAAATCGTAGTCTATGGTGTTCGCTCTATTTATAATTTCAAGCAAACAGAGCATAATACCTTGGTCAGCTAAAAGACTATACAACGACTGCTGTTGGTGTGTGTTATACATCAGGGTAAATACGGCAACTATTGAACAACTGATAAATACATATCTCTCACACACGCAAACACACATCCTGAAAATGCAAATTTTGAAAATCTGTTTGAATATATGTTGCTTAAGTTCCACAAATACATGCAGCAACAAAAGCAAGCAGGGAATCAGTTAATGGGGAGCACAATGCTGGAGGTCACAGCTTGACAACAACACATAACGAACCTGGAACAAAAGCACATTCATGGGAATTAAAGCTTATGAAAGATCAGCAACCTGGAAATTTTATAAAGTGCCCGAGAAAATGACCTAGATGCTGCCCCTAACCTTAGTGTTAATGCCAGATAGATGAACAGATGGATGGACAGACAGACATCATCAACCCCTAAGCCAATACCAACTGTTTTGTAATCCAACAAAAAGGCAAATTATATTATGTCTACATGAAGTAGTTGTAGCGCTATGGCAAAAACAAGCTAGCTGGCAACTAAACTACACCTTCTGGAGAATAAACAAGGCTTTGACTCTGTTAAATTGTGATTAAGAAGTGTATTAATCGAATTCAGTCAACAACATTACATTTCTCTTTGCTAAAAAGCTTGTGTTCTTTTCTCTTTGTGAAAAGCTCTTGTGTAATCTTACAAACCATCTCACTTGGGATGAACAGACATGCACAAATCCCTGTTCACACTACAAAAAAGCAAATCAATAGACTTCTCTGTTGTCACACTGAGTACATAAAAAAGGCTTCAGAGCCCAATTACTTGGATCATTTATTTACAGAACTAGTTTAAAATGTCATCAGGTTATTAAAATATTATTATTATTTCAAATGTAGTTTCCAGTATGAATTTTGATGAGTCTCTTGTTCATGAATTATTTAAAGAAAACCTACACTGTAATAAGACCCAAATGAAGTATTTATCTCTGTAAAGCATACACCCAACTGGAAAACCAAACACCCAGATCTGTCCACCAGAAGATCAGAGTCTATCCTGTTCACTTAAAATGTTACATACAATGGTCCCTCATTATAAAGTCCTTCAGTATACTGCTGCCCTTCTTATAATGCATGTATGGTCCCTCACTATAAAGCTATTTAGTATACTACTGCCCCTTGTAAAATCCGTGTATGGTCCCTCAATATAAAACCCTTTAGTATACTGCTGCCCCTCATATAATGTATGTATGGTCCCTCACTATAAATCCATTTAGTATACTACTGCCCCTTGTAAAATCCATGTATGGTGCCTCAATATAAAACCCTTCAGTATAATACTGCCCTTCTTATAATGCATGCATGGTCCCTCACTATAAATCCATTTAGTATACAACTGCCCCTTGTAAAATGCATGTATGGTCCCTCACCATAAAGTCATTCAGTATATTGCTGCCCTTTGTATAATGCAGGTATGGTCCCTCACTATAAAACCCTTCAGTAAACTGCTTTCCCTCGTATAATGCAGGTATGGTCCCTCACTATAAAGCCACAGTATATTGCTGCCTCTCTTATAATGCAGACATGGTTCCATGCTATAAAAAGCCCCCCAATATGCTGCTGACCCTCTAATAATGCAGGTATCATCATGTATTACATTAAATTGTCTAAATTCTACTATATCATTGCTGTTTAATTTATTTTAATAAAGTTTAATTCTTGGCTAATGAGAATCACTTATAATGGGATTTTACATTTAATACTCTACCTTCGTGCTTTTATTTACTGTATATACTTATTTGTAAGTTGGGTCCAATTGCAAACAACACCGATTCTGATCTGCCATCGCATAATGTGCCAGCAGATCAGGGTCTATGTTTTTTTTGCTTTACTGATTACTCCTAACAAACTGCATACCCAGATATGCTGTCACATTAAGCGACAGTCACAGCAGATCTGGGTCTATGAAGTTTGCAGTTGGATCCAACTTAAATGCAAGCATATACGGTACTATTAACACAGCTTTGTTGGGACAAACCTCCCTCAATTACAACATGGATCACTTTCATGGCTTTCAAGAAAAGCATTATAAAATGGGAGCTCTGTACAATAAACTGCACCAACCATGATCTGCAGTTGTATTAAACAACAGCAGATTTGAATCCAGGCTTTTTGACATTTGTCAGGTGCACTAATAATTCATACAAATAGACGATTTATCTTGCCATTTTTAACAATAAAACGTGTCCATGACTGGACACTAACGAAGTAATTCCCAGATTGCTTCATCCTTCCTGCAAGTTGGTTCTTTTTAAGATCAAACACATGCCATTCATGGAACTTGCCTATGCTGGAGAAAGCATAAGAACGGCTGAAAGCACTACACATTGGAAGCCATACTTTCCCATGTATGACACACCCACAACTATAAACAGTTGTCCCAGATCTGCCAATACATAATATGCCAACAAATCAGGATATACCATATATACCATTTTTTGACATAAATATCTGGACATAAAAAATAAATTACTTTTATCTCTCTCTGGATACTTAGTATACCAAGTATACTAGCGAAAATTAAAAATTTTCCCCAAATATTTTGTCTGGAAAAATAATATCTTTATTGTCTGGATTGTGTATCAATGTGCCCAGCAAGTTTGTGTTATATACTTGCTGCCAATAAAGAACACTTTCATGATAATATTTGAATGTTTTCTTTTAAAAATAAATAATTCTGGTTACATTTCTGGTGTCTGCTTTTTGTTTGTAAAAACTATGTTAGTGCTGCCATTGGTAATAAGTGTGAACTGACCCTATTGATATAATTAAATGATATAATTACCGTATTTAAATGTCTGAAAATTCGGGGACAAGTTCATGAACCGTAGAAGATATCATAGTGCTTAATCTGTCTTGGCAAAGTAATAACAAAATCAATTGATTAAAGGGGCCATGGTAGCTCATCTGTTAGAGCATTGGTCTCTTTATCCAAGGGTTGTGGGTGCAACACCCAACCAGAACAGACCAGATCAGCTGCCTCAGCGTGTCTTTGAGAAAAGCATTTAGCTCCCATTTCCTCTGCATGATACAGCCAATAATATATTGAAAATTCCTTTAAAACCAACAAAACAAAAAACAAAAAAAAACCCAGTTGATTAAAGCCCAACAAGTCTCAATCATCGCCACAAACTTATCTACAAATGTTACCCAAATTATAATAACATATGCCAACTGCTCATTGGGAACCTGTTCTAATATCGATATTGTTTTATAATGCAAAGACTGTCTCTGACAAAAGAATGTATCACTGAAATGATATGTATCTTGTCATATTATCTTACCTCTGAAATTTTTGAAAGATAATCCATATTTTCCTTGAAAAATGCTTTAAACTACCTGGACACTACAATTCCAAATATGGTGATGATTGCCCTAAATACAGTAAGTAAATAAGCCAAATCACTTAGACTGGCTAAGGAACTGAACTATGGAACACCACTATTTGCAGTAATACTTTAAGTTGAAAGACGAATCTGAACACATCCAAAATAAGGTTATGAAGGAGAAATCTGCCATTAAATAAAAGTGACACAACAAGAACTTGTAAAAAAACTTGCGTGTAGCAAATATTTACCGCTTTTTACCAATAAATGTTCCCCCAGTTTAACTTACTCTACCAAGATAATAACCTGCATGTATATTTAAAACTTTATATCACACAAGTTGATCCACTTTACTAAGAATTTGAATTGTCTACATCAAGTCTTCAGGGTTTATCACACTCAGTAATCATGACTTATGGAGCATGTCAGCTGGTTTTATTGATGCCTAGTGACAACAACTGCAGTTAATCCACGCGATAATATGAGTAATCAAAACAGTTTCAAAGTCTGACAGTCGTCTATTCAAACACCTGTTTTTGAGTATGGGTAAAACATTCCTTAGTTTAAGTTCCAACTTCAATGTTTTATTTTTTGTCAGCTTTAAAATAGTACTTGGTATCCCAAATTATTTTTACTTTTGAAAATTATTACAGATTTTGAAAATATGGTGTCTGGAAAATTGGAGGAACCAGATATTTATGTCAGTTACAGTACTCATGTACAAGTCTGATCCAACTTCAAACTGCATAGACCCAGATATGCCACTGCATAATGTATCAGCAGATATGGGTCTATGCAGCTTGTTAGGACTAATCAGTAGTACAAATAAAATAGACCATGATCTGCTAGTGCATTATGTGATGGCAGATCAGGGTCTATGTTATTTACAGCTGGATCCAACTTAAACATAAGTATATACGGTACACTGCTTGTTCTACCAATGATATTAAACAAACAATGTACACCCTTATCTGGTGATGCAGTAAGCAACAGATCTGGAACTATACCATTCCAAGTTAGGTGAGATACACATAAGTAAATATGGTAACTGCATGTAAACACAGAGAAATGTTACAGCCAATCCTGTCCTTTATGACAATTTACTTATCCCAATATTTTTAAAAAAATCTTTCATGAAACTTTCTTTCCGATAATTTATTTCTTTTCTTTCTAATGCAATTAAACTTATTTTGTTTCAGCTAATTGCAAAGCAAGTAGATAATTGACATTACAAAAAAATAACTCATGAAATTGGAGGGGGGGGGGGGCTACGAAAGTTTTGTTTCATCAAATAAAATTATTGTTTCATTTTACAGCAAGTTAACAAAACTTATTATCCAAAAATAATTGTATATTTTCCTTTTCAATAACTTAATTCTTTTCTTAATATAAAAGTAAACTTTAATTTTGCCAATTTGTAGAGCAAGTTCATTTCATTAAATATACAGCAAGTTCCAACAACCTATGTGAAGAAGATCTACACAAGTGCTCATTTCACATAAAACTTCAGCAAGTCTTGGCCACTGCGGTGTTTTCAGGTCCCTCTGTATATTTTTTTTTTTTTTATTTTAGATCTGGAATTAGGTCAAAAAACCCATTAAGTACATGCAAATATGAATTAAAGACTTCATGATCAAGATTTAACTAGTGGATCTAATGAATAACCCAACACCCTAATGTTTAAGTATTATGGACCTGACAGATACAAAATTCAGTTCAAAAATTGATTGTGTTTTTGATTCCCTACTTAACTGCATTTCTATCTTGAAATTTTTTAGTTTTAAAGACAAGTGACACCCTTTTTGTTGCACCTGCCTCTTAGTTAGCAAAGTAGAAAACTTTAACATTGAATTGAGGCTAATCTAAGGTGTGGACAGAGATATGTATGGACAGACAGAGGGATGGACATGCACATGGACACAGACACCAAGAAATTGCTATGCTAAGTTAAGGAAGATTCAACAATTAAAATATTACTGATCATGTCATAACTATAAGAGCAATCAAATGACTCTAAAATGTTTTCAGGATCTTGCATTTATTTCAAACATATAGCTGTCGAAGGATTTATAGACAGGGCTCTATATGTATATGTAGACGGTAACACAACAGGTAAACAAAGAGGTTTAGAGTGTTACAAGTAGCAAATCGGGTGCAAAAGTACTGTGCAAAGTGTCCAACAGAAACGTATCCATTACACTCTGTGTATTACATATTAATTTATAACAGACTTATGAAAATTAGGAAATTAAACCATAGAGTGAAAGTTTACAGGCAACTGTTGCATATATTTTCTGTGTTTTGGAGATGTTAGTATAGCTGCTGTCCCTATTTACAGTAATAGAACAGTCCTAAAACAGTCTGAACAACATGGAACAGGTATACCAAGACTGTGGTGGATGGATGTTATCTTGTCCAGCAGCTTATGACAAGTTGAAAATCTTGCTGAGCAACTAATATTATGCCACTTGCCCACAATTTTATATAGAAATATGAAGGAAAAGTCCTGATTTGTGTGTGATTACATTAGAATCTCTATGATGAGGCAAATATACTGGATTTGTCCAGTCCTGGATTACTGATAAATAAATTTACGCCCATCTTTGTTTTGTATGATTCAGATTCTGTGTAAGTAGCTATTTGAAAAATAAAATCCATTGACTGTACATATGAGGACTGTGTTTACATTCTACTTCAAGCAAGGCAGCAGCACAAAGTTGCCATGGTTTCTACATCAATCAGCAGGATTATCTACAATTCTTAGACATCTACAGAAATTGACAAACTTAGTAACATTCCAGCAGAAGGGACAATATTACAGCAAGCTGCTCACCTAGAAAATGTACGTTCAATTTTTGCTCGCCGCTTGCTCTCTTCAAGCGTCTGGTACTCAGTTCTACCACTGGAAGAAAAGCCATGTTTGTAAGAAGTAGAGTCTGAAGAGTGAGCTAAGGAAGATAACTCTAACCAAAACAATGAAGGGTGGGTGGAGGGGTTGATGGAATGCATACCATGGGCATATTGTATATGTTGGAACATGCAATTTTTCATTAAACATGAAGGAAAAAAACTTAATTCTGAATGCACAAAGCAAAAGAGGACTAATGTTTGAATAAATTAAATGTAAAAGGCTACCAACGGTTGTAATAAAATTTATTATCCTACAACCTGCAAAACAGTTAGGTTCAGCATGCAAAATATTGATACAAGGGACATATTGTGCATATGTAAAATTATTTCTGATATATTTCGTCAATATTTTATTCTGTATGACAAAGTTTGAAAAAAAGATATCGAGTTGAATGGTTTACAATTTACAAAAACAGCTGCAGAATCAATATAAAGGGGCAATGATCAGACCATACATTAAAGCCAGATTAGGCAATGAGCTGCAATACTCAGTATCAAAAGCAGTAAAATGGGGCAGATAGAGACTTAATTTTGCGGCAATAATACACCTAATTATCTGCTATACTTTGCGGGCACAATTCTTTTTTTTGCATGCATAATAATTGCATTTTCTTTCTTGAAATTTTATTCATATGAAAGACAAGAGACATCCATTTTGTCATGATACCTCTTAGATCAGTGTCAACTTTGAAGTCTTTAGCTTTTACTCATTAAACTTGAAAAAAAAAAACAAATATCACAAAAATGAAAAAACTATGTATCATGGTCTGCTTTCCTTAAAAGTAATTTTTTTTTTTTTTTTTTCAAAGCTTTAACAAACGAAGTTAAAACATGCAAATAACAACAAATGTTCATCCTGAAATTTCAATACAATTATTATGCACTAATTTAAACCCTTTCAAACTATTCTTGCCTACATTTACTTAAAATTCAGACCCAATTTCTCGACAACTAATGTGCTTTTATTCCAGTGAAGTTAAAGAAATTAAGGACACTGAATGGTCTTTGAAATATTTACTCTATTTACTCCATATTTTACCTGCCCTATATTACCTCCCCTGATCTGGTTTGGTTTGGTTCAATTTGCTGTTTGATGGCACAGCAACACAAGAAGATTCTTTAGTGTTGAAGCAACTGGAGTCAAGTACCTTGCCCAAGAACACACCTGGCAGCCAAACCTGACTGATCTGATGGTACAATTCAAAACATGCACCCTTTCAGTTTCACTTTGACATTTTATAAAAACATCCACCCTTTCAGTTTCACTTTGACATACTATAACCAATTAGAATGAAGGTAGGCTCAAATGTGTATTCTAAAGGACGTTTTCAAGTTTGGTTTCACTACAAGTGTGCAAAATTTCAATCGTATAGGTTTACTCCAAGTATCATTTCTAATTTAGGGTTCTGAGTTGAGTTTCTTCCTAAAGAAGTTTTGAAAATGCACCGCCATCTCACTAAGTCATTTGACATATTCTCAAAGGCAGGTAATCATCTTGATGATTAAGACTCCGTCTAGTATAGTTTGTGTGTTGTAACGTGTTCACAAAATACCCTACCCAATTAGTTTTAACCAGGGAGTAAAATGATCAATTCAAAAACTTAAAAAATTATCTAGACCTCTGACTAGGTGTGAAGTTCATAATGCTTCAAACATAGCCCAGCTTGAAATTTGTTAGCGGTCTGACTGGAATTTTGAATAAACAACAGTCTGACTGTCAGTTGGTGCTAGATGGGTAAGACCATGCAATTCAGCAATTTCATTAAATGATGCAACATAGTGATGTATTAAAATCAATTTCGTCCCGACTGTATCTTTTTTATCCATTACAGTGCAATCTCCAATAAAGGTCACCTCCCTTAGAGAGTCACTTCTTATAGGACTCATGGTACTAATTCAGCTCCCATAGTAAACCTATTTAAACACCATGATATTAAAAATTTAACAACTTGAAATTTCTGAATGCTCAAGATCAAATCTATATTTATCAGTATGTATAGACATATCCTGGATGCAAGCTTCTATGTAGATAAAACAATATGACCCGCAGCATTTTTTTTTATCTACATGTGTCTGAAATGTGTTTTCAATTCCGCACCAAAAGAATCAGGTGCTAATTTCAGTAATGAGTTTTCCAAAATCAAGTCTGTAAAAGGGCTGAAATTCCATCAATACAACATTGTCTCTATTTTTTTCAGTCACAAATAGGATAATCACTCAAAAGATTCTTTTACTAAAATTTTACTTTTCATTATCAACCAATCATGGCTAGCCAAACCCATATATACTCTATTTTATCTTTAGCCATTTCTAGACTGGTTCCCATTCTTCCATATAATCAGTACCATGAGTTCTATATCCATTTAGTGTCTGCCTCTTTAAACAGTCATTTTTAAATATATTGTACCTCACTTAAGGTAGAAGAATACTCAAATTATTTACATCCAGAAATCATCCATATAGAAATAAGTTCATGATACGACCATAGTATGTTAAAGTGAAACAACACTCTCTTTTTGTGAAGCCCTCCTTTTATTTCCCTCGAAAGTAAAATGCTTTAACACTAAGCTTAACCTCAAAAAATGTAACATTGACCTTAATCTAGGGTATGGACAAACAGACGTACGGATGGATATTCACATGGATGACAATGTTTTCATTATGTTAAGTTTAGGGTTTAGGCCAAGACAGGTTCAACAAAAAGCAGGGAGTCACCAAACTAATTTTGTCACCATTGACATCACTGTAATATGACCCTCTTCATCGGATTTTACACTGGATTCAATGGGATTTTACACAAGATTCAATGGGATTTTACACAGGATTCAATGGGATTTTACACAAGATTCAATGGGATTTTACACAGGATTCAATGGGATTGTACACAGGATTCAATGGGATTTTACACAGAATTCAATGGGATTTTACACTGAATTCAATCGGATTTAACAGGATTCAATTGGAGGGATTTTACACAGGATTCAATGGGATTTTACACAGGATCCAATGGGCTTTTACACAGGATTAAATGGGATTTTACACTGAATTCAATGGGATTTTACACAGGATTCAATTGGAGGGATTTTACACTTGATTCAATGGGAAGGATTTGATACAGGATTCAATAGGATTGTACACAAGATTCAATGGGAATTTACACAGGTTTCAATGGGATTTTACACAGGATTCAGTGGGATTTTCCACAGGATTCAATGGGGGTTTTCCCTGAATGAGACATTTTTACAATATTTTCTTTATCTCTTACATTCAGATTGTTTAAAATAAGTTGCAGATTTATTTTGAGTGACACCATTTAAACAATGAAAGGAACTTCATATGTCATTTTTTTACATGGTTCGTGTAAATAAAGGTATACTGAACATAACAGCTAAAATAAGACACAAGTCCGACTATTTTCTTAATTTTGCAGGAATATGTTATCCAATGGGTCATTTAATTTTGAAAATGAAATGGTTTAGTAAACAAATTTACAAAATTCCTCAATCTGATTGCTAAGTGACAATCATGTGTATCACATCTATATGCAAGTCTGAAGTCAAGCTGACCTTAAACCATGAAATTAACACCAAAATTAAAATCATGTTGAATGGAAGTAAACATTCAATTTATTTCAAAAATTCTGTATATAATTATTTCTATCAACAAATTTAAGGTACAGAAGCCTACCTTTTATCTGAAAAATAAACATCTTTAGCAATGGTTTCATCTAAAAACATCAATATTATCCATCAATATTACCTTAATCTACAGTGTGGACAGAGATATGTATGGAGAGACATGCACACAGATGCCAAAGTTATCACTATGTCGAGCTTCCGCCAAGGAAGTCTCAACAAAAAGTTTTTTCTAAACCCTTTTCTCTTATGTTGTAAAACCTGCCATAAAGTGGTTGTTAATAATTTAGCATACTTCTTCATTAAATAGCCATAATTTGTCCCATCCCACAGGTGGCTGATAGAGAGGTTACACTGCATACTTTTCTTTAATATACAACTTCCAAATCTAAACTTCAAAATTGTTCAGTCTCATCATCCTACATAACAGGCATGCGGAATACTTCAGATTTTTAAGGCAATGGTGTTAAATGTCAGCCGATCACAACAATTGGTCAAAGTATTTTAAGAAATCACACCGATCAGAAGAAAACCAGAGGAGGTAAAAAGTTTCTACTTCAGTGTCTTTGGCACCCTATATCCTTAATGTGAAAGACTGTTTGTAGTAAAATTATGGGCAAAACTTGCTTCAAATTAGATACCGCAACCTTGAAAAACACAGTCAATACAAGAAAAACTCTTTGCCTCTATTCTGCTGTAAGCAAATTTTATGACTGTGAACTTGACCCCAAGGTCAAAGGGATGAGTGAGTGTATCACAGAATGAATTGTCTTAGCTTCATAATGATTCATCCCTTGTATCAAGGGGTTTAGAAATATAAGTAAATAAATAAACTTAAACAAAAACCTAAGTGCAAATTGTCTATGACTGTTACTTTGAACTGAAGGTCAAAGCGCCTGTCACAGAAAGAGCTGCCTTATCTTCATAATGATCCATCCAAAATATGAAGAAAATCCATGAAGAGGCTCAGAAAATACAAGAAAACCAAAACCAAAACCTTAATGCAAACATTATATGACTGAAACCTTGACCCCTAGATCAAAGAGGCAAACGCACATCAGAAAATAATTGGTCTTAGCTTCACCATGATTCATCTAAAATGTGAAGAAAATTTATCAAAGGATTTAGGAAAAATAAGCAGATGATAGAACTTTAACCAAAACCTTAACACAAATTTTGATGACCGTGACCCTGAACTCAAGGTAAAAGTGGTGAGTTAACATATAGAAAAATCGTCTTGGCTTCATAATGATTCATACCAACTATGACGAGAATCTATCAAGAAGTTTAGGAAATACAAACAAATTAAAATATTTTGTTAAATTCTTAACACACTGTTGATGATGTCACTAATGCCCACACCAGAAAAGTGACTGTCGTGTCATGCTTCCCAGGAACACAGGCTCAACAGCAAGCAGCTATTTATCTCAGCTGGTTTTCGTCTTTTTCAAACACCTTAAACAACTGTTGGCTAATCTAATACAGAAAAGCTCAGTGATCCAAATTCTCATGAGATAGGATGGTGAGACTGTTGTTAGGACTATGAATTTATTTTCAACTTGCACCACAAAAATAAAATTTACAATCTGCATTTTTCTTAGTTTAAAATCCCCAATAAGATTACTCCCATAGGAATCGTATCAAAAATCTTTTTCGTATATTTTAACTTTTGTGTTTGTACAGCTAATTGTTATTTAAAACAGGATTTTGCAGATAAATTCCAAAACCTTTCAGTGTCCCGTAAACCTTTCAGTGTCCCTTAAATGGTTAAAATCTGTTTCACTTGAAAATGACTAAGAAAGAGTCTTTATTTACTTATAACATAGACAGATGCACCACTGAATACACAGAAGTAAAGCAAAACTACTATTTTTCATGCATGAAGATAATGGAAGACTTCAATGAATGAAATGACAACATGCAAAAAAAAGACTGTAGAAATATGAAAGGATTCAATCCAACTGTTTCTGAAATATGAATAAAGATTAAAATAATCCACAAAAGTATTGAATGATGCTAATGAATCATCTGACCCAATCAAAAACCAATTAACACCAATATATTCCAGATCTTCTAGGATGAAAGGCAATATGCATCAAATCTAATCTCCACTGATCTATGTTACATGGAGATCTAACAAGGCTCATCAGGGGTCATGTTCTTATAACCTCACAAATTTCCATAATCATGATGCAGTTATGTTCTGACAACCTCACTAATTTCCATATGAGATGCAATTAACAACCATGACAAGGTTATATTCTGATGACCTCATTAATTTCCATAATGGATACAATTATCAACCATGTTCTGACAACTTTACAAATTTGCATAATGGATACAATTTATCAACCACGATTCAGGTTATGTTCGGATGATGTTACAAACTTTCATAATGGATACATTTATCACCTTTTGTTTTTTTTTACATTCTGTTGCACTAAAAACCAAAGTACTCGATTAACTATCAGAATCCAAAGCAGGAACAAAAATTGATAGTAAGATCACCTGGAAACAGACACCTGTCAGATCTCCATGGTAATGTTGATCAGTGATGATCTGATTTTTACCATGCAGTATTATACTGTCATTTCATTGCTATACTGGGAACAGACCAAACTATATACCTTGAGGTGCTCTGGACAACCAGGTGTTCTAGTGACTCAGGCCTATGGCTTTTGACAACAGAACACCTGGTTGTCCACAGAAACAAAAAGAAAATAGTTTGGTCTGTTCCCTACATAGCCATAAAATAAAAGAAATGTCTTTTCATGAACACACTGGTTTCACTGCAATGCTTGCATTCAGACTTCTTCATTTAGTGAATAGTTATAAATGCTATTCACACATGCATTACCACATCACGCAATAGTTCACTGGTAATTATCTGTTATGTGCAACTATTGCCCAGAACTATGTTTAAAGGGAAAATATCAAAAAATCCCAAAAATAATAAATAAATGATTCACTACAAATAAAACAGCAATTAGGTAACAAATAAATTGCAAGCACAGAGTGATAGTTGCTATATAAACCTTCACTGATGTTGCCATAATCCAAATAATAGATATATTGGACTCCCATTGCTGTATGTACATACATTATAAATAGTCTATAAATGATGAGTGAAAGGTGGAAAACAAATGGCAGGGAAAAAAAGGAAGTTATTGTCATGCAAAATACATTTATACCATAATGTTATATTGGTAATATAATGAAAGATTTTATTGTGTGTGTGTGTGTGTGTGTGTGTGTGCGTATATATATATATATATATATATATATATATATATATATATATATATATATATATATATATATATATATATATATATATACACACACACACACACACATAAATATACATACACACACTCATGTGTACGTCACATCCAACTGCAAACTTCATAGATTCAGATCTGCGCATTATGTGATGGCATATCAGGGTCTATGCTGTTTGCAATTGAGTGCCTGTAAGTAAAAATATGAAGGGATTGAGAGTATGAAAGGAACTGACTTTGTATAGGTATAAATATGAAAAAACTGTGCATAAATAAGCATAAAGGAATTGAGTATATTTGTTGGTACACGTATGGTACACATAAATATATGGGGCTGGAGTACTTGTATATATTCTACAAATTGTCATGAGCTCTGTGATTCTTCCAAATGACTCTGATTTAAAATATAATTACAAGCTGTACTAAAGATCCAGTAACACCCTGTAAATGACAGATCTTACAAGATCCAGTAACACCCTGTAAATGACAGATCTTACGAGATCCAGTAACACCCTGTAAATGACAGATCCTACAAGCAAGTGGCTCCAAGGATATTAAATATATGCAAGGGTTCTGCGGAATGTGGTGTCCTGCCATTTTCAGAGTTACTGGCTTGTATAAACTTTAATGTTGAGATGATGCCACCAGCGAATGACATCGTGCTTGCTATGTCTTACATTTTTCTCCAAAATAAAGGCAAGAAATACAATGAGTTTAACAGAGTACATTTTCCTTGATAACCCCATGGCACTGACTATTAACTTTTTTTTGATTGAGTGGTTGGCATAGCAGGATACAATAATTTCTTATAAGACAATTTGATAAAATCGTAAAGTGGGAATGAACTAATGGGTAATGGGGTTATAATGGGAGATTTATAGTATAGTTGCCATGACATATTATTCTAGAAGATACATGCATATTATTTCAAATACCTGGTGTGATTCTATCACACTGCAACATGATAAGCTTAGTTTAACATACTATATATATATATATATATATATATATATATATATATATGAGATGTAGCATCACAACATCAGTATGTGACAATTACTTCATAACACTGCAATGTGATATAGCTTAGTGTCACATACAACGTGCTGTTGCCAGACATGATGTACTTATTTAAGATGTTATGTTATGACACCAATATGACATGATTACTTCATCACATTGCAATCTGATGCTGCTAGGTGTGACATACAAAATTTATGATGTAATGTTACAACACCAATATGTGATGATTACTTCATCACATTACAATGTGATGCTGCTAGGTGTGACATAACATTTATGATGCAACTGTACAACACCAGTATGTGATGATTGCTTCATCACATTGCAATTTGATGCTGCTAGGCTTAACGACAATATTTAAGATGTAATGTTACAACACCAGTATGTGATGATTACTTCATCACACTGCAATGTGATGCTGCTAGGTGTGAAATAATAGTTATGATGTAACATTACAACGCCAGCATGTGATGATTGCTTCGTCACATTGCAATGTGATGGTGCTAGGTATAATGACAATATTTAAGAAGTAATGTTACAACACCAGTATGTGATGATTACTTCATCATATTGCAATGTGATGCTGCTAAGTGTGACATACAATATTTAAGATGTAATGTTATGGCACCAATACAATATGATGACTACTTCATCACATTCAATGTGATGTCACTAGGTATTGTCAGTGTGACAAACAATATTTATTATGTAATGTTATGGCATCAATACAATATGACTACTTCATCACATTTCAATGTGACATCACTAGGTACTGTCAGTGTGACATAATATTTAACATGTAATATTACAAGACTAATTTATATAATGTTTCAAAGGTAATAAAAGTGAACATTAGATAACAAAAACAGTTTCCTGATTTTCATATACTCTTTATGTAAATGTTTCTTACATAGAACATAACTGAACTTTTAAAAATAAAGTTGATTTCATTCATGTCGATATATATCTGAAAATTACAAGTAATTTTCTGTAACGTTAAACTTACTGAGTAAAGTAATAGTCCTTTTAAAGAAAAAGCAGGTCCGGTCTTTCTTACAATGTGAGCTTTCATGTCCTTGTGTTACTTTTGACAGGTAATGTTCTTTAATAGGAAATTACTATTAAATCAAATGTTCCTAGGGCTGAAATTTAACTAACTTGCACCTGATACACTGTAAAAATCTGAAATATCCAAAAATATACCCAAAGCACGATAATATCCATGAAATTAAATCCACAATGATAAATAGTATTTCTGATAGGGAGTTAAGATAAAAAGTGTGACCACCATGATATTTTATTCTAATCAAATCATCGTGTTTACTCCCAAACCTCAAAATTTTACCCATACAAATATTTCTGACTTTACAGTAGTTTCTGTGGGAAGAAAATTTTGTTCAAAACAGTAACAATAATTTTTCTGTAGGTTTTATTAATGGATATCTAAAATTCATAAAATAAAAATAAAAATCCCTATTAGATACTGAATGTACTTGTATATAAGACAGGTTCAACTGCAGACCCTGATCTACTATTGCATAATGCACCAGCAGATCAGAGTATATGTTGTTTGTTCTATTGATTAATCCTAACAAACTGCAGAGACCCAGATCTGCTATCACATTATGCGGATCTATTTATACACGAGTACATACAGTAACTGTTTAGAAAGAGGACAGTCCAGACTATGTGCTTTACAACTTCCTCAATATAATGTGTATTGCAAAGCAAAAATTGATAGTGCCATACCATATATTTTACAACTGAAAGGACACTGATATACATCTCATTCAAATTTCTGCAAAGTTTTCATCAAAGTTCATGGGTATTTATTTAACTTGGGCACAGAAGGGGGTATGAGGAAATGCTGTCATACAATCTTTTGTTTTGGGCTAAAAAATTTCTACCAACATTTCTACTTTGCTTAATTTCTATAGTATGAAAATAAAACACAATGAGGCTTGTCTCAAACTGATGTCTCCAAAATGGAAGTATACCTGACTTAGCATCTCCTTATCTCATAAACTGGGTAGGCTACTGGTTCAGACATGCAAGTGGAATGGCTATTTGGCTCAGAGATGCCAATGGGAGGGATATTGCTCAGACCTGCCAGCGGGAGGGCTACTGGCTCAGCCATGCCAATGGAAGGTCTACTGGCTCAGATATCCTAGTGAGAGTACTAATGCTCAGATATCCCAGTGAGAGTACTAATGCTCAGATATCCCAGTTTGAGTACTACTCCTCAGAGATGCCAGTGGGAGGACTATTAGCTTAGACATGGTACAAATAATTACATACAAACTTTGCTTAGTTTGTAAAGCATCAAAATGAAAGACAATGAACCCTGAACTGATGTTTCCAAAATGGAAATAAACCTATGTAGTATTTCCTTATCTCATAAATTGGGTGGGCTATTGCCTCAGAGATGCCAATGGGATGGCTATTGATCAGACCTGCTAATGGGAGGGCTATTCGCTCAGACATGCCAATGGAAGGACTACTGCCTATGCCAGCGAGAGGGCTATTGACTCAGAGATGCCAGTAGGAGGGATTTTCACTCAGACATGCCAATGGAAGGACTACTGCCTATGCCAGCGAGAGGGCTATTGACTCAGAGATGCCAGTAGGAGGGATTTTCACTCAGACATGCCAATGGAAGGACTACTGCCTATGCCAGCGAGAGGGCTATTGACTCAGAGATGCCAGTAGGAGGGATTTTCACTCAGACATGCCAATGGAAGGACTACTGCCTATGCCAGCGAGAGGGCTATTGACTCAGAGATGCCAGTAGGAGGGATTTTCACTCAGACATGCCAATGGAAGGACTACTGCCTATGCCAGCGAGAGGGCTATTGACTCAGAGATGCCAGTAGGAGGGATTTTAACTCAGACATGCCAATGGAAGGACTACTGCCTATGCCAGCGAGAGGGCTATTGACTCAGAGATGCCAGTAGGAGGGATTTTCACTCAGACATGCCAATGGAAGGACTACTCCCTCAGATATGCCAGTGAGAGGGCTATTGACTCAGACATGGTACAAATAATTACATAATGTTAAGTTCTGTGGATTACCTTGTGGAATTTGCTCCAACAAGCTGGACTAAAACATGATGATACATAGTACATTTAAGATAAAAAAAACTCAGAATCTACTGTGTTGATTTTAGTCAAATATGGAGATTTCTCTTCTTCATTTGACGCAGTCAGTCATAAATATTTCATAAAGTTTCATACATCAGAATACATTTTCTTATTCAAATGAGCATGGACAGCCAATAACAGAACTAGTATTACCATTACAATATTTCATCAAAGAAAACTACAATGGTGGTACAGCCATATTGCAAAGTTTTGTTTTGTCTAAATGGTGTAGTAGTTCTCATGATGCATTCAATGTATCAGGTTAAATCACTCTGCTCTAAAAATGGCTATAAAAACTGAGCTAAACACCAAGATTAATGCAGATCACTGGAGCATGAAATTTAGGTCAGTGACAATGTTTTGCCAAAAACATTTAAATAATAAGTTATATATCTCTAGCCAACAGTGTCTGTGAAACAAAGCTAAACATAAAGATTAATGCAAGTCAATGTGGTCAGGAATATTGGTTACAGTAACCTAGTTTTTACGGAAGGGTGTAGTACTCCTCATGATGCATCTTTATGTGAAGTTACAAGACTGCAAGCAATAATGTCATAGAAACTAAACTGAATGCAAATCCAAACCAGGAGAACCTGAGCTTGACGCAAAAGATAAACACTCCTCATTTATATACCAAGTCATGTGACTCTACAAGCAATGGTGTTGGAGAAAATGACCTTAATGCAAACCTTAACCTCATTGTTGATGCCAGATGGATTGATGGATGGACTGTGGGCAGACATTATTAAGTCATCAGTTGTAATTGCTTTGTAATCTGGCTACAGTTTAATGTCTTTTTGAGCTAATCTCAGGTGTCAATTTTTATATATTTTAAAAGGATACAAATGCAGATAGATTTTTGAGGGAATTGGATGACAAATTAGGCACCTGTAGGGTCTACAAGTCTTTAAGATTTTTGTTTTACTGAAAATACAGGTTTTATTTTAAATATACATATATAAAATAAATATCCACAATTTTATCTTGATCCAAAAGGTCACATACAAGAAAACATAGTAATAAAACAAGGGTTCCATGGAACACCTGGAAACTAAGCTTATCATGTGTGCTGGATGGCATTTACAAACTTAAATGCAAAACTTGAACACAAAATCATAACATTGTTGACAACGCCATTGAGTTTACCACTGTTGGTGCCATCAAAGTGTTACTATGCCTTGCTATCTGCTGATACTGGTGAGACACAAACTCTACTGCACAAGAGTTGAGCGGAAAATGGTGTCACGCTTGTACAATGTACTACAATGTACCCCCCACCCACAATATCTGTTTTGCAAAAACTTTAACAGAAAAATTGAACACAGAAACTTTAACACAAAAATTTAACACAAAAACTTGAACTCAAAATCTTTTTTTAAAAATTCAAGACAAGAGACTTCAACACAAAAACTTTAACACAAAAATTTAACACAGAAACTTAGAATTTCTGATGATACTACCATCAATCACAGCAAAGTGATATTTATGTCTCACCATTTCTAATGCTGGCATGGCAATACTACTAAGAGTTTCCTCTACACACCACCACTCACCTGTACCTGAACTTGGAGCCAAGCGAGAAAACTTTTTTGGAGGGAGGGTTGGGAGTGTGTAACCGGAAAAATGTATGGTGCTCCACGCATGATTTCCACAAGTTTTTACATGACCTGTAGCTGACCATGTTGAAACCTATGAGATTTTCTATATTTTCATTCTGCAAAAAAAGAAACCAAATTTGAACGCTTTACTTCTACTTATGTGAAATTTTTAAAAAAGTGATAGCAATTTATTGAAATATATACATGTAATGTAACTGTCATAACAAGATGCTTTATATAGAAAAAGTCATAGCAATTTATTGAAATATATACATCTAATGTAACTGTCATAACAAGATGCTTTATATAAAAAAAAAGTGATAACAATTTATTGAAATATATACATCTAATGTAACTGTCATAACAAGATGCTTTGTATAAAAAAGATGAACCAGATTTATGTTTGTAAAAGATGTGTCCCCAAATTTTTTTAATTTTATACATTTTAAAAAATGCTATAATTGCAAGAAAATCTAATGAGGTCATCTACATATCCATTTAAACACGCATAACAAATTTAATTTGTCTATCTTGGGGAAACCATGGTAGCTCAGTTGGTAGAGTGTCGGACTTGTAATCCATGTGTTGCATGTTCAATACCCACCCAGGCCTGCTGCTTCAGCATGTCCTTGGGAAAGGCTCTTAGCTTGCATTTCCCTGGCATCATATAGCCAATGTATCAAAAGTATCGTTAAAACCAACCCAACCCAATCATGTGTCTACCTCATGTGTGGTTTATTGCTCAACTGTTTTAAAAAGGTCAATAAGTTCAAGTCCAAAAGTTCGAAAAATTGCTGTAATAGCCTGAAAGTCTAAGCATGTCATCTAGTATATATAAATATACATATGCCTACCAAACTTCAAGTACTTTTTTGTCCAAAAAAGTTGAAAAATGTGTCAAGACTGAAAAACTGCTGTAATGGGTCAAAAAGCTAATCAGGTCATCTATTCATGATCACAATAAAAATGTGTAAATTTTCATGGCTCTAAGTTAATTACTTTTTGTACTATTGTGATGAAAAGGATTCAGGATGAACATACATACTTAAGGACATATGGATAGGTAGCAGCAAAACAATATGCCACCTTCTGTTTTCACGGTATGGTCATAATAACTAGCTTTAGTTAAAAATTACATTTTCCAAAACATCAAAATGGTTGTACTGAACTGAAAAATGCTAAGTTTATCTTGAGCAGTTACTTCTAAAAATACCACCATTTCTTTATTTTCTTTGTAACATCTGTCTATTTTCCAACTTTATGAAATAAATGTTTATCACCTGAAAATAAAATTTTTGCCGCAAATGCATTATAAAGGTTAATTAGAAATCGATCATGATTTCATGCAGACTGTGTTAGGTTTGGAATTGGTAGTGAACAAAGCAACTTAACGAGTAAGTTAAACAATCTTTTTTAACAACAATGAAAAAGTATGAAATTAGTTTTGGGTTCAGAAATATTCGACAAGAGTACCATGAATGGTACATTATGTGCCCGCTCTGTGTTTAATACTCCTCATGTAGATAAGTGACATTTTTTGTGCATATGCAGAAACAACATTTCTTCTTTCAGTCACAGTGACTATGATGTTTGACCTTTTGATCCCAAATCAATAGGATTCTTCCTTACTTAAAGTGCAAACCCCCCATAAAGTGTTATCAAGGTCTGGGATGCAGAACTAATGTTGTTATGCAGAAAGCATTTTTCGTCTTTAGGTCATAGTGATTGTGACCTTTGACACCAAAGTCAACAGACTTCTTCCTTACCCCACTGAGTTTTTAACCCTGAAATCAATAGGGTTCTTCCCTACCCCAAGTGTAAACCAGCCACAAAGTCTGGTAACTGCAGATGATTGACAAATCGGGTTATTGTGCAGAAATGAAATTGGTAGCATATGGACGGGACGGACAACATCACAGTATAATACACTCCTCCTGATGGCAGGCATATAAAACAATAAGATTTGAAATTCCCAATAACACTGGAACAATATTTGATTTACATTATAACAACCTAAATGATTCAAAGAAATATAATATTTGTACTTCAGACTGTGACACGCATAACAACTGATGCAAACCATGTTTTATAGTTCACTTTGGGCAAAATCTAATGAGAAGTGATTCAGTAAACAAATCCATTCAAATAAGGAAAATATACATGTATTTCCAAAAGATATTTCATATTTGGCAGTTATGGGTCCTATGACAATTAATATGCATAACTGTTCACAAAATTCTTTTAACTTAATGAAACAACTGCTGCAGAGTTCCATCATCTCAGAGCAGTAGTTTATTTTAATTTTCCTTATTTCTTTCAAAAATGACATTAAAATATTAAAACTTATTATACACCATAACTTATTCTTGAAGATGTCAACCATTAATCTTATGATGGACACATACTCACCCCCTCTCTGCGAAGTTGGATGAAAAACTGTTTCCTTTTGAAGGAAATTTTTACTATTTTGGCCCTGCAAAGAAAGACAAGATAGCATTGAGGTCAAAGGGAGGCAACTGCTAGAAACTACTGACAACTTGAAAGCAAGTGGGATTTAATCAGATGTAAAGATTACATCATGATCTGTGAATTTCTTTTAAAAAGTAACAAGATTTGTGTTTCAAATCACACTTTGCATATGTTGATACTGAAAAATCAAAGTATTAAGAATACTGATGGTTTGAAGGGTTTAATGTAATACTAATTTACATAAGATCAGATGGAAGAAAAAAACTCCAGAGATTCTGTTAGTCATTGTCTTTTATATTATCAAAAACATACTGCTGTAAATAATCTTTATATTTTTATGATCTTTTTCCTTTATATGTCAGTACAGGATTTATATTTACACTGAAACATTACTGGAGGAATCATTATGGTGATTTCCTTTCAAAAGTATTTTATACTATTGTTCCTATGATCACCATCAGCAAAACAATATCCAAGGGAGACTACTACTATCAGGTCTAATCATTTACCTAAATTTGAGTTGCCTCCTTTGAACCACAATTTACCTGAATGATCTGTGGATCAATAATTTGTAAGTAATTTGAAACTTTACTATTATTAGTAATACAGACTGTATTTGTCAACAGAGAATGGACATCATGCCATGGTATGGGGGATTGAAATCCATCCAAGACAAAAATTACCAGAATATTTTTGTAAAATTTAGAAGATGTCTTCCTTCATATAATGTTTGATAGATCCATCTACTATTTTGCATAGTACATGTGTGTAAGATCATGTTATGACATCAGTGAGCCATGTCCACATAATCATAACTGTGACTTAGATCATACTACTGGCAGTTTTAATGTTCTCTTGAAGAAAAAAAATATATATCCCAAGATGTGATAAAAGAATATCTGTGCTAATATCACAATAAATTAATGAAACCAAATAGTTTGTTTTGCATGAAAATACTAAAATCTGATTCTAATCATATATGTGCCAATTAGTCCTAATATTAATGATACATCTGGCAAATTGACTGAAACCACTTCTCTTTACTTGTATACTTCTATAATATGAATGGAGAAGACTATTTTCCTTTAATTATTTGGTGCTTCCTCATTTAACGAAAATATTATTATTTTGTAGCACAACAAAGTCTGTTTCAAATTTTTTTAAATGTTAGAAAAAAAATTTCACAAGTGCTCACTAAAAGATACAATGATACAAGTATGAACAATCTTCCATAATTAGTACCATCTCACATTTCACTAAGCTTATCTAGAACCACGCAAAGTGAGGATGTGAACTTACCATGGGAATGTATTGATTTTTAAATTAGTTTGAAACACAACTAGTCCGACTGACGTCACGCCCAGCTGTATATCCAAGTTACTTTGATCCTGGAAGACAAATAGTACAATTTTAAACTTATATTTATAGAAACTTGATTAACTAAATAATTGAGGAGAGGGTCTTTACACAGCTTTTAGCTTTTTGCATCATCCTTTTGGTGGACATATATGTACTGTTCTGCTGAAATCTCAATTTGATGTATTTCATGTTCTTGCCATTAGTAGTAGTATCGTAATCACGGTAAGTCTTGGGACACTATAAGTCTTGGGACACCCTTAATTATTCTCAAAAGTAATTTTTGTATGCCCTATAAAAGTTGGGACACGAAGTTAAAGCAATTTTTTCATGTACTATAAGTCTTGGGACACCTAAAACATTTTTTTTCTTCTACTGATCGATCGGCGTATTTTATCGATTGTAACCTCATGTAAAATAAACAGGACTTCGTGGTTATTAAGGGACTCTCATTATGAATTATTACATGGAAATATTATAAATTATTATAATTTGTTTGAAGAGTCAATAAATATATTGAATTTTTCTCTGTTTTCTTATTATTTCTATCAAAATAAAATACGTATAATTTAATCAGACGATGACAAGAATTGAGCATTAGCGGTATGTTATATCCATTCAACAATAACTTCTCCCTATTGTGCTCTAGTTTACTATTGTCAGTTTATGCATTATTGCATTAAAATTGTCAAAAGTCACCTGTAATTATTGGGGAGTTTTTTTCCCTGAAAATGGAAATACCCAATTCATTACAATGTGATACCAGGATGAGAACAACGAAAATAGAGTTTATTCAACTCTAGCATTTATTGTACGCATGTATACATCATGGCATCACCACGTGTACATTGAAGATTTTACTTGTGATGAATGAAGTATATACATTGGATTCGAATCAATGGCACCACTGCACTAAACTTAAATAATATCTTTAAAATACGATAAAGAAGTTTAAGAAATAATGCTTTTAAAATAAAAACTCCTTGGTAGTTTGTTTGATGTAAGCGACCTTAAATAAGTTCCTGTTTACTCAGCTACAGTAATCATGCTAATATTACGCAGTAGAAGCCAATCACACATCAAAGTACCGGCATTGCTGCCCGACAAAATTCCTCTTTACCCAAGTCAATTTCAGGGTTTTAACAATTAACTGGCCTGGATTGCTGTCGGAAAACAAAATACAAATCCGCCAATTATAAACAAAGGAGATGCCAAAAGAACCAGCTTGCCAAAATCAAAAGTGGAATGAATAATGCGTGGAAAATTATCATTTTGTGAAGCCGAAACACAAAACTAAAATGGATCAATGATGCTCTTAATCGATCTATATTCAGAATTTTAACATATATTACGATCATTCTTTCATGAACATATGACAGTTATTTGAATTTATGCTGGTTATGTGCTTTATATAATTAAACACGCGTGCCTTTTCATATGGATTACATCACTTTGTTGGATCGCTTATACCACTGAAAAACAGTAACTGTTGAGCGCGTGAATCCAAATAAATGAAACGGCAATGAACGTGTAGCTGAAATGTAATCTGGAAGAATGCCATTTGGTAAAAATGATGAACAAAGCAAAATCTGCATCAAATATTTTTGGGAATAAACAAGGATATAAGTGACGCCAAGTATGATTTGCACTGTGTAAGTACTGTACACTATAAGTACAGGTCTTCCGTTAACTGTAAGTGGCCTGTGAATTATAAAGTCTTTATCTTTATTTTAAATCATGTTGGAGAAATCGGAAAATATGCACATGCAAAAAAATAACATAAAACAATCATAGTAGTTTATAACAGTTTATTGAAAAATGACGTGGTAATTGAACGACCTGGTCACTGCTGTGTGACGTATGGCGATCTTCCCAATTTTGTCTTTACATTTTTTTGTGTCTACGAGTTTTGGGACACCGAATATTTGATATATATTACATGCATATAAGTCTTGTGACACGAAAAAAAATTATTATTTTTTGGTGTCCCAAGACTTACCATGATTACGGTAGTAGTAGTAGTAGTATTTTTTACAGTATTACCTCTGTATACCACTATTGATGACAGCCATCAAAGTGTTAAAAAGTGAGGGAGCCTCATAATGAGGGATGTTCCAACAAGGCTATGTCCTGGTAGTCCATTAAAACATTGAAAAAAAGAGTATTTAATGATGTGAAATCACATTATAACTTATGAGAATGAGCCCAGAACTAAATTAAAGTTAAATAAATTAACTCAATATCATCAGACAGGGTCTAACAAATCCTCTGCCCAGAGTCAGCTGACTACCATGTTGCTGGGTCCTGGCTACACAAAAATTCTATAGCATACCTTCCAGATTGCCATATAATCTTAGTTGACAAGTACCGGACTACCTCATTTTTGAGCATATTTCTGCAGTTTACAGTCTAAAGAATTGAGTCTGTGTACTGGACAATTGCTGATACACAATAAAATAGACAAACCTGCATCACTGCTAGAAACCTATTCTATTGTCTGCTGGACATCAACCAACAGTTAATCTGCTAATACACACTCATACCTTGTGCTATTTGGCCAAGGCGAAGTAACCCTACGTGCAGTTTTTACAAATGTATTGGCCCTTTTTTGGTTTGGGAGGTTTAAACAAAAATCTCTTGAAATCAAGTGAACTGTGGAAACTCCCATTGAAAGACTGGCAGTAGGGGTGAAACGATCCACCGATGCATTGATGCATCAATAACTTTGCCATTTTGATATACGATACAATATGTGCAGAATCAATATATCGTAACACTTGTCATATAACTGTTGCTTTTACTCTTCAACGGCCATGGATAATCATTATTATTTACCTCTTTATTCTTTAAATGTATATCAATATGTATCATATGTTGTGTGTCACAATATGCATCATTATATGGCACAGGCATATCGTTTCACTCCCTATTTGGCAAGCTGCTACATGAGACAATGAATAAATAAACACAAAAATACTCACCAAGGATTGTTCTTAGATCAAATCTATTTCATTTGTTTGAAATGATTTATTTCATAAAATTTCAGTTTTATTTCCACAAACACAAAATTGCCATTTTGTGTGTGTGTGTGTGTGTGTGTGTGTGTTCTTTGATTCGAAGTGAACACTACTGATGGTAACACACCATTACAATGCACAGAGTTTTGAAGAGTTTTAAGTAGACAATATTGGTCACAGGAACTATTAGCTGCACTCCTCAAAATATTTTCTTCAAACAATTAAAAAATGTATACATATATATCATGTTTTTTATGCTGGGACTGATATCATGGGAGGCAACCTGACACATTAGAAAGAAAAAACAATATGAAGTTGTTATATTGGGAAATAAGTGAAAACAACAAGAGATCTCCATTCTGTTGATTCTTCCTTTTATTTACCTACATAAAAACTTTAACACTGAGGTTAATCTAAAACTTTAACACTGAGGTCAATACAAAACCTTAACAGTGAGATTGATTTAAAACTTTAACATTGTGGTCTGTTTAAAACTTTAACAGTGAGATTAATCTAAAACTTTAATATTGAGGTTAATCTAAAATTTTAACACTGATGTTACTATAAAACTTCAATATTGAGGCTAACCTAAAACTTTAACATTAAGGTTAATCTGAAACTTTAACATTAAGGTTAACCTAAAACTTTAACATTAAGGTTAATCTAAAAATTTAACACTGAGATTAATTTAAAACTTTAATACTGATGTTAGTCTAAAATTTTAACATTGAGGTCAATGTAAATCTTTAACATTGATGTTAATCTAAAACTTTAACATTGAGATTAATTTAAACTTTAACATTGACATTAATCTAAAACTTTAACATTGAGATTAATTTAAACTTTAACATTGAGATTAATTTAAACTTTAACATTGAGGTTAATATAAAACTTTAACATTGAGGTCAATGTAAATCTTTAACATTGATGTTAATCTAAAACTTTAACATTGAGATTAATTTAAACTTTAATATTGAGATTAATTTAAACTTTAACATTGACATTAATCTAAAACTTTAACATTGAGATTAATCTAAAACTTTAACATTGAGATTAATTTAAACTTTAACATTGAGATTAATTTAAACTATAACATTGAGGTTAATATAAAACTTTAACATTGAGGTTAATTTAAACTATAACATTAAGGTTAATCTAAAACTTTAATATTGAGATTAATTTAAACTTTAACATTGCAGTTAATCTAAAACTTTAATATTGAGATTAATTTAAACTTTAACATTGCAGTTAATCTAAAACTTTAATATTGAGATTAATTTAAACTTTAACATCAAGATTAATCTAAAACTTTAACATTGAGGTTAATCTAAAGCTTTAATATTGAGATTAATCTAGGATGTGGAAGGATGTACAGATGGATGCCAAAGTTATCGGTATGTTGAGCTTCTGCCGAAGAAGGTTCAGCAAAAAATAATTACCAAATTGATCTGTAAAAACATTTTCCATATCATTTTCTGGGAAAATATAACAGATTTAGAAAAAAAAAAACTCCAATGTGTGGAATCATGACAGGAAAACCAACCACCCATCCACTCATCCATCCAACTATCTGTGAAATATACAGAATTTTCTTAAAATTTACTCTTTTCTGGGCTACCAATTGCTTCTGCCGCACTACCAGAAATCTTTCTAGCTAGTCCAGGCTACCAGTATATTTTAAATTTGTTGGACTCTACGTCAAAGGTAAAAAAATATTTCTGAATGCAAGGTTAAATACACATTTATATTATGCTGACAGTGAAACAATTTTCAAGTTTTATTTGCCAAATGAAGTAAATCATGAATGTAATTTAAATGATGATATGGTTTATATCTATTTTTCTTTTGTACACTTTGAATCAATATTACAACTATTCAAATACTGATTCTTATATGTGATACAAAAAAGTATGGTGTTTGGTGTTTTGTGGCACAGCAACACAAGTACGTTATTTAGTGCTGTAGCAATTGGAGCAAAGTGTTTAGCTCAAGGACACATCATGGTAACCAAGCTGGGCTGATCCGATGTCAGGATTCAAATCTGCATTTTTCTGATCTCAAGTCCAGCACTGAGCAACCATGGTTCCTGTCTCCATTAGTAACGTCTTACGATATGTGGGAGGGTGCATTGGGCATATTCTACATCCCAAACCCACAGAGGGGAAATAAAAAACAACGAACAGAATGATAATAGCCAGAGAATACATGTACTGCATGCTTATACTGAAAAGCTATACAGAAACTGACTTATATTCTGCCTTTAACATGTGCTTATTTACCATATTCAATGTAATATCCATACTGTGTACTTAACAAATTCTCATGTGGGTAAATTCCATGAGGTTAAAGGTTATCATAATAAACACACACATACAATGTCATAAACAGTGTCCCCCCAACACATGTATGCACATACAAAAAAGTTTGCTCCCTTTCTCTACATTGATAGCTTTCCACTTTGGTGGTCCTTTCTCCCAATATGCTCCAGCCCAATAAAATACATTCAAGAACCATTTCTGAGACCAATTTAACCCGATGCCCCAGCCCAAAAAAATACACTCAAGAACCATTTCTGAGACCAACTTAACCCGATGCCCCAGCCCAATAAAATACATTCAAGAACCATTTCTGAGACCAATTTAACCCGCAAAGTTATGTAGTAATGAGACAACAGGGATGTGTGGTGATATGTTATTAAACAATAATGATGTTCAAGCAGATTTTAGCAGCTACTTATCTCTTACAAAGTGTACTTGGTCTGAGACATGCATTTAAAAGCAAATTTGTTGTGAATATGGACTAAAACCAGTGTGTGCACTTATTAAAGCTTGTGCATATAGTACATTAAATACAGTATTAGTTTTCAGTAATTAGTGATTAATAATATTTGCATAATATTTAATAAAGTAAAGGGCAAAAAGAAAAATGAAATAAAATTATAATGCAAGAAAAGCATGAGATAACATCACTAAGCAAGAGTTACATCCCTTTACATCAAACCAACTCCACAAAAATATGAGTGCAAAAAAATTAAACTGACTGCAAACTCTTAAATATAACTTTCATGTGTAAGCTCAAACAATCCTTCAGAAGGCAATCCACATACCATACTCCCAAATTTTCAAGCCAAAACTCAAATCAATACAAAATAGTTAAACTTGACTTAAATATATTTTATGTCTGCATCATAAAAATGACAATTAATTGTATTCAAGAAGTACCAATCTGCGTGGACTTTACTGTTGCTACAAATTATGAATGTAAATACCCAACAAATAATAACCCATATGTGAAGACAGAAGTATCAATTCCCGATCCGTGGGATATCCACTAAATATAGCAATGACAAATTATCCTTTTCTGTAAAACCTTAGAATTTGATAACCACAAAAATAAATGAATAGGCAGATTACCAATTCTAATATTTTGCTTTACACATAAACAACCAGGAGGAATAAAAGATTGGTCTGGTATAGTGTTCTAATGCACAGCAAAACAAGTACATTATTTAGTGTTGTGGCAAATGGAGTAAAGTGCCTTGCCCACGGACACTCAATGGTAGCCAACCAGGGCTGATCTGATGGTAGAATTAAAACTTGCACCCTTTCAATTTTGATTCCAGCACACTAACCACTGAACCAAGTCAACTCCTGCCACCATTAGTTGCCCCTTAGGACATGCAAGAGAGCACACTAGTCATATTCTACATTCCAAAGTCTGCAGGGGATTGTAGCTACTTTTGTAAAACGATATAAAACTACTATTATGAAAGCTAAATGTATACTAATGTGTTCAGTCTTCTTTAGACAATAATGAAGAATTAAAGTAACCTTTATTTTCCATTTTTTAAAAAAAACAAATAGCGCTAGTAACAACATGTTCTTCTTTGAGAGAATATGACTATAAAGAACTTGATAGAGGACACAAATATTTTAAACATATATTCTGTACTTTAATACATGCAACCAATCATCACAAAAAATGTTTGGCTTTGAAAGACTTAGTTCAAAATACTATAGGAGAAAAAGTATATCGTGTCCACAATAGCTTCTTTCTTTTCTAATTTACTGGTCTGCTACAAGTATATTGATTTTCCTTTTCAACATGTCATCACTGCACAAAGAGTGTAACCAATCTTAAAATATTACAGGACAAAATTAATTACAATAAAATGATTAATTTATAAAAGACCAACATTTACTCAAAAGATCTAATGATACACTAGATACAGAAGATTACATACAATACTGCTATTTTTCATTTCTCCACACATCATGGTGGAACAGTTCATCCCATTCAGTGTGTCTGAGATAACTTGCCTTGCTGACATATGCCTAACAGCCAAATGCAAGAGCAGTTGACCATGAAATCTGGAATAGTAGTATGCATTCTGTAGAAATTGCTTCCAGTTTTGTTGATTGTACATTTTATGAAAACAACTGGGTCCTGATTTATCAACTTTTTTTTTTTTTTTTCATCCACAGTTGATGCAGAGCAGCATCATTTGTAATATGTTGAAAGGCATTTATGCATGGAGACTTTCTGTAAAATTAGGTTAAATTCTGACGAGTGCTCTTTGAGCTAATGTAATTTCAAAGTCTCACTGTTTTTAGAAAGGGTGATGATATCTGAAGGTGAATTGGCATCATTTGTAAAAACCAAAAGGCCTTCATGCTAGGATGCTTTCTCGCAAATTTTGGTCAAATTCTACTGAGTGGTTCTTTGGAAGTCGTTAAAAAGCTTCTCAATATTTTTAGGAACAGCGGCCATATCTGATGATGAACCTGCATCATTTGTATGAATTTTTAAGGCATTAATGCCAAAGTGCTTTCAGTCAAATTTGGTGAAATTCAGTCTAGTGGTTTTTGAGAAAAAGTTGTTTAAATGTTTTTTCTATTTTAGTAACAGCAGCTATATTTGATGGTAGAATGACATCATATTTATACATTTGAAAGTCTATTATGTTATGTCGCCTTCTGTCAAATTTAGTCAAATTCTGCTGAGTGGTTTTTGAGAAGTTGTTCAATCTTTTTCTATATTTAGTAATGGTGGCCATATTTGATGACAGATCAGCATAATTTATACACATTTGAAAGGTTATCATGCCAGGATGCTTTCTATCATATGTTGCTCAGGAGTTTAGAGAGGATGTAATTAAAGGTTTTCTTCTATATTTAGTAACAGCAGCCATCACTGATGGGAGCTTGGCATCATTTGTAAGAATGTGAAAGGACTTTATGTCAGGGTGCTTTTCTGTCAAATGTGGTCAAGTTATGTTACCCAATTTGATGGCAGATTGGCATCATTTGTACAAATCTAAAATGCCTTCATGTCAGGATGCTTTCTGTAAAATTTGGTCAAATTCTATTCAGTGATTTTTAAGAAAGGCTGTGAAAGGTTTAACTATGTTTTTTTTTTAATAACAGTTGGCCAACAATGAATCGGTTTAAATCTAATGATCGATAATCAGTTCACATGAACCAATCAACCATCGATTTTAATCAGTTCGTGACATTTTATATATTTTTCATGGAAAATGTAATTTTCACTAAGTTGAAAGCATTTCTCTGTCCGTGAATTCATGAAATTATTACTGTCACCAGGTTATCTCATAAAAAACTGCAGGTGTCTGAATTCATGAAATTATTACTGTCACCAGATTATCACATAAAAAATGCAAGTATCTGGTACTGGTAATCAGCAACCAATAAGAGTACACGTCTGAAATGGTTTATCATTGATCTAATGAACATTTTAAAGTGTACAAAATATTTCAATGAAGAAAACAATAATTATAATTGATTATTGAAAATAATAATCAAATGCTTGGTCATTTGGCATTTGAAACCAATCGTCAAAAATTTTATTTTTAATTTTCACACCACTAACTGTGGCAAATATTTAATGACGGCTTACCATCATTTGTACAACTTGAGAAGTCTTTCAGTGAACCCCCCCCCCCATGTTGATATAGCTATCCATTCAGGAGTAGTGACTATGAAAATTTTTAAAGATGGCTGCCCAGTTTTTAAGTTTGCAATGTGGAGTTTTTTTTTCTTTAATTCTATTTTTTCTATCTTCACCCTCACTGTCATGCATGGAGAAAAGAAACATCACATGAGCTGTACTGTAGCTCAAATTTGCTCTCACTAATTAGTCAATGTATCTTTCAAGTAAATTTCTAATACAGTTTATCTACTACATAACAATCTGTTAAAGCAGACCCTCAAAATTTCATTAACTCCAACTTGTACATGATAAGAGGCAATTACACTGATCTTCAAGGTTTGGCAATGTAAGAGGAATCAGTTCAAGGGATATAACTCTAAATAGGCTTTGCGGGAATAAGTAATATAAAGCAATGGGGATTTACTTATTTTCCTTCCTTTGAAATTCTAAGCCCCACTAGCTATGTTTGGTCATAATCTGTGGTCAATAGACACAAAGACTTAACCTTACCTATTGATCTGTAAGAGCAAATTTGAGTATCCAATGTTTAGTAAACATCTAAGTGGTGAGTTACTCACTGACAGCACAGCACCATACCAAAATGTTAGCAGAGGGAGTATTAATACTAGATGGCACAGCAACACACACTGCAGTGGTGGCTGTTCAGTTAGCAAGCTTACCCTTACCCTAGCATTGTGTAAATCTACACCATACATCTCCAGCCTCTTGGCCTTGTCGAGGTAATTATACTCAGCATCTGCAGGAGTCTGACCCCTGAAATATCATGCATTATTATTAGTAGTGATAGTAGCATTTATATTTTTCCTGCCTCACCACATCCCATCAAATTAAAACAAGCTTATGTGTTGCATCTATGTTCGTCGTCGTCGTCATCGTCATCATTATCATCATCATAATCATCAACAATGCTTTAGCAAACAAGATAAAATTACCTAATATTTTTTAAAAAGTAGCTTGAAATAAAATCAAAACTAAAATGTGTTCATGGAACACAGATGCCCTGTGACTGCCCAAAATGACCTAAATGCAAAATTTAACCAAGGTGTGATGGATGGATGGTTGGATGGATTGAAAAGGGTAACACTATATGCCCCTACCACTATCATAGTGTGGCACAAAAATTGTTCAAGACATTCGATGATGATTAAAAACACTATATGTCAGAAAATTAATACTGCTATCTTCTAGTTAGTATGTTGCCAAGGCAGGTAATGAAAATATTTATGAAGCCTATTTACATACAGGAAATTTTGTCTTGCCTGTTTGAACATTACCCAACAGTAGCAAGATTAATAATAACCCAAGTAGCAATCACCAAAATTAAACCTCTGTTGATACTGCTAGTTCAAAGTGCATGCATGTAAAGTAGCTAATTCAAACAATGATATAATCAATATGAACAACAAGAGTCCCTCGAAGGAACTAACACTCTACTGGCTGAAAAGAGTTACCAAAAATTCAAGATAAGCTTATTTCTTCCTTTTAACTGCTGAGTGTTGAAAGTATCTCCAATATTCTTCAGCCATAACAAGATTTTTAAATTAGCTGCTGTGGTGGTCATATTGGATATCAGATTGTCACCATTTTCATTTAGGACCAAATAGACATCATTAGAAGTCTTTTGGTGAAAATTCTGTGTCAATATGACCATCCATTCAGGTGGAGTAGTGACAACAAGATTTTCAAGATGGCCATTATGGCAGCTATACTGGATGTACGACTGGCACTATTTTTATTTTGGACTAGGTATGATACGAAGTCTATTGGTGAAAACTCCATGTTGATATGGTCATCCATTTGGGAGATGTGGAGATAATATTTTCAAAATAACCACCATGGTGGCCATACTGAGTGTCTGTCTGCATCATTTTCATTTAGGACCAACCAGACACCAAAAGAACTCTTCTAATGAAAACCTCAATGTCAGAAAGACTTTCCATTTAAGAAGAGTAGCAACAACAAGGTTTTCAAGATGGCCATATTGGACATTAGATTGGCACCATTTTAATTTAAGATGAACAAGACACCTTAAGAAGTCTCCTGGTAAAACCCCCCTGCTGATATGATTTCTGTTTTGGTGGATTAACAATAGCAAGATTTTCAAGATGGCTGCCATGGTGGCCATATTGGATATCAGCTTGGCACCATTTTCATTTAGGACCAACTAGACATCATGATAAGTCTTTTGGTGAAAGCACAATTGTCAATATGACCAGCCATCTAGGAGAAGCAGAAATAGCAAACTTTTCAAGATGGCCATTGTGGTGGCCATATTGGAGGTGAGATCAGCACCATTTTCATTTACAACCAACTAGACGTCATAACAATTCTTTCAGTGAAAACTTTATGTTAATATGACCATTCATTCAGGAGAAGTGATAACAAGAGTTTCAAGATGGCCACTGTGGTGGCCATATTGGACGTCGGAGTGGCACCATTTTCATTTATGACCAACTAAACATCATAAGAAGTCTTTTAGTGAAAGCCCCATGCTGATATGACCATCTATTCAGAAGGAGTAGCGATAACAAGATTTTCAAGATGGTTGCTGTGGTGACCATACTGGATGTCAGATCTGCATAATTTTCATTCAGAACCTACTAGACATCATAAAAAGTCTTTTAGTGAAAGCCCCATGTTGATATGATGACCCATTCAGAAGGTGTAGCAATAACAAGATTTTCAAGAAAGAGTGCCATTTTTCATTTAGGACCAACTATACCATGGGATGAATGTGTTTGCCACATTTCATGGCAATCCTCCAAGTAGTTTAGGAGGAGTAGCGATAATAAATGTGTGCTAACAGACAGACAGACAATGGACAGACCATCCCATAAGCTCCCTTAGTCTATGACCAGTAGAGCTAATCAAAACATCAACAACAATAATAAATATCATTCAGACTGATGATAATCAAGTATTAATACTAATATCTTTGTTAACTGATCACTGATAGTGCTCAACTGAAAATGAACAGTTCATATTGTCTGGCACTCTTTTTTAAACCTGCTCTGGATCCAAAGAATTTCATACCACCTGGGTTGTGTTATGGTGGTACTTTGACCAGGTATACGTTTCACTTTGGTCATTGTTCTAGCATTCTTATGACTTGGGTATGACCTTCTGATGTCAATGGTCTGATCAGAGTGTAACTGAGGTCTATCCTCTCTTTGACAGAAGGAAACAAAAAATTACATGAGGAAACCATATTTGCTACAGTTTATGTACTGAATCAAGATTGCCAACAGGAAGTTGCCATCTTTGTTCCTACACTGCCTCTTTTATAAGTGCCCAAGACCAAATTTGTTTTTCAATTACAGCATTTCTCCCATGATAAGACAAGGAGGCCAGCCTAATACATTTTATCAAAAAGTAGATGGTTGGCTTATTGTTAGAGATATCCTTGGTAAATATTAGCCAAACTTTTGAATAAATAGTGGATGGGTTTATCATCAGATAAATATGATAATTCTCTATTGAAAAAGATTCCTTTGGTCAGAGCATCGAACACACCACTGAACAAAAATACAAACCTGTGCTTTTTATGATGCTCAGAAACTTCCTTCTCAAAATCTTCTGACTGACTTGGAAAAAACCTGAATTCTGACAAATACCCATCTACATGTTCCTCTGGATTGTAGTCACCCAACTCCGCTAGAAGGATAAAAGAAAAATGTCACAATCAAATTCATGTTTACTGTTTTTTTAGCCGCATATACCATCAATTCATTTCCATAAATCTTAATTTTAATTGTTTTCCTTGGTTACATAAATTTTTATATAGGGAAAGGATCTCCCAAAACTGGTACCCCATGAAAACTGGTACCCCATGAAAACTGGTACCCATGAAAACTGGTACCCCATGAAAAATAGTAAATTCATAGTAATTCACACCCAGCTGTGGACAATGCAGACTCTGGGGTATGTTTTGGAACTGTAACAGAAAATTGGTTCACCTTTATTCTGTTCATTAGGTGTATTTATAATGTTGGTTACAAAAAAAAGAAAGGGATTCATGCTTAGAAATCAGCTGAACCAAAGCTGCCTAGTGGGAATCTGGCCAAACATTATTTCTGGTCATAAATGCCAAAATGCACTCCAGGTATGATATTTCATATAATGCACCAAATTTATATGGGTCTATGCTGTTTTGCAGTTCGGTGTACAATACAAACAAGCATATTATAGTATTATCTTCATGTATATAAAACCATTATTGAAACACTAAATATACCAGAAGAATTTTTTTTTGAAAGCAAAAATCTTGTCTTTCCCCTATTCACCATGACAATTACAATATATACTCACTTTTAAGTCTAGACCAACTGCAAACAACATAGACCCTGGCCTGCTGTCACATAATGCGCCAGCAGATCAGAGTCTATGCTGTTTGTTCTACTGATTACTCCTAACAAACTGCATAGACCCATATCTACCAATGCATTATGCAACAGCAGATCTGGGTGTGCAGTTTGCAGTTGGACTCAACTTATAAACAAGTATATGCAGTAATATTAATGTCATTCTGTGACACTGGCACTTAGATGGTAAGTAATAATCTAGCAAGGTGACTGAAATGAAATTTTTGTAGGAAGTGTGATACAGTGGTCTCCCTTTTATAAGTCCACCACTTCTGCAGCAGAAAAGTGGCCTTATGAAAGCGGTGGCCTTTCTAAAGGGATCACACAGCTGTGAATGATAATTATACAGAATGTAAGAAAGGTCCAACTAATTATCAAATATTGAATCCTTTCATTTAAAAATCACTTGCATATTATAGAATCAATGTGATAAAACCTATCTTAATGTAATTTAAAATAATCATGAATAATCATCAATCGCAGTGCAAAACCATTCAAGAACCTTGTGAATAGAATCTGGGTGCAAACATCTGGCTGTAACTATCATTGTCTGTCTATTCCATTTTCCCACTGCCATGGATTGAATAATTGATAATGTCTATTTGAATCTTTGTGGTGTCCAATATCTCAGCAATGATCGTAGAACTCTCCCTCTTATCATTTAGTCAAATCGCTTTCCCTTTTCCTTCTAAACTGGGAATGTCTGACAATATTTTGCACTTTTTGCAACAATGTATTCTTTCATCGGTAACTAGACCTCTGTCAAATGATTTGTAGCTATTACACGAAATGATCTGTTTACAAAGGAAGTGAGCTTGTCACACGACTGACTGGTTAGTCTGGTACCCATTCAGGTGAAGTTCGTAATCTAAGAGAGAGAAGCCACAACGGCCAACGTACCATTTTTACTTCATGGCAACCAGCAGGACGTTGCAAGGGGCAGGCGATATGGGTGACCGCCTAGGGCACCATTCCACAGAGTTTGCGATATCTTTTTCTGAGTGGGGGGCGCCAAGGCGCTGATTGCCCATTTCGTCCAGCGCAAACTTGCGACGGCCCTGGCAACCAGACATGCTGACTTGAGCTGAACAATACTGTGATTATCAGCAGTTAGCTTTTATCATGTTGATAATTATTGGTGGAAATAACAGACTAATTATCACAGTGACAAAAGCTGACATATAAGGAAGACATAGCAGTAAGGATAATCCAAGTACTTACCTCTTTGTATGGATTAAAGTTAGGTACTTTATCAGAATGTTGGAACAAATGTCAAAGTGTTGAATTTAGAAATCAACAAATATTCATAAGACTTCCATTTGTAAACCCCAAAAATGTATCCACTCAAAGACTAAATCTGACATTTTTTGCACTAACATGCTGGCTGCTGGCCACGTTAGAGGGGTGACCATCCTAGAGGGGGGTACTTTTGAAAACAAACTCATCTATGTCAAGGGATTCTGGCCTTACAAACCTCTTGGCCACTGTTAAGAGGGGCCAAATGTATAGAAAGCCCCCTTAGGTCAAAGGTCAATATTTTGTGCCTAGAAAGTGGAGTCCTTATGTGAGAAAGATCTTTTTAATATCATCAGACCATATGTGACCTGATTTTGGTCCTGATACAAGGTCACTAGATGATACTTTGTGCACAGGAATGGATGTTAACTTGTATGTAATATTTTGTGAATTCATTATTTTTCATGGGGTACCATTTTTTGTGTATTTTGTTGTTGCTAGAAACTACATGTTAATAAACCCAACGAACAATGATCCTTCCAGAGTCCACAAATCTGAGTACCTACACAACTCTCGTTTTCTTGCACAACCACAAAAATGAATATCCACAAAAATTTGAGCACTGCCCCATTAGTAAACTGTCACTTTTGTTACACAGAAAATTGGGTCAAGGTCACAAACATCTAAACAGATTGTGTGATCCCCTATGGCATCTGCATATCAACTTTGGTTCAGTTTGATCAAACTATACTGGAGATATCTGCTTACAAGCTGATGTATTTCTCGTAACACAAAGTACTGCTCTGCGACATTGAAAATAAGGCCACAGTCCCCAAAGCTTAATCAGGTCTTGAAAACCACTCACGGTATCTAAAAATTCAAATTGGCCTTGTTTGGTACAATAGATTTTGGACATCTTGTTTACAAGGTAAGCGTGTCAGCTGGCCAGACAGCGCACAATAAATATTTCTTCCTCCCATTGGGAGAGACATAATTATAAATTTTGTTTAGAAATTGTGTAAACAAAATTCTCTTTGGCACTACATCACACAACTGCTTAAATGTTTCCAAAAAGTTATTGTGAATTCTTTTGCTGTAAAGTCTGACGCTGAGTTGATCAGATTGATCATTACATTCACAAAAAGTGTAAGAATTCGATCAGATTGATCATTACATTCACAAAAAGTGTAAGAATTCATTATTTTACCTGCTACTGATTTCTTTCTCTCTCTCTCCCACTCACCCCCCCCCCCCCCCCATGCTAATTTCAACTTCAGATCTTCAGTCATTGCTGTTCACTTAAGAGGAATTATTGCACATGCATGCTAATTTTTGTTTCAATCCACTGATGGAAACTGAATGAATAACAAAAGAAACAAAATAACCCAAAATTTTGTGTTTGTAAAACATCTATGCCCCCACTGCACCACTGCAGCCCAAAATTAATGTCCAAAACAATTCAAAAATTGAAGAAAAAAATGAAAAATTGATATAATGGCACGAAAATTAATTCAGGTTATCTACATATACATTCAAATATGCCTAACAAACTTTGCTTGTCTATCTCGAGTGTTTCTTGATGAATCATGCTAACAAAGTTAAAAAATGTGTAAAAGGCTTTAAAAATTGCAGAAATGGCCTGAAAATGTAACCATTTACATAATAATACAAAAAAAAACTATCAAATTTCATTTTGTCTACCTCAAGTGGATTTTCCTTAAGCATACAAACAAGGTTTTTGTCAAAAAGTCTATGTCAATAAAGTTCAAAAATGTGTAAGAAAAAAACTGAAAAACTGCTGTAGTGACCTGAAAATCTAATCAGGTCATCTACATATGGATATAAAAATGCTAGGAAATTTAAACTGAGTCATTATTGTAAATCTTGCTAAGAAGCATCTCGGAACAAATGGACAGACATGACCAAACCAAGATGCCATTGCAAGCGGTAGAGGCATACAAATAAATTGCCAAAATTTACTTTCAGATGACACCATTTGCTGCACAGGCACTTGTATGTACATGTATATGGCATAGTGACCACTCTATCATGCCACATGGATGATGACAGTATCTTACCATGAATGAATACTAAACAAAATTGTATATGTTGGTCATTTGGTCCACTTTAAAAGCAACTCTTGCCATCCAAATAATTTTTTCCAACACTAATTTCCAAGACTGAATATCCATGTTTATAATCATATAATGCATGTTATTATACTGTACATGATGTATATTTAATAAATGCAAAGAATGACAGCAACAATTCAAACCTTCCAGATCCTCAGACATGGACAGGTTGAAATCATCAAACTTTGAGTAGTGCACCACCATACTGAGGGAATATCAAAACAGGCCTGAATTTCACCAACAGAGCTTAAGTCTATGTTTATAATCCAGTTATAGATTGGCTGATATTTAGGCTTGACTTAGAACTGACCAATTAAATGTCATAAATCTAAACTTAACTTAAGACCTGAGTTGGTGAAAATGAGGATTGGTAACATATTTAAATAAATATGCAAATTTACAGAGACTTTGCAATGGCACAAACAGTGAAAACGGCTGTACAATTTTTTCTTCTTTGCTATAACATTAACAAAAGTCAATGCAATAATTACTAAAATATTCATCAGCAACTTACACTGCACAGCATAACTGGCTAACAAGACTGCTGTACTCCTGGGACATTGCAAGCTTCCTTCCACAATATCACGTTTGACTTGAAGAAAGAAGTGATACCTGAACATGAAACAAAAGAAATAAGATAAGTTTTGGGGTTTTTTTGGTTTAAATAGCACTTTTAACACATTACTGGCTATATCAGGTCAAGGAAATGGTGCTAAGTGCCCTTCCCAAGGACACACCAAGGCAGCCAATCCACTTTTAACGCATTACTGACTATATCAGGTTGAGGAAATGGTGCTAAGTGCCCTTCCCAAAGACACACCAAGGCAGCCAATCCACTTTTAACACATTACTGACTATATCAGGTCAAGGAAATGGTGCTAAGTGCCCTTCACAAGGACACACCAAGGCAGCCAATCCACTTTTAACACATTACTGGCTATATCAGGTCAAGGAAATGGTGCTAAGTGCCCTTCACAAGGACACACCAAGGCAGCCAATCCACTTTTAACACATTACTGGCTATATCAGGTCAACGAAATGGTGCTAAGTGTCCTTCCCAATGACACACCAAGGCAGCCAATCCACTTTTAACACATTACTGACTATATCAGGTTGAGGAAATGATGCTAAGTGCCCTTCCCAAGGACACACCAAGGCAGCCAATCCAAAATAAGATAAGAGGAACTTGCTATTTGAAAAGAGAATTCATACTAGTGAAGGGTGTAAGTACCAAAATATAGTACTTGAGTATTCAAAGTGACAGACTTAACTCAGTCTTGAGCACTTGGCACTGTGATCACTGGCAAACTCTATTCAGAAAACATGTCTACTCTCCCTTTCCCAGGAGCTTTTTAAAAATTCAAAAACAAAATATTTGTACATTTCACATCGATATGAAGCAAAAATTTTGCTTCTGTATTTAATATATGCACACTAAAGACTGCATATCAATCAGAAAAATCCATGAGAAAAAAAACTGTGAAGGTGTGCAATTTTTGGTTGACCGATCTGTGCTCTGTATTCCTTTTAAGCACACTGCATCATAGCCAGCAAATGCAAACATGTCCATGGGTCGGTGAAACGTAAGAAAACTGGCTGGCATTATTTAAAGGTGGATAAATAAGAAGGTGCTTGAAAACTATTTAACAAAATGTCAAATTGTTAGCTCCCAAAAAGGTACAGCTTAGATTGGTCTATGTGCAGTATAGCTTGAGAAATCAGTGTCGATTAAAAAGTAGTTTATGTGTAAGTGTTAACAGTTGTGTTATAAAATAGCACTCTATAAACATCTCACATATACACAATATACAAGAAAGAATAGAAGCCTCTGTGGTTGCACTAAGGCAAATTTGACTTCAGTGAAATATTTAAAAATTGAAAATAACACATCTACAAAATTGTCGTATTTTCTCCTTTATTGACAAGCATTCAAGTCCCAAATTTGGTCTCAAATCTAAGATGTACACTACACTTACTCAGGTACTGGAGTATTTGTTGTATCACTAGAGGGGTGCACTAAATATGAATAATGATTTGAAAGGAGCAGCCATTTTTTAGACTAGGGGGAACAAAAATTGAGCAGTGATACCATCAAACTAAGAAACATTGTTTTCTCCAGTGTTCAAAAAAAAGCATAGGGCCTATACTGGGTTGAGTCTATGGAACTGTTCCCACTTTCAGGGGGCCCTACCTATTATTTTATTACTTACTTATTAATTGCTTATTAAATCACCACAATTTTAAACAGGTACACAAAGTTCCTGTAATTACTGCAGTAAATTCATAGCAGAAGTTCTCAATACTAAATCACTGTTCAATTATTATCATATCGTCTTATTCAATAGCAGTGCCTACACATAACTCCATCGTGGGTGTTTTCTTTCAATTGCTGCACAGATGTAAAAAAAAAATTTTTTTATTTTGGCCGTTGTGAAGCCAACATTTTCATTCAGCATACGAGTACTGTGATTATTCCATTTTCTTGTGCATTCTTTAGACCTGATCAGCTGAACTATCTCTCCCACACTTGTATTAGATGCTGAGGCAATGTCCCAATTGTCACTGTCATTAATTTCATTCCCTATGGTCTCTAAATACATACCATATATACTCGCTTATAAGTCGACGTTTTTTACTTAACATTTGATTCCTGCAGAGTAGGGGTCGTCTTATAAGCGTGACATTAAAAAAAATACAAATCTTGGGGTAATGTTGGAAACTCTTGATGTTTGCAGTACATAAAAATACTGTCAATTCATATATTTTTACGCTTTCATGCCACTATTCCTATGCAGTAATGCATATATGGTATGCACTGTGTTTATCCGTTTCTTAACTGTATTCATTACACAATACATGTATCTACAGTTATTTGGATTTTAATAATTTGAAAATATTACCGGTAAATTAAATACTACCTATCGCAAAATGAAGTGTCCATCAATGTTTACTGTGGGTGTTTACTAGTAAGTATATTGCTTCCATTTTCGTGCCAGTCCAAACAACCTATATTTAATATTTGTGTTTTGCTGTATAAAGACTGTGCTTGATGCAATAAAAGTTTTCATTTAATTTGTATTTTGGTTTTCCTCAAGTCAGATTTCCCAATTTATCTGCCAGTGCACGTGGGCCAATAAGCCTTTGGCTTGTAAAGGGACTCACTTTGTTTTCAAGTTGACAATCCTTTTGATCGAGCCGCGAATCTATACTTGTTCAGTGCCAAGTAGAGTTCTACAACTTCCTGTGCATATACTTTGACCTTAATCACTTTGCTTGTAAAGGCACCACACTCTTTGATTTCCCACGTGACAAGCCTTTGATCAGGCCGCGAGTTTGATACTTGTTCAGTGCCAAGTAACAGAGGGTGGTTATTTGAACTCCCTGTGATCTTGCCGCTCAATTGACATGTGTTCAGTTGCAGCCTTTAATAGATTTCTGACTTATGATCAAAGTGTTACTCACAGAGTCCAAGCTCAGTCTCTGCATAAGCACCCGCATATGACAGTAAAGCCGAGGAATCGGAGTCAGACGAGATTTACGATGACTAGACGACGACGATTTACAATGACTAGACGACAATGTAGGATTTCAGAACTTTATCAGACAATGAGGATTAATTCTTGGACTTTGTACCAGATGACATCAGATAGTGACATTTATAGGATACCGTGAATCACAAAAAAGTGGACTTAACTTTCATTGTTTATTTGTACGACGTGTGGAATTAACATATTACGGGATATTGTGAATCGGATCATTCTGAACTTCTATTTTTATACCGGTATGTGACCTAATTGAATTCGTGGATTTATCATATAAATGGATTTAAAATGTCAAGCATTATGGATTTCAATGGACTTTATTACACAAAGATGGACAAATTGTAAGTTGTCAATTTATTTGTGACATATTTCACTCAATAATAGAATTGTATTTTACACTGGTTTTGTCTTTATTTTTCTTAACTATCCAGTTTGGCTTGTTTATATTTCCAAAGTGCATTTCTGACTCGCTAAGAATTTAACCCTTTCAGACCGATCCGACTTGCAAAATACACCCCGACTTATAGGAGGGTCAAAGAGAAATTCACTTTTTGCAGCCCTAAAATGGGGGGGGGGGGGGCGACTTACAGTCGAGTCGTCTTATAATCGAGTATATACGGTAGTACCTGCATCTGTACCAAACCATCAGTTGTTCTCACCTTCATTGACTTAAGTATTCAGCATGAAAAAGTTCTATATTCTTTATGTTTTGCTCACTTAGAGTTTTATCAATGCATGAGGTAATCTTGATCAATGAAAAGCTTGCCACTTGGCCTGAGTGAAAAATCAAGTGCATTGATGATTTTAGTCGACTTGCCTAATAGTCAGGACATAGAGCACAAACTTGCAAATGATTTAGAAGGTTCTTTTTTGAGCAACTTTTAGGATGAATTGCTGACATTTGTGTACACCCTTTCAAATTTTACTGTAAAAAATGGCACAAGTGCGCAGACTGGAAAGAAATCTGAACAAATGTGCACTATGGATGGATGGAAATACCAATACTATATCAACCACTTTTTACACAAAGGCAGGGGACAACAAACTATAACATGGTCAAATATGTAAATATTTCCATAAATGTCAACAAAAATGCCATTAGATTTCCACAGTAAATCTAATGAAGCAACAACAAATCAACATGTATGAAGCAACAACAAATCAACATGTATGAAGCAACAACAAATCAACATGTATGTAGCATAAATAATAACAAGATCCATACCAGATGTAACAAATAACATGAAGACATGTTTTATATTTTTACATCTCCCCTCTAATTTGGAGGAATTAGTAGATTATCTGCAATTCTTAATGTTTATTATGTGTGCCTGGTTAAGAAGATAATTGTTTTTTTGCTCGGTTCAATAAAAACACTACAACCCCAAATGAAAAGGAACATCCTATATTCTTTTATTTTACTCCTTACAAAGATAAATCACTTCCTGGTTTCTTAAAAGTTAAAATGTCTGCATGTGATACAAAGTGAATAAATATTTCTATTTGATCTTATGATTCTACCCTCTTCTTCATCTATCAATTCTCTTGCTTCTTCTCCTTGGTGCATTCATATATTCTTGGTAATCCTCCTATGTGTCTCTTTTTTTTTCTTAATTTTTCATTAATTCATTCATTTCTTCTCTTTAATGTCTATATTTGTTCATTTGTTGATGCAGTCATTCCTTTGTACATTCATAGAAACTAAAAGGCTGAATGGTGAAATAGCCCACTGCATTTTGTTCTAGCATTAATGCCAGTCTAAATTAGGGGTTACTTAAACTGATATCAATGACCCATAGACTGACCTCAGCAGGTATCGAACCTGTGACCTTTGCATTGCCAGTCCAATGCTCTACTTAAACAAACTGATATCAATGACCCATAGAAAAATGTAAACGGTCATACAAATCTTACCAAGAGAGTGATACTTCAATCATGGAAGAAAGAACTGCCAAATATTATTTACGTATATTTTAAAATTTGAACATTCCCGGTCAACCATATCTAGAATAAATTGTGACAGTCAAAAGACATAGGTTATGCTGAAACTACTCATAAAATATTTTATATCGTTCAGAAATATATATGCAATACAAGGCAATTTTGGTATCTAAGTCAATTGTATTTAAACCTAATGAACATGTGAAATGGACTAAAGTGCCAAAACTTACTGAAGTTTTTTATAAATCTCTCTCTCTCTCTCTCTCTCTCTCTCTCTCTCTCTCTCTCTCTCTCTCTCTCTCAACATTTAATTTCTAATTATCAATCTGTATATATTTATATACGTGTATTTTGAAACTATATCTTGTATGCAGAATATTGTTATAAGCAGAATATTGTTGTTAGTATATTATATATAATCTGTGCTTTTGTGTATAGTTTTTGTCATTTTGTATCTGCAGGGAAAGGACCTGGTCTGGATGAGTTGACCAACTGTCAAATCCATCATTATTACAATATGTTTAAAACAAATATTCATCACAAAAATTTTCATTTTTTTGTAAAGGGTCTGCACCAGCTGCCACATGGAAAAAATTGATGCATGATGTTTTTTTTATGCTTGATTCTGTACAGCATTTTCTATACTACCAGAGAACAATATAATACCTACTGCTTCATTGTTATTTCCTTGCTACCGATATAAATACTGCACAAAATTAAAAATAAAAAACAATCATGTGAGAACTTGTTCTGTGCGGCAACTGGTGCTGACCCTCTATGTAATTTCTCATGAAGAATGCTACAGTTTTGTGAAGGTTCTCATTGACAATATTAAACTCTTGTGAAAAATTCTGGAATTCTTAAAGCATGATGCAATCTTGTTGGCTAAATGTTCCCTGGACTAATTCATTTAATTTTTGATCATTTATTTTATATTATTTTTATAAAACTTGAACATCACATTAAATTTTCAATATGTATGTATGTATGTATGTGGTTTAATATCACATCAGCAAAATCATGGCTATATAGTACTAATTAAAAGTTCTTAAAATGTTATGGTAAAAAATGCAACAAAGAAAAATAGGAAGATGAACCGTTCTAATAAATGTAAAAATGTAGTCCTGCTTTATAAAAAAAGGTTGAAGAAAAATACCATAGTTGAATATACTATTAATGTACAGGTGAAGTGTTTCTAATAGATACTTGAAAATTCAACATGGTAAAGTATTAAGTATAGTCATCATGAAATATTAGTGACAATAAAGATTTAATTGTAGCTCTTCTTTACAAGCATCATGTTTTTCATCAGATGAACCATGAAAGATTTTTCAAATGTTTTTATATCACCCACTTATATACATGTATATATAAAAAAACTAACTCATTTACATTCAAAGCATATAATTTAAAGCAGAAAAATTCTCCTGTATAGTACACAAGTTCCATTCTGATTGCATTTGAACTTGTGGTTTAAACGTTAAATTGCTCCAGCCGCTCACATCTTAGTAACTTTTTCTACTCATTTACAAGTTTATTTTCATTCGATCATATACACATTATTCGATTAATCACTCATTTATTAGTTTATTCTTCATTCATTTTTTAATACATATATTTTTCATTTGTTCTATTAATGATATTCACGATGAAACTGCACATTATTCTGTGTTAAAAACAAAGAGTAGTGGCAAAGGGAGGTAACAATGTGTTGACTTGTAGAATTGTACTATTTATCGAATTGTCAACAAATGTAGACATAAGAATCCAAAATTTCAGACAATTGGGGAACTTTTCATGAGTGGCATTACCTGGTATACTCTTCTGCTAGCTTGCTTGGATCAGATACATAGAATTTGACACGGAAGAAAAACTCGTAAGGTGGTCCTGAAATGAGAAAAGAAATACTATCCATTGTAAAGGAACTTTCGTAGCACTATTAGCTTCAAATCAACTTGATTCATAGATAACTGACTTGATATTATTATCATCAAGTCTAAAATGTACTATCTTTAATCAAGGGTTACCTTGGTAATATCAATTGTACAGCAGGGAAAAGTTAAAATTCTGCTGAGGAAGTACAATGTTTGGTCATGTGTGGAAAATGTTATAAACATTATGTAGGAAATACCAAGATTTTTTAATGAGATAAATATCTTAGTTATGGGGATGACATATCCTATATCAAACAGACAACTAACAAGAATTCTGCAGAATACTATGGCTCACCTGCTCCACTTTGACATAATCCAAAAACCTTGCATAGTCACTAGAGCAAGAAATGTAGATCACGGTGACTTTAACAGTATGTCAATGAGGTAAATGATATACCTAATATAAAAAGATCCATCAAATCTTATGACTGTACACAACAGTGTTCAAAGTACTGACTTAAATGTAAAACCTTAATGTAATCACTGAAGTAAAACAGGTATGTCAATGTGACCTACTTTTACCCATTGCTGATTCTTTCCACAATCTGCAGTCCGGTATATAAGCTATTTTGACTTCAATATGCAATACTATCAGGCACTGAGACATGCAACGTTTTTCTAGGGGATATGCAAGCAGTGGCATCATCACAGCACATCCAGCTCTTACTAGGAGTGAAATGATACACCTCTGCCTCATATCGATATGATTCACAATACACAGCCTATGATATGATACATTAATAGTGCAATTTCCTCGTGCAAGGAAAATCTTATCTAGAACAAGTCCATGTGGGAGCAGAGATGATTAACAACCAGATCCATCACATTGTACTTCCTGCAGATGCAAGACAACTGCTGCGTCCACAGGCACTCGTTTCTGTCAGTGAAAAAGGAAATTATTGACAACACCCACTCCCCTTCTACAATTTTAACAAGATGATTATAACTCATGTGGTTTGGAATATACCCTTGCCAATTCTGTGCAAATTTTTTTTTTTTTAATCCCGTTGGCACGTTAAGTCACTGATTATATACAATATATCAGCGTATAAGGAGACATTCCAAACTTGTTCCCCAAGTATGATTTACATACTTTACATATCATTTAATAGCCACTTTTGCACGAAGTTTCTCTGTTGCTTTGTATCTCTTTGGATTGAGTTTGGATGCCAATACTATCGGTGTGTCACGCAGTGAATAAGCTACAGTTAGTTCTGATTGGTGGTTATTGTTTTACTCTGGACTTGAACAAACAATAACCACCAATCAGAATTGAATGCAACATATTTCACTGTGTGACACACCGGAAGTGTTTTCTTCAAATTTGATCCAAGAAGACAAGATGCGAAACAACAGAGAAACTTCACGTAAAAAAGGTTATTAAATGATCAGGATGAAATAATTAGCATGGAATTGATGGGGGGGGGGGGGGGGGAGGGGATTTCCAAACCATGTGAGTTAGTCACCTTGTGTTAATTTGTAGAAGGTGAGTGGGTGTTGTCAATAGTTTTTCTTTTTTACTTACTGGAAATGAGTGCATGTGCCTGGTATGGCTGTCTCAGATGAATTATCAATTTAAAGAATAAAAAGGCAAACAACTAATAATTATTCACAACTGCTTATGATTAAAGTAACTTGTATAGGGTAAGTATCATTTATATTGATTCTTCACATCTTGTATCAATATGGGTATCGATACATTGATATAACGATTAATTGTTTCACCCCTAGCTCTTACACCACAAGACTGTGCTAGAGGCAATTCAAATAAATAAGAGGTACAGCACTGTAGATTCATGATAAGCATATAGCATACAGAAAAAAACTACAATTTTACACAATAAATATATCACATTATCTTATCCTTAGTTAATGAACTTTGTTATGAGTGTTTGTGCAGTCTGCAGCTGTCAGCAGTGTTGAGATGTTACAAGCAACTACTTCTTCACAATGGCACCGGGCAAAGCTAGATTTTTAACCATTAAATATAAAGAGTAAAAGACTTAACAATCCCCAATCCACAATCACTACTCACCTCTGCACTGCTTTTTGATGGTCTTTAATGGATCTAACCATCTCTGAAAAGATAAAAATAATACAAAGTTGTACATCTTAATTTATTGGCAATATTCATACTGTTTAGCTATATACTTTTTGGATGAAATATGCCCTTACACTGCATAATAAAATAAAATAAAAATTGTAAAAGGTGATGCTTAAAACTATTTACTGTATCTAATGTAATACCGACATATACCTTAATAAACACACACTTCCCATTTTAGTCAAAACTTGCATAAAATATATTCACTTTTAAGCACACGGGTCTTGATCCTAGCATGTCTTAAGAAAGCAAAGCAGCTGCTAAAATACACCCAGAACATAATTACTGTCTCAGAACCTACCATCCTGTGATGCTAGACTTATCTTTATACCATACCGGAGGTGCTGTGGCTCAGTGGTTAGCATGCAGGACTCTTGACCAAAATGGTGCGGGTTCAAATCCTACTATCAGATCAGCCTGGGCTGGCTACCGAGGTGTGTCCACTTCACTTCAATTGCTTTGGCACTAAATAACCTACTTGTGTTGCTGTGCCATAAAACACCAAATCAACAAATCATGCCATACCATTATAGAGATGACTATGGGGTTACCATTCTACTTGACCAATTCAATCGCCTGAGCCATTAGAGTGACTACACAAATATATTATTTAGGACAAGAACCCGAATGATCCATACAGCAAATGTACCTCAAGTTACTGAAGAGTTCCACAACCTCTGAAAATTCTGCTAAGAACTCAATATATTTAACCTACAATCAGTTCAATTTTCGACTCCATGATGTATTTTTTAAGTGATCAAGAGGCGACTTAAAAATCCCCGTTTTACCCCGACTCTGATCAATATTTTTCAAAATTAATGGACTTTCCTGGTTGGGAACAAACCTATTCTTCCTCCAGACTTTTTCTAGATTTCCAGGTAAGATGGGAATCCCGTTTTAGCCTCATGAAATTTACCCACAATAAAAGATGTTTAAGCACACAGTACAAGTGTTAAGTCAAATACGGAATGTAAGCTCCATTTGAGACTGCCTAAAAAGCATTAGTACTTGGTAGTGGGCTGATATTAAATACAAGGTTTTTCAAGGCAATTTGAGGACAATACATGGCAGAACTTAGTTGCAGCTGCAATGCATAATTGATGCCTACAGCTGCTGAGCACATTGTGCACTTGTTAGTGTGCAGCCTCCTAGCATCATGTCACCTAATTGTAATGCATTTCTGTCACTGCAGTCCTAATCAGCATTAACTCAATCTCTGACTGAAAGACCAAGTGCTGCCTGCAATTTCCATTGTGAATATTGATTTTCATCCACCCTCACACAACTGTCAAATAGTTACCATACTGTATGTACCAGTTTACAAGAGCCTAGCCGTTTACAAGAGCCTAGCCATCACTGAAAGCATGTATAGGGATCCGGCCTAGACATCATAAAACTTCTGAGCTTGAGATTTTATTCTGTCCAATCACAAATGATGTTACTTTTTAAAGGTTATTTCTGACTGGCTGACAGTGGAAACTCAAGCTCAGAGTGTTATGATTCCTGATCTGTAGTGGGATCAGGCCTGAGATGATAAAACTCTGAGTCTGATCAGTGATCAAAAAGCATTGTATGGGTCATCTAAACCTTAGTCCATCATCTCCACATATTAGTACACTGACTGGATCCTACCTTGCTTCTCTTATTATAGATTGAAATCCAATCCAGAATTAGGGAAAAAGAACCAAACTATGCACGGCAGCTCAGACACACTTCACCATGACATCAGTATACACCTCTCCCTCAATAAATCGCGCACAACGGGGTCCAAAAACATTGACCGCACTATAAGCGATGGCCTAAGTTACCGAGGGACCTCAAACAAATTAAGAAGAGGATACCATTCCCGCTGGACATCAAGAAAACCACAGGAGGGGGGGCAGGTAATGGGGCTGTTTAATGGCTGAATACTTGTTTTATAATTACATTGGGAATAATTGTCAATAAAGAGCTTTTTCTAATGTAGTTGTTTGCTTTTCTGTATAAATTACCTTTATTTTCAAGATAATGAACCTCTGAAAGATTGTGAGCAACATTAGTCCAAGCGGTTTCAACAACAGGTGTACGCAAAAATATTGTGTATTACGTCACTGCTTTTTGTTGTTGTCGATTCACACCTAAACAAGATTCCTTTTTTCAAAACCCAGGGACATTTATTTCGTCAAACAACCGTCAAAGTCGAAACTCGATTTATTTATTGTTCTATTAATAAAATATGGATGCCGTGATTTCATATCAAGTAACAGTGAAACTTCTTCTCATCCTTGAGGAAATCCCTGAGTAGCAAGTTAGAAATTTTAAGTTCAATACAAACTCTGGAACTCGCTTCTTCGTAATGAACCGTATCTGTAAAACAAAGCTTTTTATTCACCAAGTATTTGGCTTGGTTGCCTTACTATTTTTGATCACATTTGTGAATGAGTAGGCTAATTTAAGGTAGTTTAATTATTTTACTTACATAATAATATTTATAACAGCGTTCGATTGATTAATTGAAATGAGTTGACCTGACACATGGCCGTGACCTCTAGCTCTTACGCAGGCAGGATTTGCACTCCTTTTAACTTTTCTGTTATTCCACCCCCTTTGTTTGATTTGATACAAAAGACGTAATTAACATGATAATACAAAGCAGGTCTGCTATTAATTGAGTGTAACAACACAACAAATACTTTTGCAAGTCAGAGATAAAAAAGCAAACGGTCGGCACTTAATTTGATCCTCACGGAAATGCTCGTGGCGATAGCTTGGTCGGTTGAATTATATTGTTCACACTTGAATACAAGAGGGCATATTACATTTATGATGATTACACTGAAACCGAATTAAAAGATAGAACTAAAACACATATTTCACTTGACAAAACTTATTTAATTGGTATTTATTTTTAAAGTGTTGCCACCAGTAGGTTTTAGTGACGTTTTCATTGATCAAAATTTCATCAAATATTGTCTTTTATAGTGTACCGAGAATGTTGTTTGGAAAGAAAATTGAACAAAATATATGACTTCTTATTAAAAGTTGAAATTTCATGATGTTGATTCAAATTTCCGGGTACTAACCACTGGTTTTGACGATAAAACAAGTGCCATATATTTATTTTTTTTTTTTTTATATTTTCTTCGTATATTCCAGTTTTAAAAAATGGGATCCATGCCTGACCCGCATTATAAGCAGTTTGTGAGTTATCCGGGCGCAAGTTATCAAGGGAGCAGTGTATTGTGAAGTTTGCCACGTGCTACTTTGTGACATTGTGAGCACTGTACTCCATAATTGCAGGTAAAGAATTCCTGACTTTTTCCTCCTTTGTATTGGCAAAATCTTCACATTCTGCACAAAATCTATTGTAGAGAAAAGACTGCAGCAAATGCAATTAAACCTGATCATGATGCAGTTATCAAAGCATACGGTTTTCTCCAGGTGACATTTTACCACCAAATTTACATTACTGAGGCAGTGGTGTTATCCTGCCAAAGGGATGTAACCCACTGTGAGAAGTATGATAGGGAGTTATATAATATGACTTAAAAAGGGGTGGTGATTTAAGTAAAAGGGATCAAACTGACACACATTTACAGAAAAACTTGGTTAGTGCACACATCAATACAACCAATTTACCATTAGTACAAAATGAATTCACATATCCCAGTGAATTGTAATGCAGTGTTAACATTATGCTGGCAACATAATGAAATATGGATACAATTAGAGCTATTAGCGATGGGTGCATTGCAAAGGGCTCCCACTCAATACAATTTGCTCTGTAGGGTCTTAAACAGATGAACTTCTGTTGAAAAACCAAAGTCTGGAGAAGATGGGCATTCACAGGTCCTAAATCATCTAAATGATGACATGGAATGCTGGAAATCCAACTCATTCACAATCTCATTAATTACAAGGTTGATCATAACTTTGGCTGAAATGAAATTTTCCTTCATAAAGTTATGATGTGGAAAGTAAAGTTAGGAGGTTGGGCAATCAGGGTTCATAATTCTTCTAAATGATAATCTGGAACACTTGAAATTAAATTCATCCAACATCTCATTTAGATACAACTGCAGGCCAAATTTGGTCAAAGTGTTACAAAGCAAAAGCCAAAGCCTGGAGGGCAGGCAATCAGGACTAATTTAGTCCTCTAAATGATGTTACAGAAAAACACTGGAAATCAAACTCACTCAAGGTCTCATCAATCTGAAGCCACATGCCAAATTGGGTTAAAATCCAACAAATTTGGTAAAGTGCTTTTTTAGGAAGACAAATAAGACAATGTTAAAACCAAACTGCCTCAGAATATGCTGAATGGTTCTTGAGCTATGCCTCTTATAAGCGGCATCTCATGTGAAGATATCAAGTTAACTGTCAAGGGCCATAAGTGTATAAAAAAAAATGGAGCTGACAAGGATTGCAACGATCGACTGTAGTGGATATTTAATACTGATGAAAAAAGGGCAATAATTCCAAAAAATTTGACCTAAAAAGACAAAATATTTCAAAGGCATATCTACATGCAATATGCAATTGACCTACATGTAAGATAAGGCATCCAATTATGTGTAAGGGTTGCAGAGCTATGCTGGTTACAAAATGTATGAATGGGCAGACCAATGGACTGATGGATAAATTGACAGACAGATGGAAAAGGTAGTTACTATAGGGCACACACATCATGATGTGGGGCCCTAATAATGTACTTTAAATCAGGTAGTCCTGCTAAATTTATTACAAGAGTCCCTCAAATGGACTGATGCTCTACTGACCAAAAAGAATTTCCAGGAATTCAAGACAAGACCATTTCTTCTTCAAATTAGCTGATGTTATGACCATGAGGTAAAGTTTTAAAGATGGGTGCTGTGGTGGCCATTTTGGATTTCAGATTGACACCATTTACATTCAGAACCAACTAGACATAATAAGAAGTCTTTAAGTGAAAACCCCATGTCAATATGACTTTCCGTTCAGGAGGAGTAGCTATAGCAAGATTTTCAAGACGGCTGCTGTGGTGGCCATATTGGATGTCTGAGCAGCACCATTTTCATTTAGGATCAACGAGACCATGAGATAAAGTTTTATGGCAATCACCATTCAGCAGGAGTAGCATTAACAGATTTTAAAGATGGCTGCTGTGGTGGCCATATTGGATGTCAGATAGGCACCATTTTCATTTAGGACCAACTAGACATCATAAGAAGTCTTTTAGTGAAAACCCGAATTTGATATGACTATACATTCTGGAGGAATAGCTATAACAAGATTTTGAAGATGGCCATGTGGTGGCCATATTGGATGTCTGAGTGGCACTATTTTCATTTAGGATCAATTAGACCATGGGATAAAGTTTCATGGCAATCTTCCAAGTAGTTTAGGAGGAGCAGTGATAACAAACTTGTGCTAATGGGTGGATGGATGACAGATGAATAACAAATGAGGGACAATAGGCCATCCATAAGCTATTCTGGTCTATGATCAGTAGAGCTTATAAAAATATTTTATTGTGCAGCATTTGTTTGTGTTGATTTTGACTTTTGGGGAGGGACATTTTGTTCAACACAATTACCAAATGAGTCATGAAAGTAATGAAATTTGATAGGTGAATGCATCTTGATAGATATACTGTATGTTCCACTTCCACACAGTGACTCTATTGTGACCAGATATCCACATTCAATTAATCAAAAATTCATAATTGATACATAAAAATCAACCTTCATTTCCTATCCCCAAACAAAAGCTTGACAAATTACATCACTTCATATTAATGAACTTTAAGGATTCATTTAATTTTAAGCAGCTATTGTATGTACTCACTTATAAGTCTGGTCCAACTACAAACAACAGTCTCAGATCTGCCATCACATAATGCACCAGCAGATCCAGGTCTATGTTGTTTGTTCCAACTCATTAATCGTAACAAACTGTAACCCAGATCTGCTAGTGCATTATACAATGGCAGATCTGTGTCGATGCAGTTTGTAATTGGATCCAACTTGTAAGCAAGTATATATTCAGTAATCTGAGATTTATTATGTCACTTTAAATTAAAGAACTTTAAGGATGCTGCTTATTTCAAAAGAGGTAATTACCAACTGCACATCTGTCTAACTTCTAAAATTGTTCAAAATCAATCAATGTACCATGACATTCATGTCTTCATCACTATGGCTTTACTTAAAGTGCTGTGCACAATACATTTTAAATTCAATGTCAGGATAATATGACAGTGACAAGATCTGTACAAGTTTGGAGTTTGGATTTCTCTAGGATGATTTGAAATGGGGCCAGGCCACCTGGGACCATCATTTTTGTGGAAAAAAACAGATTGATTTGGAACAATATTTTTCTGGGGTAAATTGCTAAAATTGGGAACTTCGTATGTCCTTTTAAATATATTTTTTCTTTAGATTTGGGGTGCTTAGCCCTTAAGGAACAACAAGAATTCCTAACAAATCTGTCAAGTAAAACTGGGATCTGTTTTAATCTAAGATACCGGGTATTTACTCTCAATAAATCCACTAAAAATAGTATCAGAATGCTTCTACCATGAACAATTTCATGTCTTCTGTGAAATTATTTGGAGAAAAAAAAACATGTGATGTGATAGTCTTCCCAGTGGATGAATAGAGCAGAAACTATTTAAATCAAAGTACGTGTATTGAAAATGCAGATGGCTTGGAGGGTTTAGGTAATTCCTCATTAAACTGGATCAAAGGGATGAACATACCTTGTGATATACTGAATTGTGTTCCTTTTCTGTGGTTGTATGCAAATACCAATATTTCTCTAAATAGATGCAATCTTAATTGCACATTTTTAAAGTCTTTTCTTGTCTTTATCTCCTGAGAGAAAACTGACTATAAAATAGAAAAAAATTGGACAAAATATTTCAGCAATTACTTTTAATAAGCATCTTCTCCTGATATAATTCTGTATTGTTTGAAGTGCTAAACAGCACCCATCAAACTACATGTATATCAATGGATATAACCACACGGACTAATCATTTCCTCTCAGGATTAGAATTTAAGTTGTGCCTTTACATATCTTGCATTATCTTGACTGGCCTTTCAAAGTCAAAAGGACAGAAGAGCTAAATATAGAAAAGCTCTTATTATTAGGTACCCAAACTATTCTTAGTAAGAGACAGTAGACATATACCATAGGATGAAATTCCTCAAAGCCAATAAAATGCTTTTATATTCATCTATTGATCATTACCTGTCACTAGCCCCTTGTGGGTTTATTGATGTAGAATTGGCATGATGCACCCTCATGTGTGTCATAAGAGGCAACTAATGGTTGCAACCTGGTTGCCATGAGATGCATCCCATGATGATGTTCCAAATGATGTCTTTGGCATTCTTAAAAAGTGAACTTACAAAAAAATAAATTTGACTAAACTGTATTTTAAGAAATGTACATGTTTGCTTGCCTGTATCTTTGTTTTGCATGGCTTTTTCTTATGGTGCATGTTTACTCTTGCTTGCAAGAGGTTTGTCTCAATGTGGATTTTGGCATGGTTTCTGCCTTTTCCATATTTGCTACCTAGCTTTACCTCAACACTATATGATCAGAATTGTGCTGATGTGTCATTACACTACATGCATACATCATGTACCTACATATTTTCCTGTTACAAGGCTGTTTATCAACAAGAAATAGAGCTTAAATGCCCTGAATTCTGCTCCTTGGTCATAAAATCTGCATATTTGTGTTAATATGAAAAATGATCAGCATCTTTAAGAAAATTCAGATTTGAATCAAGACCATCAATAGTTGGGCTACAAGTAAGAACAGCTGACCATTAATTAACAGTAGCTGATAAAACTGGCTTTCCAAGTAATCTAGAAGATAGCCTATGATGTTGACAGGATTCTCTACTGACCATAGATTAATCTATCTCAGCTCTATTTCTGATGCCATTACTTGAGTCCCATAATAATTCTCAGAAGGCCATCCTTAAAAATAAGAGTCCCTCTAAGAGACTGGTGCTCAACTGACTGAAATAAATCTGTAGGAATTCACATGATACCAATTTCTTTCTGCCTTTTATCTTTTTAAATTGCTGAGTACTGACATCATCTCAGGCATTCCTGAATTGGGTAACAAAAATATTTTCTTATATGTTTATACATGTCTGAGTTAAAAAAAAGTTCACAAGAAAAAAGCAGTAGAAAAATCTTGGTCATGGCATTTGACACTGAACCAGATATCTGTGAACTTGTCTCAGGTACTGTCAAGAAATACCCTCATGCTAAGTTTGGTTTAATCCATAATTATTTTTTATTTTTTTTAAGTTACTGAACTGGCATCATTCAAGGCATTTTTCAGTGATATCCCATACCTGCCATGTCAGAATGTGTCACCTGAAAAACATGATTTTCTACTCCCTAAAACCCCTGCCATGATCATGTTTATAAAAATAATTTTTTTAAGAAATCTGATTTTTAAAAAAAGAGACCTTTTTTGACACTGCAATATATGCCCCAAACCTATAGCATGTATGAACAGCAAACAGTCATGATTTGCAATGTTTCATACTTAATCATTGTGCTCATGCAATACTATCACCCCTGGGCAGTTTATACAGTTAAATGTCATATAGGCAATTAAAAAAAGAAAAAAACAGTCAGAAATAAAAAACCACAACCATTGCACAGATTACTGAACTAAATGACAATAACTAGGGTGATTTGTGACTACAGTCCTTTCTAACATAGCTATTGAAGAGCCCATTTGGCAATCTTTCATATATAAAGTTAACAAAGTGGAATAATCCATTGGAAGTGGAATAATCCATTGGAAGTTAGGTAAATTAGACATGCATGTTTTAGAAACAATATCCACTACACTTCATTGCCTTGCACAAGATGGCTGAAGTTATCTTTGTTCAGTATTAAGGGAATGTCAAGTTTACATGATAACTTGTGTGGCCATTGCATGTTTGACACTCCCTCACAGCAATGCAGATTTAAAATGGTCATTTTCAATGCACAGAAAAATTCAACCACATCTTAGGGAAGTTTGAACAACAGTACCATATATACTCGCGTATAATTAGTGTCCAAATGCAAACAACATAGACCCTGATCTGCCGTCGCATAATGCGCCGGCAGATCAGGGTCTATGGTGTTTGTTCTACTGATTATTCCTTACAAACTGCATAGACCCAGATCTGCCGGCGCATTATGCAGTTTGCAGCAGGTATTGGTTGAAGTTGTAGGTGCACATAGTGTTATCCTTGTCTGTCTGTCTGTCTGTCCATCCATATGTATATACTGTATGTCTGTCACTCTTTGGTTAAGTTTTATTTTTAGGTCATTTCAGACACTGTGGTGGGGCAGCCATGTTCCATGAACACATTTCAAGTTTTAATTAATGTCTGAGAGGTTGTGATTGTGTGTGTGTGCATGTTTATTTGTGTGTGTGAGTGGTGATGATACATGAAAATGCCAAGTCTACCAGCTTGTTTTGATTGGAAGTCTATTCATTTCTTTAAAAAAACACAACAGGTGTTTTATTTTCTTTTGTTCAAATCTGAACTTCCAGTCATTTTCAAAAGGCATGTATGACTAGATAACTTATTCTCAATTGTACAATGTTGCTTACTTTGGTCAAACACATGCCCCCCCCACCCCTGCAGTTGGGACTACAAAATCCCACTTTTCAAGTCTCAAATATCCACCACCACTGTCTGGAAGGTTAGAAGGTATGATATCCACAAATTGTGTTTGATAAAAATCCATTCTTACTTATTGTATTATCATGCTCACATGCGATCAAAGATAAAAATGGGAAGTCATCACATCTCACCTTGAAATCAATGTCCGAGTTTTGACTATCTACATGTACTTATTAATGGAAAAACAATGCAACAGAAAGTCTGGTGAAATTCATTTGTAAAGTTACTGTCACTGTGTTCATAAGCTCAATGAAGTACAAAAATGCAAGAAGTGCCTGCTGACTTGACCCCATGGTCAAGGAGGTTTGGTTTTCAAACTTGTTCTCAATAGCATGAACATGTTGGTGGTCAGATTGCACTATTTTCATGCAGGACAAACCCAATGTCAATGCCACCATTCTTTCAAGAGGAGTAGTGATAACAAGAATTTTTTAGATGGTCACTATGGTTCCCAGGTTGGCAGTCTAATCAGCACAATTTTCATTCAGGAATGCTACATACTGATTATAGAAATTCAGTGAAAAGTCCATGCTGACACAACCAACCATTCAGGAGAAGTAACTATATGAAGATTTTCAAGATGACCTTTATGACCTTTATGACCTTTATGGCAACAATTTTGGAGCTTGGATTAGCATCATAATATAGGACCAAATACAAATGGCACAAAGTGTTTTGGTGAAAACCCCAAGCTGATGCAACCATTCATTCAAGAGAAAAATTATCATGATAAATGCTGGGAGGTCATATCTACACCATTTTCATTCAGGACCAACAACATACCCTAAGCAATCTTTAAGTGAAAACTACATAACAATAATGACCATCAGTTCAGGAGGAGTAGCAATAACAAGATTTTGAAGATGGCCACCAATGTGGCCATTCTGGATGTCAGATCAGCACCATTTTTATTTAGGACCAACTACAAGTCATAGGAAGTCATTTTGTGAAAACTCCAAGTCGTATTTGACGATCCGTTAAGGTGGAGTAGCAAGACAATTTTCTGGATATCAAATCAGCACAATTTTCACTTAGGACCATCAACAGGTCATACAGATTCTTTTGGTAAAACCCCCAGGTCAATATAACCATCAGCTGAAGAGTAATGATAAGATTTTCATAAAGGGCTCAATGTCAGATCGACATCCTTTTCATTATAAACCATGCACATGATTAAAATATCTTGTAGTGAAAAACACATGTCAATATGACCATAGATTCAAGAGAAGTAGTGATAACAAGATGTCAAATATGACTGTCTTGGCATTAATATTGGATGTTCGAGGGGCACCATTTTAATTTAGGACCAACTAGACTTCTGGATGAAACTGTATGCCCAGTTTCATGACTTTCTTCCAAGTGTTTTAGGAGGCTCAGCAATAACAAATAACTGCTAATGGACTACATATGCATAAGCTTTCTGATCAGTATTTCCTTTAAAATCAAGGTGAACTTTACACTATACAGGTTTCATTTTCAAGTTTTTCTTCAGTGTAATAAAGAATGTTAAGAAATATAAACCAATACATTATAAATTTGTAACACTACCATCTGACTCAACTGAGCAAAAAATTACAAGTTTTGTATTATATTAGTATTATGGATCAAAATAGAAGAAAGAAAACTATAAACTTTGTCACATGACAACAAAAGACATGTTCTTGGCTTTACAGTACACAACATTTTGTTTTCTGAGACTGCTTTCTAAACCCAAGCTCTTTCCTTGGCTTCAATCATACAGGTGACCTTTATCATAATAAGTAACAACTAAGAACTTGATCTACAAAGCAAGGTGCAGTTTCTTAAATCAATAGTCCAATATTTTCTTAGTACACAGCCTTGGTTCTATATCTGTAGCAAGAAGCCATACACCATACACCTCCTATAGGAGGACCCATTTTATATTCTAATCAGAAAATGGAATTTTTTTAAAAACTGACTAGTATTCTTTACAAAACAGAACACAAGGTTCTATGAATGGCACATTATATACACCTGCTATGTGTTTAATGGTCCTATATGCAGGCACTTTGCAGGTCATCAATGGTCTCAGTGACCATAACAATTTGTCAACATATGCAGAAACCATTATTTTCTTATTAGACTTACTATGGCCATGACCTTTGACCTTTAGACCTCAAAAGGCACAGGTTTCTTTATTACCATAAGTGCAAGCCATTCAAAAAGTTTGGTCAAGGAACTTATTCAAGGACAAGTACAAGCTGTTTATAAAAGTTTGGTAATGGTAAATAGAGGAGAAACATAGTTATTGTGCAGAAACAAACTGGGGATGGATGGATGGATGTACAGATGTCAGTTGGAATATAATTCACTCCACCTAATGGCAGGGGCATACAAATTTAAAAAAGGTACACCACTTGCCAAACAGGAACAAAAAAAACTGAGACTTCAAAAGACTCCTGTAGCAAAGATGATAACTATTTTTCAATATCTATGTTTTCTTACTTTTAGGCATGTTATTAGCATAGCATTTCACAAGTAGTAGACATGCCCCCCTCCATCTGAATTCAATATCATAAAATCCAATCATAATTTGTTCTTTAATATAATGGTCCCAGTAAATAAATGACTTCTCCAAGAAGAAATATGGTAAAAAAGCTATAAAGAGCCTTAAAATGCTGCTGATCTTGGGATTCTTAATCCAGCATTCTAGCCAAAACAGCCTGCCTGCCTGCCAATCTTTACTATTCTAGTCAAAACAGCCTGCCTGCCAATCTTTACTAAATCCAAAGGTTCTGAGCTAATGAAAATGCTTTTTCAAGCCATCCCAAGTACAATTTTGCCCTGTTTTAATGTTTTCATGTCATTTCTACTTCACATTAAGTAACTCTGTTAGATTTTGAATGAGATCATTCATTTATTTCTACACTACTGAGGAAATTATTGCTGTTAGATTTTGAATGAGATCATTCATTTATTTCTACACTACTAAGGAAACTATTGCTGTTAGATTTTGAATGAGATCATTCATTTATTTCTACACTACTGAGGAAATTATTGCTGTTAGATTTTGAATGAGATCATTCATTTATTTCTACACTACTGAGGAAATTATTGCTGTTAGATTTTGAATGAGATCATTCATTTATTTCTACACTACTGAGGAAACTATTGCTGTTAGATTTTGAATGAGATCATTCATTTATTTCTACACTACTGAGGAAATTATTGCTGTTAGATTTTGAATGAGATCATTCATTTATTTCTACACTACTGAGGAAACTATTGCTGTTAGATTTTGAATGAGATCATTCATTTATTTCTACATTAAATTATTGCTGTGTTGCCAGTATTTCAATCAGCTTTGGAATCTGAACTTATTTCCTTAAAATACTAATTCAGTTTTAAAGATTTTTTTTCTATTTTGAGAACACTGCATGGACCCAATGCATTCAATCAAATGCCCACTCTCTTTTGTTTTTATTCCCACGCTTTCAAAGAAAAGGTGGGAACTGTGCGATTCTGCCAATTTATACATGTTCATGTAAGTAATGCTGCAAAACTCCTCACACACCATTCAGAATAAAGACTTAGAATGTTGGGATATAAATGGGTGTACTATATATACTGGTTTATAAGTCAGATCCAACTGCAAAAGCACAGACCCTGATCTGCCGTCGCATAATGCACCAGCAGATCAGTGTCTATGTTGTTTGTTCTAATGATTACTCCTAACAAACTGTATGAACACAGATCTGTCGGTGCATTATGCGACAGCAGATCTGGGTCTATGCAGTTTGCAGTTTGAAAAGTGAGAATATACAGTAATCTGTAGATGTCCACAACCAATTCAGAATTTAGATCCATGGCATGTTAAAGCTTTGTCTGGAGAGATACATGCATGTATCTATAAAAATGTGGGCGCACGACAGGGATAGAAGCATGGAAATAATGCTACTTCCTGCTGAAAGAAAACACTAATTAAAGTTAAAGAATAGATAACAACTAAAGATGAATAGATGCTAGATCAAGATCAGAAAAATCGATGGTACAGCTCTTGTCTGGTACACTAGACAATCAAACATAACAGTATTTTTCAGGGCATAAATTACCAATTACTAGGGAATTTCTTGGATCAACCTACTATCTCCATATCTCCTCAAAAGGTGAGAAATATATATTTGTAATGTTTCAAGGAAACATACCATATGTACACACGTATAAAATGGGTCCAAATGCAAACAACAAAGACCCTGATCTGCCGTCACATAATGCGCCTGCAGATCAGGGTCTATGTTTGTTTGTACTACTGATTAGTCCGTACAAACTGCATAGACCCAGATCTGCCATCATATTATGTGACGGCAGATCTGGGTCTATGCAGTTTGCAGTTGGTATCAGCGTATATGCGAGTATATACAGTAACTCAACACTATACTCACCATTGTTTCTGCATCAGGACTAATATCTAGGAACTGGAGTCCAAAGTAATCCTTCTCTACTAGCTCCAGATGATCATATACTTTGTCAAGAAGATGCTGTGATCTGGTACGTTTCTGAAAAAAGTTTTTTTTGTATTAGTAAAAGCTGACAAGCGTCGAAGATCCACAAATGTTAAAGGGAAAAGGATAAATGTGCATCATCATGCAGCTGTAAAATCTTCAACTAACATTCAGACAAGGAGTAGATTGGAATTACCCAAGAACAAAAATCAAAGATGTCAACAGTACAGTTTAATCTAAACAGGCAAATTCAGTTAATTTTTGTTCCAATTGTTGTGTGCTTCAGCAAATGCAACTCCGTGTTCATTAACTCTCATGGATAGACAAAATCCACCCATAGGAACGTAAGGACAAGTAACTGTATATACATGTACATGTACTCGCATATAAGTCATGTCCAACTGCGAACAAACATAGACCCTGATCTGCCAGTACATTAGGCAACAGCAGATCAGGGTATGTGTTGTTTGTTCTACTGATTACTCCTAGCAAACAGCATAGACCCAGATCTGCCAGCACATTATGCAACAGCAGATCAGAGTCTATGCAGTTATTGGACTCAACTGTATGCAAGTATACACAGTAATTTGGAGCTCTGGACAAGTGTATTATAGATTTAAGTTCCTTGTTCAACATGACATTACTTTTTTTCAGAATAAAGGATAGTAATTTTTATTGGAATAAAGTAAGATTAAAATGTTACTCATCCTTGCATAATAAATCAGTTTTATTACAAATACATGAAGGAGTAAACATTTAGTCTTAGCCAGTCAACTGATCTGATGCCAGAGTAGAGATAACCACATCGCACACATTAGCATAGCACATCATATAAAAGTATTTAATGCTGACACTTACTCAGTGTGAAATTGTGTTAATTTTTTAGTGCATACAGAAACTTTCAAAAAAAATGGTTCTAAAATGTTACGATGATTTGAATTCGTATATGATATGTTGTGGCAGTTCGATAGGTGATGGACATTAGGACTGGAAGACCGACAGCTGCGAGTGCACCTGCGAATCACATGATACTTACACTTTTGCCAGCAACAGTACTGGTTGGCTATTCATAAGTATTGGCACCTATTAGAGTTTGAGTGACATATGGCGTTACATTAATTACAGTCCAACTTGTTGATAAAGGTTGCCCATGGAACTGGCAGCAACTGGCCAATGATAACCACTATATTCAATAAATGTGTGGTAATTAATGTTTGTATGGGGCTTTATGTACCCAATCATAAGATACTGGGAGCTGCTTTATAGATGTGACCACTACAGCAGGACTGAATGTAAGTTAAAATTACTGCCTCATAAATGATAGTGGTATGTACAATATGTTTCTAATTCATACTTTTATTCAACCTCCTACAACATCAGTGTCATTCAATAGAAAGAAACAAATTCACACCCAGCATACCAAATCACTTAATTTGTGAATAAAGAAGAGTGAACCAATGACATTGGGAGCCTGCAGTATCATGCAATGTAAAAATGACAATCAGAGCTCTAGATAAGGATTTAATACATTGGGTATTTTACTCCCTGGTTTGGAATTAACTGTGTTTAAAAAAAATCTGATGGGGTATTTTGTGAACACCGCAAAACACAAAACTGGGGCTAAATCCTAAGTCTTATTCATGAACATGCTAATTATGCCTTTCTGAACAAGTCAAACAGTTTAGTGACTGAGACTAGTTGAGGGTGCATTTTATTATATGACTCTATCTTTGAGCAATGTTCTAACAGTGATCAAGTACTACATGTATCATTTCAAACGTACATGGCACAGCTGGAACTTGAACAGATAGCATTGTTTATATTGATTGTACATGCCAGCATACAACATAGACTGTACTTACAAACACTATCAACCTTGGACTAAATGCTTAAAATTTAATTGCTTTGCATAATTTTTAATGTATTTTTTTTTAAAACTGATGCATTTTTTGCCATACTCTCTGTATAAAATATGCATTTTTTGCCATACTGTCCGTATAAAATATGCAAATACGGTGCTTATCTGGAGCTCTAGATATTGAAAGAGGATACAAAGATACAGCTCAGACAGGTTTAAACCTCCAGCATTAGCTGTCTTCTCTTCACTTTGACACTGTCATATTTACATTACATGATACAGTAGGCTTCTTTTGTCATTTGGTTTACAAACCAATACTGACAATTTTAAGTGATTTGGTATCCAGGGTGTGAAACTGTGCTGCTATGGATCAACAGCAACAGTTCCATGTTGTACCTCAAATGTTTCCAACTTTAATCAATTTTAACGAAGAATTTTTAAATGTATGCCACCATGGTCAAAAAGTGATATATTTGTTTCATTATTTGCTAACACAGCAAGATAATGAAGTTCCAACAAGTATTATTACATAATCAGGTTAGTTGTAGCTTTTTAATTTTTTTTTAAACCTTTTAAATGGTAATCTGTTAAATAATATACTATCTCTATTTTAAAACTGACTGAAACAATAATGATGATATACTTTCCAGTTCACTCAAGAAAGATTATAAACCCCATCCAACTCTTCATTCATACAGTACTTCAGTACACATTATACCATACCTGATGCAATACCCCCAGTGTGCACTTTAAAAAAAAAATTATTTTGGGTGTAAATTTTGTAAGATTGAAGCTCAAGATAATAAGTAGTATTAAGCACACACAAAAATAATGTTATAAACAGTATTTAGCACACACAAAAATAATGTTATAAACAATATTTAGCACACACAAAAATAATGTTATAAACAGTATTTAGCACACACAAAAATAATGTTATAAACAGTATTTAGCACACACAAAAATGTTATAAAAAGTATTTAGCACACATAAAAATAATGTTATAAACAGTTTAGCACACACACAAATAATGTTATAAACAATATCCTTCCATGAGATTAGAAGAATTAGCTCCCTTTGCCTATCTTGGGAGCACTCCAATGCAGGGGTTAATTCTCTCCCCAAATAAGAACCATGCTGATTAAAACAGCTGTAAGATCCATTTTTGACAATAAAATTTAAAGTAAGCAAACAATAGGCATGGATTTTTAAAAGTTCCAAGAAAATTATTATGTTCTAGGCAGAGTCTAGCAACTGTTTCTCTTCTACAATGTGTTATAGGATCGAGACTCATGGATAATTTATGTGAGTTCAGGGTTCTCAACAGACAAGTAGCCTCAGGTTTTGACACTTTGAATTCAAATGTGACCCATTTATGATGCATATAAATCCAACCTGTGTGTTTTTATAACGCCCATTGATTTGGGCCAGAGCATCAGTCTTAATTACCCTTGATTCGCTTCTGGTATAATTTCCTACTGAGCACACGCTGTCCATAACAAATTTACTGATCGACATTTGCTAAACTACTGTTTACACCTTAATATATCACACCTATGTAAAATCAATATGAACTGAGCAGAACTAACAGGTTACTTATGTGACACTTAGGTGTGCATAACTGAATCAACGTTGGATTGTTTTGAGATTATCATTGATGTTTATGATAGTCAGAGGAAAAGGGAATCAATTGTCTTGATTAGATTAACTTTTTATAAAATATCAGAATCTGCTTGATTGCCCATCAAATTATAATCAATTTGACAAAACTATGGAAAATATGACAGCTCACAAAGCCAGTTGTCAAAGGTAGGTTGACAAACTTTAATTGTGTTTTATTGGTGATTAATTTGCTTCAATTGATGAAACGTTTAAAAATTCGGGTGTTTTAATTAATGTATCATTCAGTAAGAATTTACTGGACATTAAGCTTAGTGATTTATTTCATGCTTTGGAATTACTCGAGATTGAATAGTGAGATGGAATAATTTTGTTATATTAGATGTATTTGCATTTGTGAACTGTTAAATCACAATGGCTCAAAGAAGTATAATGTCTTTTTTGTCTCAGTCTCAGAAATTACCTGCCAGGGATGATAATTCAGGCCCTCGGACTCCAAAGAGACAGTAAGTTAGTAACAATTCTGAGAAGAAGGAGAATAAATCTCTTAAAGTTGTAACAAAATTTAAGGAAGACTGGAAAAGTGAATTGCTTTGGGTTAAAAATGTTGTGAAAGATGGAAATACAGTGATGTTATATGGTCTCACTGTCTGCTTGTCTGTTTCTTACAAAATACTGTACAAGTGTTCTCTTTATTCAACATGAGACAAGAAATCTTAAGCATCAGTTTGCTCCATGAATAAGAAACAATCCTAGCTATGAGCTTATGACTCAAAAACGAACGACTATTGAGATTTCAATTTTGACTCTTTGAGAGTTTCATTTTGACTCGAGATTATGGAGTCATGGGTAAAATGACTCTTCAGTTTTGAAATCTATTGAGAATCCTGGAGTTGTGACCAAAAAGGGATGTATGCTTCGTATGGCAAGTGTGGATATTATATAGAATATGGTACACATTGCAACTTAGCAAAATAAGTTAGTGAAACTCCTCAAAACCGAAACCTTGGTATATTGGAATTCCATCAAGACCGAAATTCTTTTTAGTCCTGAATTTTTCCTTCTTAAATGTCATAATTTTTTCACCGAAACCCCTCAACTCCGAATACTGAAACAAATTTCAATTTTACGCTTAAAAACCCCCCATAAAACCAAAACTCAATTCAAACTTGGAACTATATTTTAGCTGCTAAATTCATGACACATGCTGGAACATATTAATTATGGTTAGCAAGTACTGTAGTGGGCTGATCTGTGAGACAAAGACTCGAAAAATGTCCCGTGGGCACAGGTGGTTAAAACAATACTTGACATGCATGCCAACACAGATTAGGGCTGACAATAGGCTAATCTGAGTCTTTGCACCATACAAAGAGCCAGCTTTTAAGGTGAATTATTAATAACTAAATGCTTGTAGGCAAGCCATTTAAGAAAGACTATGTTTATCTGTTTATTATCTAATTGTGATTCATGCTGTTCATTTGTATACATATCAATAAAACATTGTTTGCTTGTTTCTATAATTAAATATCTGGGCTTTATTAACCAGGCATGTGGCCCTGCTTTTGATGCTTTATGGACAGAGACTGACAAAGCTGTATTCTAAAAGTCAGATTCACTCAAAGACATACCCTGAAGTTTTAAATCTTATACACAGATAAAAAAAACTCTGTGATTGCTAAGGATGAGCATTATTTGGCTACAGCACAAATGGGTGTCATTAATACAAGCCACATTAGTTAAAGAAAGATGTAAGAAAAAAACAGACAACACTCCATGCATTCTTCAAGCCTGACTCTTGAACTGTGAATATTATGAATTATATGGAGTATTTAAACATTGTGGAGTATCATTTATAATTCTAATGGACTTGTAGTAAAGTTATAAATATATCTCATTCCTCAGATGTTTCTTGTGACAATGTCTGTATTTCTATGTGGAACAACTGTATTTATTTATGTGACAGGATGTGATTTTTGGAAGGAACATATATTGTTAGATAATTCTTCATTATATACATGTATTTTTAAAAAAATAACAGCTTTCTTAATTGTGTGCACTCTAACAGCGTTCTTAATTGTGTGCATTTTTATACATACAGATAATGATGCTCTTATAATTACTTTCTCTCTCTCTCTCTCTCTCTCTCTCTCTCTCTCTCTCTCTCTCTCTCTCTCTCTCTCTCTCTCTCTCTCTCTCTCTCTCTCTCCATATAAGCACTTAGAAAAAGACTTTTTTCACATCTGCAAAAACCTCAGTAAACCAATAACTTCTCAAAACCAAATTTGTTTGGGGTCCCAAAGGTCTTCAATTTTGAGGGGTTTCACAGTATATATATACAATATTTTTGCATGACACTAAATATTAAAGACACATCCTTACATCAACTTCAAACGCCTCTTTGCTGTCATCAAGGAAGGTGACAATACAGGTGATAACCTTGGGCTGGCGGTCTGTGTAGTGGGCCATTTCAGATGCCTGAACATTATAACTTCCGCTGGACACCAGCCGCATTGACATGGCAGCTGGATGCAGCTCTGTAGAGAAAAGGAAAACAATAATAAGTAAAAGGTAGGGAATTCAGTACAAAATACAATATTATAATTTTGTCTCCAAATTTTTCTTTATTTAGGGATGGAGGCACAGAAAGAAAAATCATGGAGTAATAATACACCATTTTGGGTTTTTGCAAGAGTATCAAACTTAGGCATCTTACCCTGAAAAAGAGGACAATAATCCTACCACTATATACATGCATAATACAGTACAACCTGATTTAAAAGACAGTCTCTTTCTAGAGACAATTTGACATTTAAGAAGAGCCTTAATCCATCCATTTTTTACAATCTGTAATGTGATGACTACTGCGAAACCACCTGTGTTTAGAGACCATATTATGTTCGCAAGGTGGTTGGTCTCTTACTTGTACAGAGACCGTATTTTGCTAGCAGGATGGCTGGTTTTTTTATGGTGAGACCACGTGATGAGAGATCATAACTTGTTGGCAGGATCGCTAGCCTGTTACTGAGAGACCACATTTTGTTGGCAGAATGGTTGGTCTTTGACTGAGAGACAACCTGTGTTGAGAGACCATATTCTGTCGGCAGGATAGTGAATCTTTTACTGAGAGATCACATGTGTTCAGAGACCGTATTTTGTTGACAAGATGGTTGGTAAAACAACACGATGTAAAGAGTGAGCAACTGTTATCCACAAATTGCATCAAATTCATGATGTCTACAATTATTAAAAAATAAATTCTGTCATATGCTGTAATTAGCATATGACATTAGAACTTTAACGATGTCAAATAACATGTTATATCCTTGAGCAATCAGTTGACTGGGTTTTGCAAACTACAATTCAACATCTTAGAGCACAGGCCCACTCACACTACTTTATAAAACAAATAAAACATTAATAGTATTAATATTTTTCCCCGATGTACAAATGAACTTATCTATTTCCAAATGTCCTTTTTCAATCAGTCGCCGACATTTACAGGAGTTTGAATCAGTGGATCCTGAATGGATTTTGTATAGATTATGTGTGAACTGATTTAATGCTTATAAAAATGTAGAATTAATATGCTTATTTGTTTTAATTCTTACCCATCTTAATAAATAAGTGTACACAAATTTAGTAAATGCAACAATAAAACAGGAATCACAGTAATGTCTCATATGGAAATAACTTATTCTGATTTGTACGTGATATATGTTTGACTTAGATGGGACTTGTAGGTCACTTATAAGTTACTTATACTTTACATATTTAATGAAGTGCAATGTTAGTCTGTATAAGTATAAGTACAGTATAAGTGAAAACAATACTGATCCATGCTTCACCTACATTTCACTTACAAGCGAGGTGTAAGTTATTTACAGGTGGTACATGTATAAGCCTTTATCAGTTGAGTACAAGTGAACTGTAAGTTCATGGGCATTGTCATTCTCTGACTAACAGTTTACTGCAAAATACAGTCTCAAGTCAAGGTTAACTGCAAAAACCAATCCAATTTCAACAAAGGTGCTACTATGATTTGTTTCACAAAATTCTTCACTTCCCACCAGATTTATCAATTTCAGTGAGTCATATCAACAACACACACACACAAACAAGAATTGCATCATGTTTTGTTTAAACTATTTTAAGATTTTAAAAAAGAAAAACATTGAAATAAAATTTCCAACTTTGATGGATCTTACGTATCAAAGCTAGAATAAAGCAATGTGTGTGTGTGTGTGTGTGTGAATTGCAAAATGGGGACATGAGTAAGCATACACAACCACACATTGCAGGCAAACCTTGTAAAGAAGAACTTTTTCAGCATCCAACAATAAATTATTTTCTTTAATTTCATTTAAAACATTATTTGGCACCAAACATTCAACTGTGTATATTCTAATGAAAACAGAGAGCAATTTATTGTTGGACACTTAAAAACTATTTGACATAAACAAAGACGTTTCAACCCCAAAACTCCAGAGCCCAAAAGATTTCCAGGGCTAACGCTATCATGATTTAGACTTGGCCATGCTTATGATTCCAAAATTAAAACCATGGCGGTCTGCATCAATGGAATTATGTTACTCCAACTTGTTCCCTATGGCAGTTTTGTTTTGTTTGCTCTTTGTGCTTTCCAGCATCATGCGGTATACACAAATATCCTAGGTTTCACATGCTAACAATTTGGGACAGCCTTCATTTACCAGCTGAAGTAGAATGACCATCAGATTCTGAAAATTTCACTGCCACCCGCGAGTCGAAACCTGCTTTCAAATTTAGTTGTAGGGGCCTACTTGATGATGACAGGTTCTGCCCAAAATGTATGTTTGAAAGAAAAATGGTATTTATTACTTGGGGAATAAATTATCTTCATGGTTATCACTTCTTGGTTTTATTTCAGCTAACAATCTGATATTGAGCAAACTGTTTCAAATGTGGTGGCTCAAAGCAGCAGGGTAATGTGTTGGAAATCACTTCGCAAATTGTCATTTAAATGTAAATGTATTAGATTTTATAAGGTCAGAACTTAAAGGTAGCCATTTACATGTATACATTCTATAAAACTGACGACTTGCGTTTATATAAGGACACAATTTCCTGTTGGGCAGGAGCAGGGGGAGTGGCTTTTTTAAAGCCCAAATTCATTCAATTTAGCAGGAATTCGCTTTATCTCATGTATAAGACTGTGTAGTAAGTGAACGACTAACATTTCACACATAAGTGAAGTATAATTCACTTAAAAGTGAAATGCCTAATTTGCATATGAAATGCCTAATTTGCATTTAAAATCCTAATCCTTCATCTATATATCACTTATAAGTTACCTATAAGTAAACAAAATAGTTACTTATAAGCCCTTTATAACTAATGAATACAAGTGACCTATGAGCCATGTATAGGTTTTTTCCATAAGGGGTAGACTCAAAACAAAAGATTCATGAGGGCCCAATATCACTCAACTGAGTAGTTGATATGTTGGCTTGTGAATGTAAATTCACACACATACTGAAACTGCAGTGGGTAAAAAAAGGCTTGGAGCATAAATATATACCAGCATTCTCCCTTGGATCTCCCACTGTCCCCGAGGACTAGGCCCTGATTCATAACTTTGAAACTGGTCATAGCCCCACCCTTAAAATGCATACACTTACTTGGAACAGTTCTGTAAGAGTTATTATGCACAAACAGCCTGGATTACTAGGTCTATCCATAATCCATACCACCCCAACCCCACTCAAAAGGTCTCACCCCTGGAGTCATAAAATGTAAACCATTGAGATCTCCACCCAATGTAGCTGTAGTGACTTAGTGGTTAATGCACTGGATTCATGACTAGTGGGTTGTGGGTTTGATTCTCACCATCTGATCAGTCTGGATCCTCATTAGTATTAATAGATGTCACCAATAATTTAACTCATTTGAGATCTTGATGATGTAAGCTTACATACCAAATCTGATAAAAATCTGATCAGAAATATGACCTCTAGTGTCTTTACAAGCTCAGTGAATCAGATGCAAGATCACCTTATTAATATGTACAGTGTATGGATGTCACTCATAATCGAACCCATACAAGAACTCTATGGTATTAGCTTACAGGCCAAATTTGATCAAAATCTGATCAGAAACATGGCCTCTAGAAAACTCACAAGCTCTGCCAATCAAATGCAAGATCGCCACATTAGTATACATGGATGTTGCTCATGATCAAACTTGTCTTCAATTCTACTGATAAATGCTTACATACTAAATCTGATCAAAAATTGGTCCTCTAGAGTGTTCACAAGCTCAATCAAATGCAAAATCATCTCATTAATATGTGTATCTCGCTCATTATTGAACTTGTCCGAGATCTTGATGATACAAGTATATGTTCCAAGTTTGATCATCTGTAGAGTGGCAACAAGCTCAGCTAATCAAATGCAAGATCACCTCATTAAATATGAGGAATTCGGTCATTATTAAACTCGTCTGATATGTTGATGAAACAAGTCTATATTTCAAGTTTGATCAAAATCGAACCAGAAATGTGGCCTTCAGCGTGGTAACAAGCAATTGCTGATGGAAGAACAACACACAGTAGACACAGGGCCACACCATAAGCTCATAGATGAAGCTAATAAGAAACACAGCATAGGTGAAGATTCTGGTGAATGAGTGTAATCATGGTGTAAAATAATATTCCTACAGAGCCTGGGAAAAATTAACAGGAAATAAAATCAACTTCCTTCTATTCACTTCACTTGTTTCTTGAAGAAAACAATCAACGGTTCCTGTATACAACATGGATTCCTCCCACGCAGTAATTATTGTAATCATTACCATAGTTGCCCCAATACTCGTTATTATTACTGAAAACTCACAAATGCAAAATGGCTGAAAATCATTTAAACAGTAACTGATACTGGATCCATGCATGTTTGTTCTATTGATTACTCCTAACAAACTGCATAGATCCAGATCTGCCAGCGCATTATGTGATGGCAGATCTGGGTCTTTGCAGTTGGCCTCAACTTATCAGCGAGTATACACAGTACACAACTGATGCCAATAAAATCTACCAAGTACAACACAAACTCACTATAACACAGTTCATGGATGCCATAAAAATGAACCATTTATGTAGTCACATTATATTGAGGTATTTTATACATAATATTACTTTTAAGTAATGAAATGAGATTCATAACCAAGCCTGCCTTAAAAAAGAGACTGTCTTATACCAAGGCACCTTATAGTGAAGGAGTAGTCTTAAGACAGAGTTTTAAAAAGTACTTTGATTATGTTGTCCTGTTCATCTGTACTTCTATCTGTCCATCCATCTGTCTGTTAGTACTGTAGTGTAGTTTCTCCTATATTTTTATGATACAGATCTGAAACTGGGATATGACTGGGAACAGTTTATCAAACAATTTCTTAAATATTGTACTTACAGACTTGAAAGTTACAGATATCATGATTGACACATGGTCTACAACATATGTAATGGGTTTCTGGATTACTTCCTGCTGTCTTGCCCCAGGTTCAGGGGGATGTTTCCACCCCCCACCCCCTCCCTCCCCCCCCCCCCCGAGTCATAACATGGAACTATTGATATCTCCACCCTATATCAATATATAGATTCGAAGGACATGTGACAGAATCAGACATATATCCAACAGAGATCTTGGGTCATGTCTCTGGGTAGGGGACTTGCTCATGGGTCAGAACTCTGAAACTGCTGAGATCCCCACCCTATAACCATATATTGGTTTGAAGGACACGAGTAGACACAATCTTACTGATATCCAATACAGACACTGGGTCACGCCCCTGGGGCAGGAGACTTGCTCTGAGTAATAACTCAGAAACTATTAAGATCCCCACACTGTAACTATATATCAGTAATTGGACCTGTAGAGACAAATACACATTTACAGTGTTGCAACATTAGCCCCTGGGTCAGGCCATACTCCTAATGGCATAGCTTGGAAACACATGGATTTGCAATGGTGTGCCCTTGACCTAATTATAGTTTTATGTTTTTATAATGTAGTAAATCATGCATATGATATCATTATAATGACTAAGAATGACATTAATTAATCAGTGTTTAAAGGCACATCAACATGTGAAAGATTATATGTGCTGAGGCAAAGAGGGTAAAGTGTCTTGCCTAGACATACACCACAGCAGTGACAAGTGACCTGGTCTAGGCAGGATTCAAACTCTCACCCTTCTGACTGTGAATCAGGCATGCCAACTGTTGAGCTACTGTGACTCCCTATCATGACTAAGGAAGATATTTGTTCCTTTAAATGAGATCTTCTGCTTATTTATTTGTTTCTTATTTCCCATTTTTGTTTGTTTTATGTGAGAGCTGTATTACAGGAAATGGGAAACTCTGATTACTTTGCCTTGTAGTTCTGTTAGAAGCACCAAACCCATGAATGACAAGACATAACAATGAGTGTTGAGAAAAGCTATAATATAATTAACATGTAATGCAGGGAAGCATGCAGTTGTTAATTGGCTGATTGCCTCACAGATGAGACCATTAACAAATACAGGTTTAGGGGGTAGTGAACCCAAGGAAATGTTTGGCTAAGGAATGATAAACAGGATGGTAAGGTACCATACACTATATATACTTATTAGACCAATCCATTTGTAATACAGTACATATGCTGTATTACCTGTAATTTTTCATACACAAACCAAGTGTAACAATTATGATTATACGTCTTTTAATTATTGGTACATATAACTTTTTATTTACATTTTTTTTTATTTCTAGTCCTCCTGCCATCACCATCAATTAACAATTTTACACCTAACAATTTTTTAAAATTATAAATAATGTTTGAAAAATTACAAACAATACAGTTTTATAATGTCTGCCTTTACCTCAAAATTAGTTGGATCAAGTTTAGCTTCATTCTATTGATTCCACAGATAACAATAAGCAAACATAATGTAACTGATTTGATTGCAAAGGACCATGTAAGAATGGCTTAATATTGATAAACTTTGAGGGAACTGCAGTAGCACAGTTGGTGGAGCAAAGGATTTTAAATCAAAGGGTTGCGAGTTCAATATCTGCCCAGGCCAGCCATAGTCAGCCACCTCAGTGTGTCCTAGCAAAAGGCACTTAGCTCCCATTTCCTCTACATGATATACCCAATAATGTCTTGTAAGTGCCTTTAAAACCAACAAAAACAAAACATTTATAAACTATGAATTTAGGTAAAACCATTACTTGAACATGAGCATGTATGGTAACCCTATTGAACAAACCAACTGTTCCCCATCCCCCCCCCCCCAACCTTTATTGACCTAATGGTCTGGACAGGAACAGTTGTAGAATCAATAATGTTTCTTACTATCGTACTTCTTTAACACCATCTACATGTACAGACTCAAGTACATATAATAGGCCTGATGTGCTATCTTGCATAAGAGACATCAAATGGTTGCAGGAACCCTGATAGCTCAGTGGTTAGTGTGCCTTACACCAATCAGCCAGGGCATTTTACCCAACTAAATAACCTACTTGTGTTGCTGTGCCATAAAACACCATACCAAACTCCTGTAACAAATACTTTTCTACGTACACAGGTACCTAGGACCCCACAATTAATATCTACTTACACTTGCCCATAAAAAAGGTCATGCCAACATAATCTACCATATATACTAGTTTATAGGTCATGCCAACAGCACATAATCTACCATATATACTAGTTTATAGGTCATGCCAACAGCACATAATCTACCATATATACTAGTTTATAGGTCATGCCAACAGCACATAATCTACCATATATACTAGTTTATAGGTCATGCCAACAGCACATAATCTACCATATATACCAGTTAATAGGTCATGCCAACAGCACATAATCTACCATATATACTAGTTTATAGGTCAAGTCCAATTGCCAAAAACACAGACCCCCGATCTGCCATCGCATAATGCACTGACTGATCAGCGTCTACGTTATTTGCAGTTGGATTCAACTTTTAAGTGATTATATACAGTGGGAGATGTCTCTAAATATAAAACTGTTGGGGTCTCTGGCCCAAGTTAAAGTTTTCTGTTCAAAATTTAGCTTTTCTTTTCTTGAAGACATATTGTCCTTTTATTGTATGCTCTTACACATACTTTAGTACAGTTCTCTCTCACTATAAGTTGCCTTAGTATAAGGTAGTCATAAGGTAGTCCCTTTCTAACAGCAGGTATGCAATGTTTCATATCCTAGTACCTTTTCTGATGTCAGGGCTATCAATAATCCTACAGCATGATGATGTCACAGATGTAAATTGGGGGGGGGGGGGACTGACTGCAATGGCCATTCTCATAAGTGACCTATTTAGTCTAGCAAAAAAAGTGTCTAAATGTCTGGGTGTTTTACATCTACAAAGTCGGACTTTCTAAGTATTATTTTTAGTTTTTCTCTCTACTGAAAATAAAGTTACCATAACAGAATGACCTTTCAATATTTTGTATTATGAATGAAATATTGACTAAATTTCCAACGGCAATACTTCTGAGGGGAAATTATTACAGTTTCTACATGGTTTGGTTTGTTAGTTTTAACTTCACTTTTAAGATATTATTGGCTATATCATGCCGAGGAAATGGGACCCGACTGCCTTTCCCAAGGACACACTGAGGCAACTGACTTGGACTGACCTGGGCAGATATTGAACCTGTGATGCTTAGATTACTAGTCCAATGCTCTACCAACTATGCTACCACAGCTCCATGACTCTTAAGTCTAAGTACAGTTTTTATGAATGTATTCAGCAGGAACACTAATATTTTGTACTGGAATTTTGTTTTTCATCTGTTGATCAGCATTAGACACACAACATTGTCTGTGCTACAAAATTCTGATTTTGAAATTTGCTGTAGCTTAATCATCCAAGATCTCATACATGCATATATCCAAATTCAAGTGTACTAAACCTGATAGCTTGCTAAACTAGATTCCAGATTTATTGCTCAACAGGCTCAATGTCAAATTTACATGGTACCAACTGATTTCTGAGCCATCTGTTGACATCTGAAAATGGCTGCCCAAGGCCAAACTATTTCACACAATTGCTCCCAATTTACAGAAAATTGTAAACAAAGTATTTAAAGCTGCATTTCCAGAACCTGATATGAAACTGTATCAAAATTTAATAGAACTTTCCATTGGAATTATAATATCATTGCTGCTGCTGTCGTAGCTGATCAGAAGCCGCCTTGCCTGACAAGAAATAGTATATACATTTTTACCAACCTGTTCTCTTATGACAGGCTACCTTCTATTTATAAGGTTATCTTTTCATTGTATAAGGTGTAGTCTCATAAAAAGGAGACTACTTTATTATTATTATCATTATTATTATTATTATTATCATTATTATTATTATTATTATTATTATTATTATTATTATTATTATTATTCATAATAATAGAAATAATAGTACAGCTCTCCTTCATTATAATGTGGCAGGTGGGGTCCATAACCACTGACTGCATTATGTACTAAACAACGGTATAGTGATAACAGCGTTATGTGCTGAACTGCAGTATAATGAGAACCACTAATGTATGGAACTGTGGTACATCAGGAATGATCAAATTTTGTCAGGGTTTCCCTTCAGACTGGAAACTGAAGGGTCAATGACTCCTGGGCTGAAATTTCCAAAAGTCAAAATCTGAAGATTAAGAGTCAAAATCTTAAACCTGAGAGTCATGAGAATGGCATGGAGAAAAAAAAACACTTTTAAAACTCATTTACATTTATTATCAAACAAAGAAAACATCAAGGAGTCTTCTTGAATACACAAACAACACAATTATAACATAAAATCAAGGGGAGACCAAAATGCAATTTTAACATCACATATTACATCGAAATGCAGTATTTATAAACAACAATAACAAAATATTTGGCATTACTGATAATAGGTTAGTACAAGTTTTGCTTGATAGAGCATAATTTATATATCACAACAAACAAGGCAATACGCCAAGATCACTCATAGATTTACTTCCACATACCACTCAATTTTTGTTTGCATTTTGAAGGAGAGTCATCTTTTCATTTCTTACAACCATGTTCATTTTAAGTCCGAGTCAGTATCAAAATATTCCTGGTATTTGTATGTAATACTTAAATTTGAAATAACACAATGTCACGCAATCAACAATAGAACAATGTACACAGTATAACAGTAACATTAGAAATGATCAAATATGAAATAATTGACTTGTATACTAGAAGCATGACCAATTAATAGAAAATCAACTGAAATCATTAATCACAAAATGTTTTTGTGGATAGTATGGTATCATCGAAACAAACATAGGGTGCTTACCCCCAACCAACTCTCTTTGATTTCCATCTGCCATTTTTAATACTAATTAATTAGCGGGTCACACATGTGCATAGGTATGGTCATTCAAACAGCAAGAATGTCAAAGGCGTCAATATGATGTTTGACACCTAAGGCAAAATTTCTGAGAGTCAAACTGACGCCTAGGGTGGAATGCACACACGTCAGTTTCGGGTCAAATATGAAATTCACATGTCAAAACGCGGGAGTACAGGTCAAAGGAGAACCCTATTTTGTCAAATAATTAGGTTTTAAAAAGGACATAAAGATATAACACTAAACTTCATGTTGTTTCATTTCAACCCATATTGTCAAACATTTGATAAACCAATTTAAATAAAATGGTTTAATTTTGATATATCCAAAGTGGTACAATCAGGGAGAGCTGTAGCGGGAGTAGTATACAAAGAAAGATACAGTCTAAGCAGAATATATGCAAAGATACAAGAACAGCTCACTGTCTGCAGATAATTATAATACGCACAGTGACACAAATTTTTAGTTACAGGTCTCGGTAATCTAAACTTCCATCTAATCTTCAAAACCTGCTCTTTACCATTGGTAGAATATCTAAAATTTTAGTCATAATAATAACATCAATTAATCATTCAAAACCTGCTCTTTACCATTGGTAGAATATCTGAAATTTTAGTCATAATAATAACATCAATTAATCATTCAAAACCTGCTCTTTACCATAAGCATAATACCTAAAACATTAGTTATAATAATAACATCCAATTAACACATAAAAACCTGCTCTTTACCATAAGTAGAATACCTCAAACATTAGTTATAATAATAACATCCAATTAACCCATAAAAACCTGCTCTTTACCATAAGTAGAATACCTAAAACATTAGTTATAATAATAACATCCAATCCAATTAACCCATAAAAACCTGATCTTTACCATAAGTAGAATACCTAAAACATTAGTTATAATAATAATATTGTAAAAAAAAAGATTAAACATCTTCATATTAAATATCTAATAATACTCTAATTTTCTATTTCAAAGCTACTGATAAAACCTTCAAGGACCATGAAATTGATCAATATGCATATGTAAATGACCCTTTTGAGTGAACCAACCTTCATCTCCTACATTCTTCAATCCCACTTCTGACACCAAATTTGTTTTGGTGGCTCCCACAGGTCCCATAGGAACTATTGGTAAAATCTTGAGATCTGACTCCATATTTGCTACTGCAGCTGCTTCTGCATTCTGCATCTAAATTATGTTTATCTCCAACAGCAGGCTTTCAATGGAATCTTATCACATATATCCAAACACAACCTGGGACTTTTCTCCCTTTCTCCACATGAATACACAAACCCCTTTTTCTTCAGCAAATATTTTGACTAGTTAATGCAGTTTTGCTATTTCAACATGATGACATTTCTAAATATAAATCCACTGACACAATGAGACATGGCATCAGGGTGAAATAACCTTGTGATGACAAAGACGATATTCCTGTACACATTCCTCACTGAATGAAAACAATATCAGCTCAAGTCCAATGAAATATTCATTCTTATAATGTATAAACTTGCATTATAACACTATTATCAACCTATCCAACTTTCCAAGGAGAGAGTGGACCAATGGTTCAATACCACAGCCTTCATGACTAGTGCATCGCTGAAATGTTAAGAACTGAATAATCTTTCTTATTGTTGGTCTTAGAAGGCATCTGTGACAAAAGGCTACACAAAGACCCAAATTCCTCACTCATTGAATTTGCTAATCTTATAAACATTGATCTCGTCTTTTCAAGAGAGAATCATGTAACACTATCTAATTGGCTACCATCACGCATCACTGCAGACAGAACAAAGCTCAAGTAAAGAGATGGTTCAATTTTCCTCCCTACACAATGTTGTCGATCCAGCTCGAATCAGACCGTCTCTATACAAAGGTGATTTCTTACTCCATTGACTTGAACTATACTGCAGTCATTAATACTGATTTGGAACTGTAATAGGAAAATAAAATCAACAATGCAAGGCTATACAAACTCTGCTAATCAAACAACCTGATACAAGCAGAAATATTACTGCATCAATTTTACAAGCCTAATATGAAGTTCAGTTGGCTATAATGCTGAATACTTGTCAAAATGAATATACATAGAATTCACTGTAGCTACTGCTCAGCCATTACTGCTGCTCCTACTGCTGTATCAAAGCCATGTGCAAGTGACAAATACAGCTTCCTCGTAATGACAAGTCACTGATGACTACTATCAGTGAATGTACTGTACCTCCAGTATAAGTGGACACTGCTAGTTGTACAATGCTCGTGGGATTCCTGATGGATCATTCTGTTTGAAATAAAGGGTATCAGATGAATGTACAACATGATTATGGATGCACTATTGTCATCACACTTTTTTAAAAGTGTTGGGAATATTGTGATATGCTGTCTATCGATCTGTCTGTCCATCCATAAGTCTGTAACCATACCCCTTAAACCGCCCAGTGGAATTTCACTAAATTCTGTGGTTATGTTGTCTCTATGTTCCCCATGTACAACAAGGGTGTCAATTTTGACTCCCTCTCCCAGCAGGGGGTCAAAGGTCAGATATATAAAAAAATTACAATTACAAATACATTTTCAAATATTTTCTAACCAAACTTTCACATACATGTATGAAATCAAATAAGGAAGATGCATCATGTATACAGAGTATTTTGCATTCTGATTCCTGGTTCACTATCAGGGATGTGGTAGTGAGTATAGGGAGGGAGGGTTGTAGTTGTTGAAGTTGTTATTATAATACAAAATATTTCTTTTATGTTACTGACAAATCTCTATAATTGGTATTTTCTAGTCTCAAAACTCAAACTGCTCTACACATTTACATGTCACCATACCCATATCATAAAGGGGTGGCAGTATGCAGAAGGGCTTTATAGCAGGGCTTTACAAATCCACTTGCCCAATGCCCAGGACAAGCTCAAATTCTGCTCAGGTAAGCTCAACTTTGCAAACTAATTGTCTGCGGGCAAGTCCAAAAAATTGGGAGAGACAGACATACAGAGCACGGTTATGTTCAGTTCGTAATGCTTTGTGTTCTACATGTTTTGAACTGTATGATCTGACCACATTACATATATCAATACATTTATTTAGCATTTATATCTACCACATTCTTCTGTTACATAACTGCCTCCAGTTTCTTTCATCTATCGATCCTATATTTTACACGATATATTATTAAAGTCTGTCATTTCCATTTTGTAGTCAATGTCAATGCCAGATTCGCTTTTCTCGGGCAGACATGATGATGTTAATATTTACTATTTGAAGCAAGTTTTGACAAATAGGGAATAAATATTTATATTTCAACTTATCAGTTATATTTTAATCATAATATTTGTATGTATAAGTGATTCACCAACTTTCAAGTCTAAACCTAGCCACGGGCATTGTGTGAAATCCGATATGTGCCAAGTCTGCCAATAAGGCTGCAACATTTACCAAAAGTTCTAAACATGTACATGGTATGCAATAATGGAAATGATGCCAATTAATTGAACTGATTCAAAGCTCAACCTTTCCCCCTTCTACAAATTAGGTTTACAGCTGACAGCTACTTGTGTATACGACACTGGCAATGTGTATGCCACACCTTGCTAATCTTGCAACTGTTTCATTAGCTGTACATCTTTTTCCTCTTATTATAACAGGATTCAGTTTGTAAAGCATGTTTTGTTGAATATATATATCTGACCTTATAGTTAAAGCATCCTTAGTATCATCATGAGTATATATTGTACTGCTGTATACATGTATATGTACTTCTTAAAAAAATAGATAATGCAACCATGATTACTGTCTGGACATGCGCATAGGGCATTTCCATTACCTAAATATCTTTCTCTCCTCTTAAAATCTAGCTATTTCTAAAACCCTTATCTATCTATTCATTTATCTATCCATATACATGTATATGTCTCTTTGTTTTTTTAACAATATATACATTCTAACCCTTCCTTTCTTCTCATCTACATACCTATCTATGTATACTATTTACATACATCTTTTTTGATAACTTTAATTATCGGCATATGGTTTTAAGGTGCAAAAGAAGATTAAAAAAGAACTTCTTTATTTGTTAAATAAATGTAACATGGTTTCCTTAAAACATCACATATTTTATTTTACTTAATGTTTTAACTTTTGTTATGATATTATGTTGTCATATTTTGGGGCAAGCTCAAATCTCCCAAGGGCAAGTTCAATTTTTTAAAATTTTTTAAAGTCTTGCTTTATAGTGAGGGAGTACTGTATACCTACTAGGGGTGAAACGATACACCTGTGCCAGTATCAATATTCGATTCACGATACACAGCCTACAATATGATGCATTATTGATCCTCAGTTTAAAGAATAAGAAGGCAAACGACTAATAATTATTCATGACTGCTGAAGATATCATTTTGTATCGATTCTTCACCTCTTGTATCGATACGATATGGCAAAAGTGTTGATGAATCGTTTCACCGCTAATACCTACTTTATTGGAGCATCTGCAGATGCAAACCCCAACAGCTCTACACATTTCCACATGTGAATAAGACCCTAATTTCAACCTAGCAGATGAGATGTTGTAATGGACAGATGGATGGATGTTTCAGGCTTACTCTACTCATAGCTCATTGGTTGTTATGGGTTTAACGCCATTTTTCAGCACATGATAGGCTGCTATACATGGCGGCCAGTCTATTTGGTGGAGGAAGAACCAGAGAAAACCCCGGGAAAAACCATCGACCCATGGGAAGCTACTGGCAAGCTTTCTCACATACCCTCGTTGGCCGAGCCCGAGACTCAAACCCACGAGGACAGAGGTGAGATGTCAGTGATCTGTAAAGGCGAGCGCCTTTGACCACTCGGCCACCCGGGGCTCCGCTTATTGCTGGAACAGACTCTTTGCATGTTCTACTCCTACTTCTGGGCAGCCACAGTGGCTCAGTGGTTTGAGAGCAAGATTGTCAACCAATGGGCAGGGGTTAGAATCCTGCCAAAATCAGCTCTAATCAGCTGCTATGGTGTCTCTCTGGGTAGGACACTTTACTACCATGGCCCAAGTGCTATATAGCCTTTCATGTGTTGATGTATCATTAAACACCAAACAAATTAACAAAGCCCATAAACAGTCCTAATCTTGGATAGAATCCATCACACACTTGTACTTATATCAAGTATGAACCAGAACACAATGGTCAAACACTAAGAAAGGTCAATGACCAGCCATGATATATTGCCTTGGAGCACCAGCTGCATTACTTCTAAGGCTGTAACTCCTCATGATTAGGGTTATCTGGACAATAACTTTATATAAAGTATACAAAGCCTGGTAGAATGTCCTTTCTCTCTTCACAATGACTCTGACACACTCTGTGTACAAACAAGACACAGGAATTTCAATGATAAATGCCCCACTTTGAAGTACTGATTAGTAATAAATCCCCACAGACCTTCTACAAGACAACGTGTTAATGGTCAATATTAACTTGCTCATCAATTATCTACATTTACCTTTATATTTTGCATTGTGCACACTTACACTGTAATGTCAAACATGACCTTGATTTCAACACCAATTTTTGATACCAATACTACCATAATTATTAAATTACCATATTTATTAAATTACCATAATTATTAAATTACCATATTTATTCTAACGACGAATGCAGCAAGAGCAAGGTCAAATATATACTGCTTTCTCACATGATTTACTTGATATAAGAACTTCAGCTGAGAATGCAAAATTCAGAACAATAAAACCAACATAAGCAAATGAAACTAAATTTTCCTCAAACAAATTCATTACTTTCAATATATGCTCAATATTCATGGAAGAAATGAATATTCCAAACAATATTCCACCACCCCACATGGTTTTGACTATTCATATTTTAATACTAGGTTGTCAAAGGAAATAGTGAAACTTAAGATGCAATAAAAAAGGATAGGAGATGCTATTTTAAATACCATATACTCATTTGCATAGCTCAAAATACCCTTTTTGCTAACCTCTGGCAATTCTAAAATGAGGGATCTGGTTTGCTTCAAAATTGAAGTTTTACTTGTCATTAGACATGTCAACATTCTTCTGGACCAATTAGCTGTAGGAAGTCCTCCACAAAGACCTGTCAACTCCACTGTTCTCTGAAACCTTAGCCACCCCCCACCCCCTAAACATCCTCCATTATTCTATCATACCATATTTAAAGGTTCAATCACACGAAAAAACTTTCTGCTTGAAAAACCAAAAAAAACTATTAAAGAAAAATATACTATGCAAACACTTTCCCCGTTTTGAAACAAATACAGTACTTTCATATATATTGCTGATTAAGTGGACAATAGGGCTATTTTTTGGCTTCAAAATATACCTTTACCATATTTAAAGATGTCTGCTTTTGTAAAATGAATGCTTAATACACAGCTCAAAATGACATGATCTTTACATTATTATGCTATTGATATGACATGATCTTTACATTATAATGCTATTGATATCACATCACCTGTATCTTTGGTGTACAGTATCACGGCACTATGAACACTGGGAGAGACTGGATGCAAAATAACATGGTTGTGACTTCTGTCTCCTTTTTAAAAAAATGAAAAAGAAATAGAGGATATTTTCTTTCCCTGCATAAATACCAGATATATTTCATTGTGTGGTACAAAATATATCGTTTTTTGTACCTCAGGATGAAATATATCCGGTATTTACGCAGGAAAAGAAAATTTTCTTTTTATTGTAGACCGAACTTGCTTCTGAATCGAAGCTTAGAAGCTTAAACTCACTTTTCAGTACACCACCGCACTTTTCATAAATTCACCTCACTTTCATAGCCTGATCATATAAATATCAGTGACTTAAGACAGCGGTAGGATTGGAATGACCTAATCTGTCTCAGTAAATTACATTTTTGACATTTTGTAAACTATCTGATCCTATCTGACCACAAAGCAAGTCCGATTCAGCAATACATCACAGCGGGTTTATCACTGTTGTCAAGAAAGTAAGGGGAAATAACTTCAAAGAGACGCAAACGGCATTGAGTCAAATTTCTTCAGCAAAAAATAATTTCCATATCTGAAATGTAATGTCTGAAATGTAATGCAGTTTCTATTTATTTGCTATAGCTCAAAGAGTGCAAGTTTTTCTTGCCGCAGGTATAACTTCTGTAGGGACACACAATCAAGCGTCGCATGGCATGATGGGAAATCTTATATATTCACATGTGAAAATATATGGATATATTGAAAAAAAACTATGTAAATTATTTCACCAATAAGTTTCTATATTTCAGACTTAAGTATATAATACAATTATTATACAATTGTAATAATCGCAGAAAGTCCATTTGATAGAAAATGACAAATTCAATAAAAAGTATACGACACCGTGGAAGTGCTTTAAACCTGCTGTATATTGACAGACAAGGCTTTCTGTTGTGGAAAAAACTATGCGAGTTCAATAATTGTGTTATACTGACAAAATTCACTCACCAACATAAACTTTTCTTTGTGTATTTGATATGAGGTGTCTATCATTTTTAACATGTGCAAATCTGATGAATTTGTAAAGCCATTCAGCTATTATTTTATGGACAATTAGTAATAGGTTACTCTTTCCCATACTTTTCTATGTAATACCTTTACTTTGGGATATACATGTATATTCAAACTAATAGAAGTGCATGGGGGGCCCCGGGGGGCCAAGTGGTCTAAGGTGCTTGCCTTTACCGATCACTGCCATCTCACCTGTCATCGTGGGTTCGAGTCTTGGGCTCGGCCAATGTGATTATGTGAGAAAGCTTGCCAGTAGCTTCCCGTGGGTCGGTGGTTCTTCCCGGGATTTTCCCGGGTTCTTCCTCCACCAGATATACTGGCTGCCATATATAGCCTATCATGTGCTGAAAAATGGCATTAAACCCATAAAACCAAACCAGAAGTGCATGAAAATGTACACCAACCTAAACATTTTTAAGTGATTTTGGACTCCAAGTAAAAAGATGAATTTTTGAAAAAGTTAAATACTCTAACATTTCACAAGTGATCATCCTTAAAAATATACAACTTTCACCTACATGTAACTGCAAATGTAAACAGCAGAGACCCTGACCTACTACTGTATGATGTGCTGGCAGATTAGGTCTATGATATTTGCATAAAATCATAATCTCATTCAACCAGACTCTTGCACAGCTCCATGAGATCTTCACCAAACATGGGTCTGGTTAAAAAAAAAAAAAGTTTTCCATTGTAATGCCAGAACAATGTTTACCCAAAATTGAAAAAGTGATTTGACTGACTGATGAGATGGGGTGATGTAATACACAATTGTGATAATAAGATGACATCATGTTTTGCATATACATGTACATATACACATTCATTGGTTGATTGAAATATGCCTTCTGCATTGAACATATGTTAACAAAGTGATTTTGAATAATACAATTTTAATCTTTTAATTGATATTGACTCGAATGATTTCAAAAACTAGATCATGAAACAAGTGTCCGTTGAAGTGACTGATGTTCTACTGGGCAAAATGAATTTCCAGAAATTCAAGATAAGACCATATCTTCCTTTTAACTGTCGAGTGTTGAAACCATCTCTGGTATTCTTCAGCAATAACAAGATTTTCAAATTACACATTGGATGTCAGCTTGGCACCATTTTCATTTAGACAAAGTGCACATAATTAGAAGTCTTTTGGTGAAAACCCCACATCATAATGATCATCCATTCTGGGTGAGTAGTGACAACAAAATTGTTAAGACAGTTGTCATGGCAGCCATATTGGATGAACGACTGGCACCATTTTCATTTAGGGCCAACTAGGTATCATAAGAAGTCTATTGCTGAAAACCCCATGTTGATATAGCCATCTATTTGGAGAGGAGTAGAGATAACAATATTTTCAAGATAAGACTTTCCATTTAGGAGTAGCAAAAACAAGATTTTCAAGATAGCTGCTGTGGCAGATCAGCACCATTTTCATTTAAGACTAACTGGACATTATAAGAAGTCTTCTGGTGAAAACCCCATATCAAAATGACTTTCTGTTCAAGTAGAGTTGTGATAGCAAGATTTTTAAGTTGGCTGTCATGGTGGTCATATTGGATGATAGATTGGCATCATTGTTATTTAGAACCAGCTAGACATCATAAGAAGTCTTTCAGTGAAAATCTCATGCTGATATGACCATTCATTCAGGAGGAGTAGCAATAACAAGATTTTCAAGATGGCTGCCAAGGTGGCCATATTGGATGTCAAATCAGCACCATTTTCATTTAGGTCCAACTAGACACCATAAGAAGTCTTTTTGTGAAAACCTCATGTTGATATCACCATCCATTCAGGAGGAGTAGCGATAACAAGATTTTCAATATGTCCACTGTAGCGGCCATATTGTATGTCCGAGCATAACCATTTTCATTTAGGACCAACTAGACCAGGGGTGTCAAACTCATTTGTTATGGTGGGCCAGATTTGATATAATAATAATAAATAATGAGTCTAGCAGGCCGTATATCTGACAACCCTGATCTAGACTATGGGATGAATGTGTGTGTAAAGTTTCATGGCAATCCTCCAAGTAGTTTAGGAGTAGCAAAAACAAACTTGTGCTAATGGACAGACGACAGATGTACGACGTATGACAGACAACAGACCATACCATAAGCACTTGTCCTGTAATGCCTGTAAGGTTAGGGCAGTGAAACTTGGTTACTTTCTATGTCTGTCCAGGAACTTTACAGCTCTGTCTTAAAGGTCATGGTCAGATATCATTTTGTGAACTTTTGTGACTTTACCACAGTAGGCGGTGGGTAAAAATTCACTGGATTTGCTTGTTGCCTTATAAGCTTTATTTGCATACAATAACCGTTAAAATTTCATCTTTCAAAATTTTTAGCTCACCTGACCAAAGGCCATGTGAGCTTATTGTTTGGCACTGCATCCATCATTCATCCATTTGCCATCATCTGTCTATCAGTCCACATTTGCCATTTTCAACTTCTTCTCAAAAACCACTGAGCCAATTTGGATCAGATTTCGCAGAGGTGTTCCTTAGGACATGCCTATTTTGGGTGGCTCCACTAGCAGCATCATTGCTTACAGAGCAACCAAAATGGAAAACCTATTTTTAGCTTTTTTGGAACAACTGAGCCATAGGACATACACTATCAAACTTATGTTTAGAGTAGCTCCGCCAGCAACTGGGTTGGAAACTCATTTTCGACGACCTACAAATGATATTCCTCTCCCATCAGGTATGGCTGTTGTTACTAATACATCTCAAAAAAACTTTATTAAAATGACTCTCTTTCTAAAACTGCCAGATTTTAACAGGCCAAATGTGATAGGTTGACGCCTAGCATGAACACCTTTGATATTCATACAAAAGATCCAATACACCATCTGGTCCAGCTGAAGTTAGTCAAAGTAGAAACAGTATACGTGTCAAATACCACTGATTTCTACCAAATAGCTGGAAATGATCAAGACATAGGTGTCTTTCAACCCAAGGCACCTGCCTTATTACTACTACATTTGTCTTTTAGATGAATGTATGCCAGGTGAGCAATAACAGGTCCAACTTGGGCCTCTTGTTCCTGACTTGTTGTAAGTATGGGATAAATTGATAGTGAAATATCACTTAAATGATAATTGTTTTCTTTAGATTCAACCTCCCATGACAAGGCTGCATATGATATTTCTCAAGATTTTGAATTTGTGTCACAGTCTGCCACTACAGTGTCACCATCTGGTACCGCATGTCCAATCAAGAATGTGTTAATCCCTACTATGAAGATTGGCACCAGTCAACCTACTGTGCCTCAAGTTGATTTTCATCAGTCAGTGAATTGGAGCACAAAACCTGCTGCACTGTCACCACAAAGTAAAAGAGTCATCAATCGAATCAGCGATGTACCTGGTGATGAAATGGAAGATTTTACATCATCTCTTGATGTGGGCCATATGTTTGACAACCCTGAACTAGACTATGGGATGAATGTGAGTGTAAAGTTTCATGGCAATCCTCCAAGTAGTTTAGGAGTAGCAAAAACACACTTGTGCTAATGGACATTCGACAGATGTACGATGTATGACAGACAACAGACCATCCCATAAGCTCTTCTGGTCTATGACCAATAGCGCTAAAAAATGTGATACTGTAGGAAAAGAGGTCTTTGTAGTTTCGCTTCTGCCAAGTTTTACAGAAGTGCCTTCAGTTGGTAAGAGAGATCAATGAAGGATTTCACCAGACACTCATATGGCAGATAAAATCATAAAAGTAGAGCCAACATTATAGACCTTGATCCATCTGCACATTATCCAAGTGCAGACACAGCGCTTCCTCATCAAAACGCTATCCATTGGAGCCACAGAGGATATCACCTTATAATGAGACTGCCTTATAATGAAGTACATTATCAGGTCTCAAAATTAGCAGTAATCTGCTAGCCAGAGGCTGGTACATTTACTGTCAGACCAGCAGTTTTCACAATTTCAACAGTCTGATGGCTAAAAAAGTTTCAGTTGTTGCCAGTCAAATAGTGAAGAATGACTAATGAAGATTCAGCAGGACTAGTTAATTTCTCAATCTACTAGCCCTTCTGGCTATTTATGTTAAATTCTAGACCTGCACTATGCATATATAATTTCACTACCACATAATAAAATGGGATCCATGACCATACCAGCCTCACAGGAAAGGTGTTATAATTAAGGGTCTTATAATGAGAGAGTGCTGTACTGCGCAAAATGCTTGCAGTTTAATTTTTTGCAGAAGATTTAATACACATACCTGATCAATGTATGATCAATTACCCCCCATTTTCTGAAACATGATGAACTCATTAAGGCTAAATGTCATATTTTTGTGTCATGAGGTAGTACCATTGCTTCAGGGTCTGACATCATCACAATACATGATAGACCCAGACAGAAGGTATTAGAGAAATTGCGAGATTAAGTTTTAAAACAGTACCAAAAAGATGTTCCAACACTTCAAAAATATGGACAAAAAATTTTCAGATGTGATTTTATTAGAGAAAAAAAAAATCACCAATTCTGGTTCATCAAATCTGGAAAAAAGCATAAACTACTGTTGAATGCCTGATCATATTGGTATTAAGGGTAATGACAGAGCAGATGCAGCAGCCAAAGCTGCCCTTAAGTCATCAGATTATGAATGGAAGATTCCATATAGTGGTTTTAAGAATGATATAATTCAACATGTTTTATCTACTTGGCAAAATATGTGGAATGAAAACTCCTCACATAAGCTTCGGGACATAAATCCCATTATCACTGATTGGCATCCTTCATAAAGAACAAACTGAAAAGATGAGAACCATATCATGTCACTCTTGAATAGGACACACATCTGACCCATACTTACCTCAGGAAGGGGGATCCTTGATCTGAGTAAGTGCCCACTGGCAGTGGAGCACAGTCTGATTAAGTGCATAGGCTTCCAGCGCCTGAGATAGAATTCAACTAAATTAACAAGCTTTCCAATAATGTGCCATCAGAGAAAAAGTCAAGGATATTCTCGAAGAATGTGATTCGTATAAAATGTTTTTACCCATGAAAAGTATTTTAATTTTTTTCCTTTATCTTTTATACCTTGTTAAGAATATTTAGATTATCCTAAGCTTTTATCTTTTATCTCAGAGGAGTATTTTGTTTACCCAGGACTTTCTCCAGGCTATTAAGGCATGGTGTCACCACTATGCCTCACATGCCAGAAAGTTTGTGTTTTGATTATGGCTCATAGGAACTAATAATCTGTAACAGCACCCAACTAGTAAAGTTTTGTGATGTTCACTAACTGTTTTCTTAGTGGTGGGATGGGGGGGGGGGGAGACCTGGAAAAATCTGAGGGACTAGTAGCTTTTGAAAGAAGCCTACACATGAATCTTACCCACAAAATAAGTAAATATGACTGGAACTGATGCACCAGTAGATATATGACGAAAAAGCACCAAGTCCCCGTTCCAATACCTCATCTATTCCTTATGGTTATCAAAAATATTTCTGAATAACTCTCACTCTCTGGATCTAATAAATTTCAAAATCAAACGGGCAACCTGGAAATATTCTGGTAGCCAATTTTAAATTTAGTTGCACATAAAATGCAAGCAAATATGAATGTGTGGGTTTTAAAACTATCCTTTAACCCTCTTATATGTCATAAATAATTAGGATCCTTTTTAAAGTAATTTGTGTGGATACATTTTAAAGCAATACAGAACGAGTACCATAAATTGCACATTATTTTATAGTCCTCAATATACACTGTAGGTACTAGTAAAGCACAGTTGATTCCAGTCTAATAAATCAGCCTCCCACCCCCATGGGGCCCAGGGTGGATAAGTGGTCCAAGGCGCTCACCTTTTCAGATCACTGGCATTTCACCTCTGTCCGCATTGGTTCGAGTCTCAGCTCACCCAACATGGGTATGTGAAAAAGCTTGCCAGTAGCTACTGATGGGTCAGTGGTTCTTCCCAGGGACTTCCTCCACCAAATATATGGGCTGCCATGTATAAGTATTATGTGCTGAAAAATGGCATTAAACCCACACAACCAACCAATCCACCACCACCCCACTTATGTTTCTTCTTTCAGTCACAGCAAACCTTGACCTTTGACATTTTGACCCCAAAATCAATAGGCTTCTTCCTTACCCCAAGTGTAAGCTATCCACAAAGATTGGTCCTGATAGAGAATGCATGTAAATATTCAGAAACCATTTTTCAATCACAGTGAGCTTGATCTTTGAACCACAAAATCATTAGGTTCTTTCTTGCCCCAAGTGCAAGCCATTCACAAAGCTGGGCACCTGTTGATCACAGAGAACTTGTGTTATTTGTGTGGAAATGATACAGGTAACAGATGGACAGAAACTATCATAACATAATACATATACAAGTTCATGGTAAAGAACCCCACCTGGCAACCAGAAACAGAATTCTGGTTGCCCCTGTGATCCAGATACAAGATATGTCAAACCCAGAGTCCTTCAATACATACACAAAACTACATTTGTGTTTTGGTCGGATTCGGTGGAAAGAAAACAAGCAAAAGTTCAAATTAGTGGATCAAGGAATATCAAAGCACTGATGTCTATGAAAGCACTTAAATAGTTCTAGTCTGGGTGTTTGATACATAAATACAGACTTAACACCTGTATCGAACACCAGATCAACAATGTAAAATTAAATGAGTATGTAATAAAGAGCTGATATTACTTACTTGACAAATGACGGTGGGATCCATTATTCCAATTTTCTTGCAATTGATTTAGTTTATCAGTAATTTCAGATGCAAAACTATCAAGAAATTTCTTCATTTTTTCTCCTTTCTACCTACACCACGACTGACTCCATAACCTAAATGATTCCTGCATGTATAGATTTGGCAGGTAAACTGTATTATCCATGAAAACTTATGTGCACAACTTAAAGTACACCAACATATATGTTTGTATTAACTATGCCAGAATTTGTGAATCTGTGCAATTAGGTTTGCCAGCATTTGTGACTTTATACATTAAGGTTTGCCAGAAAGTCTGAATCCATGAAATACACATCTACTGACTGACAATTTCCCCTCATCTCCATTCCAACTACACACACACCCTAATGACATGAAGACTGTGCCGGCATCTGTATATAACAGCATAATCAGCACTGCACATCAATGTTAAAAAATTCCAAAAGGCAAGGCACTAAAGTAGTTCCCCAAGTCTCCCATAATCATTATGAGGATTGGCAATGCTATATACCGTAAGCATGGTCCAAATACAAACAACATAGACCCTGATCTGTCATCACATAATGTGCCGGCAGATCCGGGTCTATGTTGTTTGTTCTACTGATTAGTCCTTACAAACTGCACAGACCCAGATCTGCCAGCGCAATTATGCGACTGCAGATCTGGATCTATGCAGTTGGTATCGGCTTATACATGATTAAGTACGGTAGGTATATAATTACATTAACATGTATCTCATCAGGACTTCTTTGTTTTTTCATTCAAATTTGAAAGAATACCCACATCGATTTCTGGGTAAATGTACAACAAGTCATATAATGTAATAAACAGCCACGGCAACAGTACTTTAAATCAGGAAAAGTTCCAGGTAGCTTTGCCAATAACTCAAAGCACATACACCTCCATATCTACCATATTTACTCCTACAGATCATATACCTGATTGTGAACGATGTAGACAACGATCTACAGTCACATAATACACTAGCAAATTAAGGTATGATTGCTGGGGGTTCCCCCTTTATTATGATTTCCAATGAACAGCAAAGTTCCTGGTCTGCTGGGACTTGTTTGCTACAGATGTGGGTTGACTCTGCAAGTTACAACATTATCCATGAGTTTATAAGGTATCAGGCACTGTTGAAGGTGTAGGTGTTTTTTCATCACTCCAGAGAGCATCTGCTTAAATTCATATCAGATTTGTATGGTATGAGAAAAATAGCAGCCAAAACTTGCCACTGCAAAAACTTGTCTGAGTGGAAAAGTCAACACAATATATTAGGTGCTAAAAATTTTACCAAACGTGAAAAAACAAAATAAAATGAAAGAGGCATAAGTGGGTCTAAGATTGCTCACCAAGCTGACATCTGTCCAACAGACAAATGCAGGAACAGCTGACCAAGAAATTCGAGCTTGTAGGATGCTTTCTGTACAAATTTCTTCCAATGCTGTTGTTTGCATATGCCATGAAAACAATTCTTTCAGAGTTTCTCTTTTTTTTATCTTTATCTGTATCTGATCACCTATTAGCATTATCTGTCCCAAATTGAGAGGCTTCTTTGCAAGGATGTTTTCTGTCATATTTGGTCAAATTCCACTAAGCAATTATGAAAACAAAGTTATTTAAATGCTTATACAAATTGAGAAAAGTCACCATATTTGATGGCAGATCAGCATAATCTGTAAAAACTTTAATGACATTAGTACTTTCTGTCAAGTTCTGTAAAATTCTGTTCAGTGCATTTTATGAAGTCACAATACATTTTTTTAAAAAGTAACTGTGGCTGTTTTTGATGGAGAATCAGCATAATTTGTAAAATCTGTAATGCCCTTCATACCAGAATGCTTTCTGTCAAATTTAGTTGAATTGTCTTGCACAGCTTTTAAGCAATTATTTAAAGGTTTTCTATTTTTAGTAACAACAGCCATGTTTGATGGCAAATCTGCATAATATGTACAAACTTGAAAGCCTTTTAAGAATGCTTTATCTCAAATTTGGTAAATTTCTGTTGTGTAGTTTCTAAGAAGTCCTTTTAAGGTTTAGTTAACAGCATCATTTGTACAAACTTGAAAGCACTCTATGCTAAGATGCGTTCTGACAAATTTGGTCACATTTTGCTAAGCAGTTAAGAAGTCCTTTTCAAATTTTTTTCCTATTGTTAGTAATGGCAGCCATATCTGAGCAGATCAGCATCATTTGCACAAGTCTGACAGGCCTTCATACCAAGATGATTTCTGTCAAAGTTGGTCAAAGAAGTTATTTAAAGTGTTTTCTTTACTGCATTCATATCTGTGCTAATTTTGGAATATCCAATATATTTTGAGGTTGAAATTGCAACAAAAGAGATTAATTTATATAAGCAAATAGACAATGTCATTTAATTAATGAATTGTTAGTTTGGAAGAAAAGTAATTCAGAAAACATGTATTTATTATAATCAATGCTGGTAGATAATGAGTGTACACTGAAGTTAAATCTGAGCAAGATCCGGAACAGAAAATTCCATGATGCAGCTCATTTCAGGTTAACCAGATATTCAAATACACTAATTTTTTCACGAGTTATTTGAGAACACGATAAAATGTTTATTGCAATTATGTAAGTGTCCAAGGACAGTATGATAGTACAGTGCAGTCCACAAAGTTAAGGTGGCAAAACTGTCCAAACAAATATGATTATCTTATTTTTATGGCACTATTAGTCCATTTATTGTACTATTATTTTCCTTTGTCTCCCTAAAATGTTGTGTGTCCCCCAAATTTTGAGGATGGGGGACACAGTGTCCCCTGCCCTTGGGTGCCTATCTGCAACACTGATACTGCATCATGAGTGTGACAATACACTGATGAAGGATCACCTGAAGGTAATGTATCTCGGTATACATGAATTAAGGTTGAGAAAAGAAAAAACTATTTAACTATCTGCTAACTGTATGATATATGTTGTGATATCTAGATGGAATCCTGGGCCAATGTCAACTGCATGTATACATTTGTTTTTTCATACCCATTAAAGTACAGACATGCAGTTATATGGCGGGGATCTCAACAGTTTCTACGTTATGAACCAGGAACTGAGTCCCTGGGAGAAGGAATGGAAGTCAATGTCAGTTTCATGTACAAATTCATCTTTTCATGCCCATTAAGTTTTTATATATGGTTATAAGGTGGGTATCTCATTAGTTTCTGAATTTTGATGCAGGGGGTAAATCCCTGATGCATAGGGGAAGACCCTTTGGAATCACCCTGGAGTACCAGTCTGAAATGTGTTGACACTTGCATCATGTATCACATATGCCAATTTTCATACATGGAGTATTTGCAATCTATGTAAAATCACCCACCCACCCACCCCCAATCCCCAAACCAAGAGCAAGATCAAAATTCTGAAAGCATCTGTACAATCTATACCCACAGAACAACATTATACCACTGACCAAGTTTCATGTGACTAGCTTTAATGGTGTAGTAGCAACCAGGTGGAAAATTTATTTTTGACATCTCAAAATAAAAGCAATGTGCCATTTTTTTCCCCCAGTACTGAAGGGAATATTCCTTACAACATGTTCTGCAAAAGTTGCATTTCTGATACCATCCCTAGCAACCACTTGGCTTTGACAGTAAGAAGGTAAACATTTTTTAAACATTTTTTAAACAATTTCTCCAAAATCACTTGGCCAAATTTGATAAACTTTCTTGGGAATGTTCCGTATGATATCTTTTACAGAAGTTGTGCTTTTGACAGCCTCCTTGGTACATGTAACTATTCGGTTTACATATCAACCAGGTGGAAACATTTTCCACATCATCGCTAAGGCTACTAGACCAATTTTGAACCAAACTGTTTGGATATACATGTATACCCATATTCCTTTTGACCTTTTCTGTAAAGTTTGTGTTCTTGTGGCCTGCACAGATGTCACTTTTATGGCAACCATGTCATCACAATAAAGATGCTGTGCATATTGTATTCAAGTTTTTGCAAGTCAGGTTTTGCAGAAAGCACATTCTCTGCAAGGGGCTCAGGTTATTGGGAGTTTCCATCACTCTTATGATACATCAAGAGGTTCATTGTATGTCCTATGACCGACCAACTTGTAAGGAATTACAGCTGATAGCTGACCTGAATTGTCCACCAGGAAGTCTGGATTTTGTCCCTCTTGACTTAAGTGGCAGTTTAATTGACTTTTTCCCATCTGCATAATTTTTATATCAATGTACATCATCTGCATCATCTTCATGTTGTAGTTCAAGGCCACACTAATACATGTAGTAATGCTTCTATTACCTTAGAGAACAAATTAACAACAACCTTGCATGTACCTGTAATCTAAAAACTCCAGAAAACCAAAATGTTTGCCCAATTGTAAATAGTAACTCTTCAAGGACAAAGTTTTAATCAGGTTTGAAGGATTATACTTGTGTTTCCTTTATCTGTTATTTTATTAACATTTTATAAAATTTTTATATTGTTACATTTCATATTTTATCTTGCTGTGAAGTTATACATTTATTGGTAAGATTTTATCTTCCTAATTTTTGTGAAGTTCAAATTTTACATTTTTGCAACATAACCTTTTGTTGTCACTACATAGTCACTTTTGTGCTGAGGTGACGTAAATCACACATACAAGGACAGAGTTCATGCATTTAACTTCATGATGCTGGCAAGCAATTAGCATAGAAGGGATAATTAAAATACTCATGAAAACTAAGTGAATGAAAATAAACAGAATCTTGCAAATCTCTAAACAAAATAAAAATTTACAAAATATTTTTCTCACGACTTCTTTTTCAGCAAGAGCAACTATTTGAACATACTATAGGGAATGCAGGGATCTCGCATTTTATATTTAATAACATTTTTTAAATACTACAAAAATATCACACACCCAGCTAAAAACAACAACAAAAAAGCAAACTTAAGAAAAAATACACTAAAGAAAAACCTAATTATTAAAACAAATTAATGATTAATCAGTTCATGTGTCAGTCTTCATCATTAACCATTGTGTAATAAGTTTTATACAACACATTCCTGAATCTCCCAAATGCTTGTCCACATTAAATTTTCCCGGACTCCCTGAATTTCCCCCCACTTTTTCCTCATTTCTGACTAAAATTGCAATTCCCTGACATACTAGTATTATAAATTTCACAGATATTTCTTTCAAATTAAAAATTTCCATACTTTTTCCTGACCCTAGGAACTCAGAAATTTCAAACACAATGCAGTTCTATATGCTAATTTAAATGAATGAAATTGAACTTTATTTACATACATGTATATACAGTATATGAATATTTTGGCAAGCCTGGCTAAAAATATATGAATCAGTTGTAATGACATTTCACATACTGTATTTGTTAGTGGCACATCATTCAGCTCTAAATTTCAGATAAGAATTCAACGGAAGCCTATCAGTAATTCACATGCCTATTCCAAAAATGTTATCAAATATTTGACCTTACACAGGAAAACTGCACTACACTACTCCTGCAGAAGTTTCAGCTCAACATGAATGATTTGAAACCTCCTCCCCATAAATACTGTACTTAAAGATGAAAAGATTGAAAATGCTAAGCAAAGTTTTTGAAAAAACTTAGATTATAATTGATCTGATAAAAAATAAATCAAAATAAATTTATGTTTGTTGTCAGTGTCATTTGTCCTTTAAAAAATAAAACACACATTTAAGGAATTCTGTATATTCCATGAATATTATGTCTAATGTCAAAAATAAATTACAGTTGAAAAGTTAATAAATTTACTTAATGGTCACAAATGCAATATGAGAGCTTGGATCATCTCCGATGTATGTGTATGCCACATGTAAACCTGGTGTGGAACCATCAGAGGTCATGTTCTGATGACCTTGCTATCAACAAATCAAGTTGCAGTTTGCAGAATTCTGCAAGTTCATTACAGTGTAGTTTCAGAACATCAATCAGCATATAGACTGAAGGTAAACAAAGACTCGAGGAACTATCTGAATGGTGGATATGGAAACTAATGAGGTCACTGAAACATGGGTTATGGTAGGTTACAAGGTGCCTATCAGATCTCTGTGATGTACATGTACAGTAGGTTTGTTGAGATCTCATTTTTACCCAGTTACACAAAATAATAATTCTTATTTGCTTCAGTGAGAATGTTTTCAAAGTTGTCCTCTGGGGGATATTTGCATCTTTAGCATGGTTTTACAGAAGTGTTCAATTAACCCTAGAAAGAAGGCAGCAGCAATCCAGTTTTGGTGCATGACAATTCTTCATCCCTAGCTACACCCTGAATAAATGTTTAGTGGCAATAGGTGAAAGAGCATTGCAGTAAGAGCTTGGATGCAAGTTTTCAGCAAAATTAAATAAACCCTGAAAAATAGGTAACAGCAGCTGTTTCTTAAATACACCTTAGCCCCCAGATGCACTGAAAATGCAAGTTTTGTGAAAACAGGTAAAATGGTACACTGTAGGTACATGTACGTTAAACTACAGGCATCACTGTAAAGAGATGGTAAATAAATCAAAGTAGCTAACAGTAACCCAGTTCTGACACGAGACACACATTTATCCCAGTATGCACCTTCAGTGTAAGTTTGCTGGCAAAAGGTAAAAAGGTATTGTACTTTTTGCCCATAACTGAACTTTTAACAAATTTTCAAAAAATCTAACAAAGTAGGTTGCAGTACAGTACAGTTACAATCAATCTATATCGGACCTGGACCTGTCATACATGTTTATTACTAGCAAATGCCAGTTGAACCTCTAATATTCTTAATTGTTCCTATAAATGTAATAAAATGTATTATTTAATCTGTAAGACATATCAACTGAGTCATAAAAGTTGACTGATGCAAGTAGAAATCAACTGTTCAATAATGTGACTTGTTATAAAACAATACCAGAAATCTGCATATTTAGCTTGCAATACACTTATCTAAACTTGATTTTTGTTAATCAAACATTTGTTTTTCCTCAACCTTGGCTAAAAGCAAGCATCTACTGTATGGGTTTATCAAATGTTCTAGATGAGTTTATGTATGGATTTATCGGCACGATAAAAACAAGGACAGGGAATTTGTCTGCTGCTACTAGTGCAGTACATGTTACACTGCAGGTTGGCAAGTCTTCCAGGTCTAAAAGGATGCCAACTATGACAAAAATAAGCTGAGGCTTTTGTATTAGTTACTAACTTCCTGTGAAGAGAGGTGAGAAGAGTGCAGACCCCTTTCAAACTCCCTCACTGGATATAAATGTTAGGAAAAATCCAATGAAAGGTTCAATCTTTTCAATAAAAAATAAGAAAGGTTAAATTACATGCTAAGCAGATTTCTGAACATCATGAATATTGGCAAGTGGAGATGTATGATCTTCTGATAATTATGATAACTGAATAAATAAATAAAGAATTTATGACTGAATAAGCAATAAAGTATGTACATGTGGATGTCTGAATTTTCAGTTTGTTTAATTTTCCCTGGTACTTGTTTAAATTCAGTGCCAAGGCTCAAACAATTTTTAAGTTGGCTACTTGTCCTGTAGGTCAAGAAACTTGGAACTTTTACTTGTCCTACACCAATTTTACTCATCTTAAACCATACATTATACTGAACCTGCTTAAAATGCCACTTATCCAATCAGATTAGCATCCTAAAAAAGTGACTTGCCCTTGTTCAGTCACCACTCATAAATACGAGTAGATGAGTGAAATTTTGAGCCCTGAATCCACAGTAGTAAATATTTGCATTTCAGACATGGTTGCTGGACCAATGCTTGGCTTACACAGACCTGAGCAGTGTAGGATCCTAAAGGCCCTGGACCAATGCTTGGTTTATACAGACCTGGGCAGTGTAAAAGCCTACTGGTCCTGGACCAATGCTTGACTTGTGCAGACCTCGGCAGTGTAGGATCCTACTGGTCCTGGACCAATGCTTGACTTATGCAGACCTGGTCAGTGTAGGATTGTACTGGTCCTGGACTGATGCTTGACTTATGCAGACTTGGGCAGTGTAGAATTCTACTGGTCCTGGACTGATGCTTGACTTATGCAGGTTTTGTTTGGTTTACTTTTGTGGGTTTAAAGCCATTTTTCAGCACATGATAGGCTGTACATGGCAGCCAGTATATTTGGTGGAGGAAGAACCCAGGAAAACCACAGGAAGAACCACTGACCCACTGGAAGCTACTGGCAAGCTTTCTCACATACCCTCATTGGCAAGCAGAAACTCCAACCCACGCGGACATAGGTGAGATGTCAGTGATCTGTAAAGGCGAGCATCTTAGATCGATAACTTGGCCACCTGGGTCCCTGACTTATGCAGACCTGGGCAGTGTAGGATCCTACTGGTCCTAGACTAGCATGTCAGAAGCGAAATTGCCAGGCTCTGGTAATATATGAGTTACAGCCTGAACAAGGAGGATGGATTCAATTCTGAAGAGAGTATTGAAAGTAGGTTATACCTACCCTGTTTTGGTGTGCAATTCATGTTCATTCTAAGATGCACTCTGTGTACATGTAAGTTTCATAACAATCGGTTAAAAGGTATGACATTTAAAGCCTGCACACAACTTTAACCAACCATCCATGAATCCAGGAAGGTAAGCCATTACCCAGATTTGGTGCACAGCATGCTCATCCCCAGATGCACCCAGTGCTGGTGTAATGCCAACAACATAAGTTGTATAGCAACTAGAGCTATTAGTGATGTGTGCATCACAAAAGGCCAAGCTACCTTAAATTTGCCCAACAGGGCCTTAAAGACAGAATCTTGTATTGGGAAACCCAAGTTCAGGGGCCAAAACTCCGCTAAATAATGATATGCAATGCTGGAAATCCAACTAATTCAAGGTCTCATCAATATAAAAATGCATGAAAAATTTGGTTGAAATCAACATTTCTTAGTAAAAATATATACCATTCAAACAAAAGTTAGGTTGAGAGGCAATCAAGGGCCATAACTCTTCCAAATGATAATGTGGCATACTGGAAATGAAACTCATTCAAGGTGTCATCAATATAAAGCAACTTTCATTTAAATGCAACTATCCTTGTTAAAGTAGCAGAAATCAAAGTCAGGAGGACACACTTTCTGGGTCCATAACTCCTGTAGATTATGTTGTGAAATGATAGAAATGAAACTAATTCAAGGCCTTATCAATATTAAGGCCCATCTAAAATTTGGTTGAAATGCTAGAATCCTTAGTAAAGTTATGCTGCTGAAGCCAAAGTTGTGAAGGATGGAAAATCAGGTGCCATAACTCTGCTAAATGATGCTACAGAACACTGGATATGCAAATTACGCAAAGTCTCATCAAGCTGCATGTCAAATTTGACTTGTATCCTGGAGTATGGACAATCAGGGGGTAGAAATCATGTAAAATGATGCCATGGAATACTGGAAATTAAAATAATTTATAGTCTCATCAATATAAAGCTCCTTGCCAAATTTGGATGAAATCCAACAATTCTCTGTAAAGTTATGCTGCAGAAACTCGTGAGGACAGGCAATCAGGGGATAACCCCTAAAAATGACATATATTGTAAATGTTGAAATAACTCATTCGAAATTTCATCAACACAGTTTAAAATACATCTCTCCCTCATTATAATGTGGCTGAGTACCATGATATATATGGAACAACGATATATTCAGAATAGTGTAGTATACAAAACCAAGGTATAATGGGCACCATCAATTTTTTTAAAAATAATAATGTTTTTAAAAGGAAATGAAGATATAAGACTAAGTTTCACCTTGTTTTCTTTCAAACCTTATTGTTATACATAGGTATGATTTTGGTAATGGGGTCCATAGTAGTACCGTGTTATATCCTGAATCGCAATATAATGAGATACATTATAATAGTGGAGCTGTACTGTCTAATAATTTCTATCAAATTTAGTCAGATACTGTACTGCATATTTCCCCCAGCTTTTGCTATTGATGGTATGTGAAGCATAACTGAAAACATGGCAGAAAAACCAGGTTTAATATATGAAATGTATATTGGTACTGCTTTGTCTGCAGTTTCTACTATCCTGTCACTATTTCAAATACCTTCTATCTACACTAGGGTTCTGAGGAAGGCCATGTCATTGCCTGTGAAACTTGTTATGATGATCAGAGTTTTTTCTGAGACAGGACAGAAGTACTATAGCGAGTTGATATAAACCAGTGTTAGGTATGATGTTTATATAATATTATAAATATTTTAGGAAATTATATGTTTCTTGACTTTAATATTTGCTCAAACCTTAATGTTATGTATAAGGTTTACATGTTTAGATATTGTCCTTGAATTAGGTTGTTTACTTAGTATTTCAGTTCAAGGACGGTTTTGGTAAACAAGTTGTTTATTTAATTTGAGGTCAGGGTTGATTTTGTTTACTGATAAAACTTGAATTTTCTTTAGATTTATGCAATAAAAGTCACATACACCATATAATTTTCTAGAACATTCTGTCATGTGACCTATCTTTATATTTACCATGTTTAGTGGATAGTTTTCAGTTTTTGACCTCACCATCAGTCTATTAAGAGTTGTTATAGTTGTGAAAATCAGAGCAAATTCAGAGACAGGAATTATTTATTTGAAATATTCATTGGATTTACTAAAAGTGCTCATTCTCATTTTGGATTAATACTTGACTTTGGGATTTTTGTGAATTCATTCAACAGTATTCTGGATTCCATCATTCAGGACATTCAAGATTACTGACAGATCAGGACATTCAAGGCTACTGGAATTCATTCGGAACATTCTGTAATTAGGACTTGTGAGTAGGATACTTAGGATTATTGGATTATTCGGACTTTAATTCACGTTACTGTAAGTGTCTTTTGAAATTTCATTTTAATTGTCTTGAAATAAATTGCTTGTTGATTTTACTTGCGTTGATGGTTTCACTTTCTTTTTGTTACATTATTTTAAGACCTAGAGTTGTAACACCTGAGATTAGTTGTTTTAAATTATTGTTCTTAAAATCTGCTCAAGAAGCTACTATCATTATCCAACCCTGAAAGCCACATTCAACTAGGTGAAAGTCACAGGTTTTGAGTGGACTGACAGACAGTAGTACAAGCATAGATCCTGCATCAATAATTACTTTCATTACATAGAAGAGACCTCACATGAAAAACATGCATCAATAATTACTTTCATTACATAGAAGAGACCTCACATGAAAAACATGCAGCCCACTGTATAATTCCTATGCTCATTCACGGATACAATACACATGTTACGGGTAAGCTTTGTCAATATACAATATCATTAATATAAAATGTTTACCATTGAATAAGCATATTTATTCCTAATTCCAACTGCACTGGTCAGAAAGGGCTTTCTGAGTAGGCTAGCATCTATGTGGTCATAACCACAAATACTTAACCCATGTTAGTACAGCATAAAATACAGTTCACCATGACCTCTTTTGGCTGTAATGGTGTAGTATTAACAGAGATGCATCCACTTATCAAGTTTTACCATTGGAACATAAACAGAACACAATAACTGAACTTTAAAAGAAACATTTCTGCAAATTCACTGAAACATGAAATATAGATCTGAGACAACTTTCTGCAATAAGGATGTAGAAATGGTCAAGATGCATCCACTCACAAAATTTCATGATTGTAGGTAGGATATTATGCATATACTGTAGCATGCCAAAAAAAACCTGACCATGAGCTAAATGCAAAAATTTCACCAAAGCCAGTAAAAGTTTAAATATAGGTCACAATGCACTTCTTTTGATGTAAATGTGTCATACACACAAATGCTACTGGTGTGGTAGCAACAGAGTTGCATATCATGAAGACATGATTCTAGCATGAACAGTGTCTTTGAAATGAATATCAATGTCAATGAAATATAAAATATGGCCCATAATGCACTCCCCTCGCCAAGTTTTATGAATATAGGCAAAACAGTATATATTTAAGTGCCAAAAATCCCAACTTGGTCATGAGCTAAATGCAAAAAATTAACCTAGGCTGTTTCTATTTTGAGTCTATCCTATCACATCTGAATTAGATATATGACCATGTGCTGAACTACATGATGTATCACTAGAAACAACTATTAAAATTCATATAAATTTGTCTGTAACTCATTTAATTTACAGAATAAAAATGCTGACTTTACTCTGCTTAACTGTATATATTGGTATGAAGAATTTTTTTGTAGAAAAGGGTTGTTTTAAATCTGAACAAAAAGCACTTACAAATTATATAGACCTACTATGTATAATAAGGACTGATTTTTTTTTTTGGTAGTTCACGGTGGCCTAACATCTACCTTCAATGTAATCTGACTATGGACTGTATCATTAATGCTATCATTGTCTATTACTCCCTGAACATGGTATTATGCACTGAAAATTGCCACAGCAGTCAGTTGATTGCTATGTATTCTGCAATGTCTGATACATGTGACTGTAGTAAAAGTCACCACAAAGGAGTTGGAGGCGAGAGTGGTGGCAATGGTTAATATTGAGAATAATGTTTAACACTGTTACCTGTGGTAAACTACAAAACAGTAAGCAATAATCTATCACAGTACACTTTTTTTAAACTTTACATGGAATATGGTTCACAGTGATCTATTTTTGAGATGATATGCAAAAACTTAACCAAGAATTTACAACTAATGTACATGTATATATTAAGTTAGCCCCCTCCCCAGGGGGTAGGTGCTATGAAATCCACTTTAAACTGTTGCCTAGGTCATAGAAAGAAAGAATGGATGAGATTCAGTGAGGCTGTACATATCTGTATATGCTTTTATCTGTGTGGATGCAGAATGCTGGGGGTAGTACAGAAAGCTCTCTTCTACTTCATTGATGTCAGACAAAAAAAAGTTGTAATTATATAGTTATACTATACAAAATATGCAAGCTATCAACATATATAACAGCTACACATAAGTAAAATGGACACAAAACCACAGTGAAAAATTCTCTAAATCTGTAAAAGGCACTCTAAATCTGAATTTGTATTATTTAGTTTTTGTCATATTAAATGCAAGTTTTATCTAAAAATTTGTTTACTTCAGTTTAGAGTGGAATTTAAGATGACCAACATTTAGAAAATAAGTAATTAAATCATTATTATTCTTATTATGAAAAATAATTCCTAACAAAAATACTTTTAAGAAAATAAAGATACATTTAATAAATATATAATCATTATTATAGTTTTCAATAATATTATTATTATTGTTGGTGTTATCAGTCAAATAAATTGCTGATTTCAAAATCTGATTAAATTTCTTAACTTAAAAACTATGATGAAAAATATAAGATATTATATGCTTAAGTGTGAAATATAGAAATTTATTGGTGAAATAATTTTCATATTTTTCATTACTGTATTTTCACATGTGAAAAATATATCCTTATATTTTCACATGTGAAAATACAAGATTTCCCATTATGCCATGCCTTGCGATGCTTGATTGTGTGTGCCTACAGAAGTTATACCTGTAGCAAGAAAAATGAGCACTTTGTAAACTAGAACCAAAAAAATGGAAATTGCATTACCTTTCGCACATGGAAATTATTTTTTGCTGAAGAAATTTGACTCAATGCCATTAACGTCTCATTGAAGTTATTTCCTCTTAGTACCGTGACAACAATGATAAACCAGCTGTGATGCATTGTTGAACTGGACTTGCTTTGCAGACAGATAGAGTAAAATAATGCACAACTGTCAAAAATGTTATTTACTGCAAGAGATTAAGTCATCCCAATCATGCTGTTCTCTTAAGTTGCAGATATTTATATGATCAGCCATTGAAAGCAAGGTGAATTTACAAAAAGAGGGGTGGGGGTGATGTACTGAAGAGCGAGTTTAATCTTCTAAGCTTCGATTCAGGAGCAAGTCTAGTGTATAATAAAAAGAACATTTTCTTTTCTTGCATAAATACCGGATATATTTCATCTTATGGTACAAAAAACTACAGATTTTAACTTGAGGCTTTGCCACTTGTTAAAATATCTTTTTTGTACAACACAATGAAATATGTCCGGTATTTATGCAGAAAAAGAAAATATCCTCTACTTATTTCAACTTTAATTTTTATTCTTCTTTGATCTTTACAAAATTTTTATTGTTACCTTTGTTACCTGAATATTTAAATTATTAGTTTTTTGTTACTTAGATTCCATATGCATATGTTGATTGTCCTTTCTTTCTTCTATTATAATAAAAACAATAGTAATAATGAAACTACCTTTTTTCAAAATGTTCGCCAAATCTACCATAACTTAAATTCCTCCCTAATCTGAATCTTTTTACAGTATAATATTCTGAAAGATAATTGAAAGTTGAGCACGTTTAATTATTTTACATTGCTATTTGTTTGGAAAAAAGACAAAATATTTCTTTTACGCAGAATAAATGAAATAAGCAAAATATTTTTCATGAATAAATTGATGTACTATTGTTAAAATACATGTACTCGGATACTTTATCCTAACATTTGAATAAGAGTACTATAAACAGCACATTATACGTGGGTCTATTCTAGAACTGACAATTCAGGAGGGAAATTCACTCCCCCATTTGTAAAAAATGGTGGGAATATTCTGAATATAAGAGGGATTTAATGAAGAAAAGGCACATAAACCACTTTTCTTCACTCAGCAACAATGACTTTGACATTCAACCTTTGACCTTTATACCCAAAATCAATAGGCCTTTTCAACAGAATTTCCTTACCCCAAAGTGCAAGCCATCCACAAAGTTTAGTACAGGTATGTGATACGCAAATAATGTTATCATGCAGAACCCATTTTTATTCTTTAAGCCACAGTGACCTTGACCTTTTGACCAAGAATCAATATTTTTTCCTTACCCCAAGTGGAAGCCATCCACATAGTTTGGTAACTGTAAATGATACAGAATTAGAGGTATTGTACAAAAAACAATTTTTCTTCTTTCAGTCACAGTGACCTTGTCCTTTGACCTATAAATCCCTAAATTGATAGGGTCTTCCTTAACACAAGTGCAAGCCATCTATAAAGTCTGGCAACTGACATATGGAAAACATCATAACACAGTATGTTCTGCCTTATAGTGGGTGAATAAAAATTGGTGAAATCAAATATGCATGTATCAAGTTACATACAATAGACACTAAATGAGAACACCTAAAATATCATAAATCCAAATCCAACATGTATGTGTACATCAAATCTCTCTCTGAGAGGGGAGTCGCTGTAGCTCAGTTGGAAGAGTGCTGGATTCATTATCCAAGGGTTGAGGGTTCAATACCTGCTCCGACCAGCCTTGGTCGGCTGACTCTATGTGTCCTTATCAAACATTTTCTATGACTGTGACCTTGGCTCAAAGATCATTGGGGAAAACAAGTATATAGTAGAATGAATGTCTCAGCTTCATAGGAATTCATGCCAAGTATGATGAGAATCTATCAAGGGGTTTAGAAAATATAAGCAAATGAAAAATCTGTAACCAAAACCTTAAAAGAGTGTTGGCAATGGAGACAACAGTGGCATCAAAAAGTGACTGCAATGTCTCGCTCCCCACAAATATGGGCATGACAAAAGAAAACAACCTCAAAACAACTTTTTAAAAAAAAAGATGAAGAAAAAAAAACGGATCTGGACAAATCTTTTACTGAAGGTATGCCAGCATAAAGGTCTTCAAAATTGTTTCAACTGATGGCACAACCTCATCAAATATGGCCACCATTACTAAACTTGTAAAAACACTTTTTAAGGACTTTATTTTAAAAATCAGAATTAGACAAAATTTGACAGAAGGTATCCTGGCACAAAGGCCTTTTAAATTTATAGAAATGATGCTCATATGACATCAAGTATGGCCACTATTACCATTAAAAAAAAAAAACTGAAACAAACCACCCAAATGGGGATTCCGTTGACTCCCTGAACATCTACATCCTTTAAATCTGCCCTAAAGTTTCTGTATAAATCCAGGAGCATAAAGTTTCTGTATAAATCCTGGAACATGAAATTTCTTTATAAATCCAGGAGTATAATACTGTAATTTAAAAGTTATTCACCTCATCAAATCAGGGCCTCCTTACCGGAGACAATAAAAAGATCATTACATCACAAAAAACCCACATATACAATTGTTGCCAGTATTATTGCACTTCAAATGTTCCATGACAATATTGTAGCATGTTGCATGAATTTACTAGCAAACCTTTGATGAACATTAAAGTGTATACACCCGAGATTTCAAAAGATGTGCTGTTCAAAATGATGAGAACGGGATTAGGTTCGTATATATTATATATTTATTTGCTTCTAAATAAAATATAAAAACAAAGATTACACTGACATAGTAAATGTTAGGTTTTCTTCTATTATTTATGTTGTATACCAGTAGAAATTATACTGCCACAATGAGAATATATCCAGGCAGGCATTCCGTAACAGTATCGTACAGACTTAGACCCGGGATCGGTCGTGGCCTAGTTTTTTTTTTTTTAATGATGGGTGGGTGTTGGAATGTGAACACTTTGACCCTTTTCTACAACATAATGTAAACAAACACACAAACATGTCAATTTGTTTGTAGGATCTCTCTATTAACCATATTACACTGATTTGAAGAATAAAAAGGGTACACATTAGGTGAAAGGTACCCTATAACAAGCGATACGACCCCCCATTTGATGACTCAGAGGTAAAGAACACCTTACGACTTGACACAGTTCACACAGGTGTGCAACCCATTTAAGACAAAGTTCAAAATTTCTGACTCACCAAAATATTTCTGACTTGCTGTCAAAATTCAACAAGTCCTCAAATTGTCTCTAATCCATTTAGAAGGCTTAATTCACTCAGCTTTTGTCACAAAAGCGTTATACATTTCTCACATTCATTTCTCAGGAAGTGCACTCTTATTCAAGATGGCGCAGGAACAACAAAGTCACGTGACGCTCCGCGCATTGTCAATCGCAGTTCCGCCAGGTGGTTGATTAGGGCACCTGTCTGTGGTATGTTACCTGATATGCAATGCCGCAGTAATTCCAGTGTGCAAAGTCTTCGGTATTGATTTTGTCACTTTAAGGTCATTATTGTCATTTTTTATAACTTATTAGCGCGTTTTTTTTTGCAAGCGTTTTATAAACATTTATATAACTTTAGACAGGTGGAAAATGTTGTGCTATGTGACATTCCTAAATCACGATATTCCGACACTAAATGAGAACGATAAAGGTACTACAGAAGGATTAGTTACATAGTGTGAAGCATTAGATGGCCAAAAAGTATGCTAAACAATAAGAATACCTCTTCTAATCGATTTACAACTGAAACCTTTTAGTTCTTCTTTACAAAATATACGTAATTTCTTTACTCACATCGATAAATTACGGGTATCTTGTTGCTGTCAACGCAGAAAGAGAGCATTATATAACATGCATTCCAAAAGAAGATAACCCGAAGAAAAGAAATTAAAGAAATGGAGGTCAGTATCTTTATTGAATGCATCGTACAAATTTGCATCAGCACGTATTTCAAATAGAGTGAAATCTGTACTACTAAAAACTGATAAATAGTGACTAGACTGTATTTTATTGTGGAAGATACACAGGGGAAAATATCAGAGACTTGTATGATGTGATGAATTACTTGTATGCAGAAAAACATAACATACCCGCGCTTTATTATTAATAGATTTGAGAAGGCATTATATTCTTCTCCTTCCCTGTTCATTTATAATATTTAACTTTTTAAATTTTGGTGATTAAGCCAGAATATGGTTTTCAGTCTTTTATACCAATAGAAAATATTGTGTAATACTAAATGTCCATACCTCATCATGGTTCAGCTTAGTCGTCGATGTCATGTATGTGATCCCCTTTCTCCTACATCTTCATTCTTTGTGTTGAAATACTAGCTCCCCTTATAAATAAACATCAAGGTATAAGAGGTATTAACATACATAATACCGAATACAGGTATAAAAGGTATTAACATATATAATACCGAATACAGGTATAAAAGGTATTAACGTACATAATACCGAATACTTATTGTCACAAAATACTGATGATGCATCTCTTATACTGGAGAACAACGAAAAGTTTTTAAAACCTGTTTTAAACTTACTAATTTTGCAAAGTCTTTCGGTTTACAAATGAATATCGATAAACCAGAGTGACTTGATCAGAGAATATGAAAGGTAGCAATCTCCTATTTTGCCGTGAAATGGATCTGTACTGAAATCAAAGACAATTTAAAGCGTTAGGGGAGAAATTATCCACTAAACCGCAAGAAATTATTGCAATAAATTACAATAAATAAAGTAAAAAACAATAAGAATTTACTTGTACCGTGGTATAAAAGAAATCTAACGACTCTTGGAAAAATCAGTTATATAAACACTGGCAATGTTAAAAATTAACTGTTTATTTTTATATTAGGCCATAAATGCACAATGCATATCAAAGGAAATTAATTCGCTCTTCTTCAGATTTCTCTGGAATGATTCTAATGATAGAATTAAAAGAAAAATTGTTATTAAAGATTACTTTTATGGCGGATTTCCTGTGATAGATATTAACTCGTTTGTTGATGCTTCAAAATCACATGGATTAGAAGACCTTTAACTTCTGACAAACAAACTTGTTAGACACTTAATAGCTAGATTATATTCGATTCACCATACTTGGAGTAGACTTCATTAAAATGAAAATATTTAGGTTAAACTCACTTTGGTATGACATATTTAAAACTTGCTCTCGCTTCATCCCAGAATGTTCAGATCAAAGCCCATAGACAACTGACTTTCTCAAAAGAACAGCTTCATCCCGTAACCTTCTCAAAGAACCACTATGGTTCAGGGATACAGTTAAGGTTGGTGGGGAAAAAAATGTATTTTTCTAAGGAAAATGAATTATGCAGACATATACACTACTAATGATTTAGTGAACATTGTAGATACTTCTTACATTCCAAGTGCACACAGGTATCTTTAAATTTATAGAAAAGTGTGTGTGGGTGTGTCCGTATACATATATGTATATATATATATATATATATATATATATATATATATATATATATATATATATATATATATATATATATATATATATAATAAGTATTGCCTTCTTCCAAGAGAAAATGGGTACATTAATTTGGGTTGATAGATAATGTTAAAAAACTAGAAAATTTCATTAAGTTTCTCTTATATAATTATCATGTGTACAGGTGTTATATGGTTGGAACTCAGAGACTTAAATAGAATGTTATCTACTAATACTTTCCAAGACTGGAATTTTAGAAAACAACAAATGTTCTCTCTGGAAAATAGACCCTGACAATTTTATGTCTCTATTTTGGTATTGCTCTGTAACAAATTTATTTTGGACAAATATTTTCTGGTAAATCGAAGAAAAATGCTCTCATATACATAATTTAGTTGTACCCTGTGAAGAAATAATATTTGGGATATTAGATTGGAGAAAAGCGGACTTAATGTTAACCTACATCTTTCTTTATTAAAAACAATATATACTTAAATGTAACATGAATAAACAGCCCTTAAATTTGCAGCATTATAAACTTGGGATATCATCAATTTATCCAGTGGATGTTTATTTTTTGTTTGTTTAGCTTTTAAGTACTGTAATTGAGATACAATTCAATGAAAAGTAAAATCTCTACCTAAATCTAGTATCAGATATTTTCTCTCCATTATTCGACTATATTTGATACTCATTCGTTAATAATATAATTGCTATGTCGCTTATTTATTACCCACTTATTTTTATACTGTATTTGTAAATTTGTAATCTCTCTCCTGTACACCCCCCACCCCCCACCCCCATATATATATATATATATATATATATATATATATATATATATATATATATATATATATATATATATATATATATACATGTAAAATGACTGTATGAATGCTGATTTGTATTAGCTATGTTGTAGATGTTTGTATTACTCATGTTCTATATATTTTGTAAGGCTGTCATTGTTTGATTTTCCTAGCAAACGTCAGTCGATAACGGGATTTTTTTTTTTTTAAATCTCGTTCAGGTGGATTGTGTGGAGCTAATTTGAATTCGTTAAGAACTTAATGATGTGCAGACAGAACTCTAAGTAAGCAATGTTAAAACGCGAAACCAAATTATTAGCGTATTTTAATTTGAGGTAAATGTCTGATATAAAAGAAACAGAAGAAGATGATAATGATGATGATGATCGTATTTCTCTAATTTGCTTTCACTCGTACAATCTAATCCTTTGTATGATAAAGGGGAAATAAAGAAATCTTAACTAGATGAAATGGTTTGTTGATAATTGTGTTTACAATTGTGCTATATATAGATAAGGACACCGTTTTGAGAGATAATACCTTGTCCCAGTGACCTGAAGTAAACTATGTCAGGAATGTTATCTTCCTTATTTACTGTATACACTTGCGCTTCTTTAAATTGTGGCATAATTCCGCACATAACAAAGTTGACCTACCGTTTTCCTACTATATATTTACCATCCCACTTGAGTCAATAATAATGTTTGTTCATGGTGACTACATCTAGTATAAATATTGTTGTATTAGCTTAGAAAAGTAATATTTCTGGAAGAATTAAATTTATCTGACTTTTTCATAATATTTATAGTTAGGGGAATATTATCTGTATATATCTTTTTTAGCCCTTGCCGTTTCTTTCTTGCAATCAAATCTCAACTTTGAGGGATAGTTTGCTTGCCCTAGTAAATGCAAAGAAATTAAGGGGAACACAGGGCTGAGTAAATTGTTTTCATCCACTTGTCCAGGACAAGTGGTTTCAGAAAATTCACTTGTCCCACCTTACTTTTCACTTGTCCGAAAATGGTAATCACTAGTAGTATGTATAAAGGCGGATCTCAGCACACAAGCATCTATCCTCGTTCAAATCCGTCGGCCCGGCCCCTGTGGGTCCGTTCCTCCAGATTTTCACTCGGATAGAAGCGTGTGCTGAGACCACGCCTTGACACATACTACTATAGATAGAGATCAAAATCGTTATCATTGTTGATGAATAGCAAATTTCGTCCCCCCTACTATAAGCGTTTAGATAAATTTTATACATAAATCTTATCTCTAATTGAAAATAATAAATCTTAATATTTTTTCAATAGTTTTCATACACTTTGAATACGTTTGATTGTCTAAACATACTTGATTTCTTAAATAAGATGTTTTATGATATAAATTATATAAAATTATGTCTTGAAATTTGAGCCTGATTATAAAATTATTGTTTTGAAGCTTATTTTTTGAAAAAACATCGCTAGAATCGACAGGATCGTTTGATAGTAAAAATTTAGTAACTAAGTTGGCTTCATCAGAATCATCATTTATACTTGGTATTAACATATTGGTGCAATCATATGTGATCGCACTTGATATGCCAGGAAGAATAATATTGAAAAATAAGCCGTGGATGGTTTTTAACGTTTTTATTTTGATTATATTGCCGTGCTTTAAAGTATAATAAATTTTAATGTGTGTATCGCTCATAGTATTTATATCGTAATAGAATTTAGAATTTATATAAAATATTGCGTTATGTATGATATAACAGTCTTCGATGCTGCCGTGATTGATAAAATATTGCATAATCGGACACTTTTTACATTTCATATTATGCTTTACTATATATAGTATCATATTTTTTTCATATTTTGATATTCTGTTTGGTGCAATATCGACTAGCATATTGTCTTTGGTTTGTAATTCATGGATTAGTCCAATAATGTCGTATTTTTTACCGCGTAAATAAGCTTGTAATTCTGTTAATATTTTCGAATATATTGATGCAGCTAATTTACACGATGATCTTTTGTGTTCGAGTTTTGATTCGAGGCGTCGGAATCCAGCACTAACAAATATTCCAACACCGGATACTATTAGAAGTAGTGGATTGAGTGTGCTACCTGCTGAAACAATTCCACTTGTTGTTATTAATAGTGGTGTATAAAATATTAGTTTTATTAGTCGACTGTAATACTTGGCATCTTGTTTAGAGCAATACGCTTTTTTATGATAGGTATAAAAATATGATATTAGTTGATCGCGTTCCTCTTCTGGTATTGCTGTAGAAATATGATTAAAGTCGATAATTTGTTTCATCGTTTATGTATATAAACGTATATTAATGTTAACTTATAATTTTTAATTTTGTAGCAGCATCAGAAACTAATGCATTAAAATCCGCATTACGCAAATCTTTAAGTACTTCTCGGTATTTGTTAAAAATATTGGATGTATGTTTTCGCAGTTGTTCTTCTTGTTTATCAGTGTATTCCTTTGTTGATTTGTGGTCTAGTGTATTTGAAACTGTTGCAATATCATTTATTTCGCCGATATCCTGTTCGTGTAAATCAATAAATTCGATGGCCGCTTTGATAAAATCGATGTTAATATTTTTTGGAATAAAGTATTGGCGGAGTATTACATATGCGGTTGCGAACCTTTCTTTTATATGTGATTGATCGGGTTGATCTGATAATAAACCATTATTTAAAACAGGTTTTACTCTTAAATTATCTTTTTTATAATCAAACTCTAAAATTAATATGCTCAGATGTTTAATTTTAATATTACGAGGAAGTAAATAACGGTGTCCTGGTGATATTTGATCTAGTGGATGAGGATGATCTTTTATAATATCATGAATATTCGTCAAATTTTTTATTTTATTTAGATATTCTACTTTAATTTTATCTTCTAAATACCTATTTATTTTAAAATAAGCCTCAGAGTCCACAACACTATGTCCAAAAACATTAAACATTTTTTCATCATAATGTGCGAGCATACCAGCTATATTTTCTGGTCCCAAGTATTTATCAATAAACCAAAGGGTAAAAACAGCATCAATGAATTTGTCAACATCTTTATGGTATTTAATAACCTCCTCGAATTTTAATTTTTCTGCGGCCTTTGAAACCAGGTCTTTAAACTTTTTATTTTTTACATCATCAATAAAATCTCTGTATTTTTCGAATAATTTTTTTCTCTTTTATCATTTGATCTTGCTCTATTGAATACGATAATTTATATTTAAACTCGAATGTTTCTGGAACATGATGTATTTTGTTTAAATCAACATCTTTATTTGAGTCAATAAATTCCATAGCTGACTTTACAGCGCCTATTGGTATCGTGTCTAACACTAAGTATTGGTATAATATTGTATACGCTGCCGCAAATTCACCTAGTATATTATCTTTAGACAACAACTCGTTTACCTTTAATTTTTAATTTATTAATTCACGTAAATTTAAATATAGTGGTTCATTTATGAAGGTGTCTAATAAACGATTGTCATCTCCATTAATTATTATTTCGTTATACGTGTTTTGTTTTGGATCTGGATTCCAAGTTATTTCATCTGGTATTTCATCAAGTGTGTTTAGTTCATCATAAAAAGCAGTTCTTTCAGGTTCTGTTAATGTTGTTGCTTTTAATTTTTTTTCAATTGTTTCTACGGTATCAAATGCTGCCGCTATATCATCACCGCTGTATTTATTTTGAAATTCTGGTGTTTTTGATGATACTAGCACTAAGTAACTCGTAGCCAACGCATGCGCATCATCTGGTTCGTTGTGGACGGCAACAATTGTTTCAGTGTCATTGTAATCTAATCCAATTTCTCTGAACAATCGCCGTTTAGCAAAATTATGAAGCGCTTTTTCGTTTCTTCCAAGGCTGTGACGTTTTTTATCAAAAATTTTATCTAAGCAATCTATTCTTTCTTTATGTTTTCCTGCTTCTCCTCCTCCAGTAAATTTTCGTTTTTGTACTAATTTCGTCTTCATTATTGTAAATACATTATCGCGAGTTAATTCTATGATTACATCATGAAGTAATTTTTCAATTTCATTCTCCAGTTTTTCCATTTCTGCTTTAGTACAAAATTTAACAAATATATCGTATTTGTCCAACATTTCTTTCATTTGGGTCTTTCTCATAGCAATAACTGATCTTAAGTTTTCAATATTTGGAGTTTTTTCATCTGGATTTTTTAATATATTTGATAGATCACGAATAGCTATTCGAATAGCTTCTTGTTTTTTTGCTTCCTCTTTTTCTTGAGATGTTTTATTAGGAAGTGGCGCATTAAATTCGGGTTTATCCAATTGTGAGTGATCAAATTCGAAGATTTTATTGTAAAACTCGCGACACACATCAACAATTTCAACCATTGCGATTATTATTAGCGATTATACAATAATTGTGCGTTGATTTTATCAATGTTATACGACATCGTCCACTGTAAATATTTGCATTAATGTTAGTCCGGGATTTGTTGGCTCGGCAGCGTTTACAAATAATCTGAACAGCCAGTATTTATTGACTGTATTAGCCGCGGTCATATTAAAACTCTGAACGGAATTTGCGATGTAGTAGTTCGTTGTTGAGTATAAGTCTGTCCAGTTAATGTCATCGGTGGAGCCCTGAAATTTCCAATTATATATTCGTTCTAAACCACTAGCGCGACCGCGAAGTTGTAGTTTCCATACTGCCACACTTGCCGGACATTCGATTTTGATCCAAAAGTTTGTTGATACTCCACTGGTCGCCCATTCATTTGTGTTTGTCGACGATTGAAGATGATATGCAAAGACGTTAAACGTCGCATAACCGGAATAAGCTGATGATGATGTTACGATAAATCCAGTACGATTTCCAGTGTTTCCGGATAACGACGGAATATAGCCGACGTTGTTTTTGATTCGAACTCCACCTACTACCTTGGAATCAACATATGCTTTGTTGGCGAGGTCCTCTGCGGCGGTTGGTGCTGCCGCGCATTTGACGATTGAATTTGCGGTCATTACGAGATTGCCGGTCATGTGTCGCCGATTTTGTTTACCACTGTGCTTTTGAGGTTTATCAGCGATGAATATGGAACAGCATCACCGGGATCGATTGGCACTGGTACATTTATTATAGCTACATTATTCATGTTTAGCGGTCCGGTCATTGTGCTTCCGGTTCTAAGAACGGCGTTGTCATTCATATACTTGACATTGACCGCGTTATCTAGTGCCCATGATAAGTATGTGTTGAGTCCGTTTAGAACATATCCACCCATGTTGAGCGAGCCGATCATTGTTGTTCCAGTGCGCGGGACGTATTCCGCAAGTTTTGTAGTGACTTGCGCATAGGATGTGGCATCGGATGTGTTTCCCGGCGGAAAAGTTGTCGGCAATCCCGTTATTTTAGCTCCGTTTACCATTGTTAAAGTTCCAGCCACTATATCTCCAGCGTGACTGACGTATTGCGCTGTAATATCATCCACATATATTTTGTTCACGAGATCAATGGGATTTGTAGGAACTGCCGACGATGTTATTTTGTTTGTTCCCATGCTTAATGTGCCCACCATTATGTCGCCAGAGCGTTTGAGAAATATCGTTGATGAGTCTACGTATAGTTTGTTCACGAGATCAGTGTTGTTGATTGGAACATACGATGATGATATTTTATTTGATCCCATGATAAGTGCACCCAACATTGTGCTGCCATAGCGATTGACATATGTTGATGCTACTGTGTCCACATATAATTTGTTGACAACATCCGAGGGATTCACTAGAACATACGATGACGTTATTTTATTGGCGCTCATATCCAGGACGCCGGTCATTGTGTCGCCGGATTTATTGACTTTTCTGTCGTTGATTGTTAACATCTGGATTAGACTTACCGCTTGAGTATTATCGGGGTTAAGTACGGGATAATCCGTTTCTAAACCAATTATTCTTGAATTACTCATTTTTAAATTGCCGGTCATTGTGTCGCCGGATTTCTTTACTAGTCCTGATACATCTGCGGCTGCAACCGCTTTTGTGGTTGATGGAGCATCTGATGTTGTTTTTATTAATGTGCCAAATTTACTGTAAAAAGACATTTTATTTTTACGTTTATACAATAAACGATGATAAAATTATATATACACGTTTATATATAAACGCATAAACACAAACATGTCAATTATAAACTTTGATGATCCATCAAGAGATACAAAAACAAAACATAAGAATGAGTTGCCAGATACGCATTATTTGATTGTTGGACGAACTGGATCTGGCAAAACCAATCTATTAATGAATTTAATAACGAGTAAAATATTAAAATATGATCGTGTGTATATTTACACAATTAATGCGCAACAACAAAAATATGATTTATTGCAGCAGTTTAATAATCAGGTTTTAAAGACAATTTCTGGCAAAGATATTATTACATTTCATTCTCCCGATGATGTTATACCCATTGCCGAACTTGACGATGAGGAAAATAAGATTGTAGTATTTGATGATATACCTCTGACAACCAAGGATACTAAACCCGTGGAATCCTATTTTGCATTGTCGCGATACAAACGTTGCAATTCTATTTATCTCGCTCAAAGTTATTTTACGGTTCCAAAGACGATAAGGCGCAACACGGGTTGTTTTATTTTATTTGGCGGGCTTGATAATAATGATATAAATAGAATCGCCAATGATTTTTATGGTGGAGCCATTGACAAAAGACAATTTATTCAGATGTATAAGTCCGCGACTGCCAATATGTACGATTTCTTTTTGTTTGACAAATACGCTGCTGATCCTGCGAAGATGTTTCGTAAAAATATTACACAATTTTTTGATTAACTGGTAATGAACGGGTTCACGCGCACAAGCACACGAAATTATCCAACAACTAATTAATAATGGAACGATATTATCTACAACAGCTCCATGGAATTGGTGATCGAATAAACACATTAAGAAGGTTAAGTGTACCTAAATATAAAAATCAATAAATGTTTCAATTAACCAGACAAGGTGAACAGGAAAGAGAAGAATCACTACTAAGGTTTTTGAAACCAGTCCGCAAGTTCTTTATTGGTACGTTTACAGATGATAAGGATCGTGTACATGAGATGGATATATCAGCGGCAATTTCTCGTGGTTTTATACCAACTGAAAAGACACTTATTGAAATTCGTGATCTACTTGGTGGTATGCGATTAAATCTTATCGGTGATAGGGCTTCAAAAGCAACTCAAACACGTGAAATAGAAGATTTAACTCAATATCAACGTGTTTTACAACAAGCATCATCATCAGATTTTCAGGGCGAATATTATGTTTGGCCACCAAGATCAAAGCAGCCATCAATAGCATCATGGCGGGCATCATCGCCTCAGCCATCAACATCATCATGGCAGGAAATGCAACCAGATTCGCAGGATACAATTTATGATTGGTCAACACTGCCGCCAACACAACCAGATTCGCAGGATACAATTTATGATTTGTCAACATCACAACCACCAACACAACAAGATTCAGAGGATATATTATCACCATTATTTGATTTGTCAACATCACCGTCACCAACACAACAAGATGCAGAGGATGCAATTTATGATTTGTCAGCATCACAACCACCAACACAACAAGATTCAGAGGATATATTATCACCATTCTTTGATTGGTCAACAGTGTCACTGCCAACACAACCAGATTTGCAGGATTTAGTGCCTGTTCAACCAAAAAAACAGTCGTCATCGTCATCGTCATCATCATCGGTATCGTCAACATCAACACTACATCCAGATTCATCTGATTCACAGGATACAGTGAAACAGTATTCGTCATCGCCGGAATCGTTAACACCACCATCAACACCACCATCAAAACCGACAAGATCACCATCATCGTCGGAATTTTCAACACCACCATCATCACCGATCGATCAGGATCGATTGACAGTGTCAAAGACACCAGTTTATGATCCTCATGCGATAACAAGTGATATTATAAAAGATTATGATGATGCCAGGTTGTATGAGTTACAAGCTAATAATTTTATTATGCAACGTGATTTAAATTACGGTCAGCATCCAGATTTAGTACGTGCCATTTTTAATGCAGGTTCAATAATCGATAATGAAATTGATCGAAGATATGCTTTTAAGGCGAGCACTATGACCAGTGAAAATTTAAATAATTCGATTTTAGACCTAGACAAACAGTACAGAAGTGACGTAACTCTTATTCAAGATGTACATTTATATCAGGAACAGCATTTAATATTAAAATTAATAAGGGCGTATGACTATGAACTACAAAATCGGAGACAATCCGCTGAGGAACAGCAAGAAGATGACGATGGCGGCGATGGCGGCGATGAACGACAACAAGAGGTAGTAAAATCAATAACACAGGAATTAGAAAGACAACAACAACCTGTTGAGGAACAACCTGTTGAGGAACAGCCTGTTGAGGAACAGCAACAAGAGGTAGTAGAACCAACATCACAGGAGTTAAAACAAAGAGAAATAGAAAGAAAAATGGAGGAACAGCGACAAGAGGGTGAAATTCAAAAAGAGGAAAAAATACTGGAAAGCTGACTTGATAGAGACATAACAGATATAAAATTAAAATACAATGAACGATTCAAAAACGAACAAGGAGATGTTAAAAAACAATATGATGATAAACTAAAAGAGTTAGACAAAGAGTACGATGAAAAAATCGATAAAGAGGAAAAAATGCTGGAAAAAAAGTATGATAAAGAACTAGAAGACCTATCAGAGGATAGGACTCACTATCTGAAATCTATTGAAAATAATGAAGAAAAGGAAATAGAAGATCTTAATTCTACTATGAAACTTAATTTCAATCCCTTAATAAAAGCCAAAAAATATGAGGAAGCGGATCGAGTTTTAAAAGAACATAAAATAAAGAAAGAAAAAGTATCTAAAAGTTACGACGCTGATAAAGAAAAAGCAAAAAAAATGTATGATAAAAAAGAAGATAAGACACGTAAATCACAACAAAAGGATAAAACAACAAAAATGAAAGAAATAAAGTAAGAATTGATGATTCAAAAACAAACGAAGATAGACAAGATAAAAGAAAATTATAAAAAAGAAACAGATAAAATAGAGGCATCATTACAGGCAAAAAGAGAAAAAGAAGAACGAGAATTAAAACAAAAACATGAAAGGGATAAAGAACAGATAAGAAAACGAACACAGGTAGCTCAACAACGCGAAACAGAAGAAAAAACCATAAGAAAAAAATGGAAGCCACAATTGCCGACAAAAGCACAATTGCCGACAAAGCCACAATTGCCGCCGAAGACATTGCCAAAGCCACAATTGCCGCCGAAGACATTGCCAAAGCCACAATTGTCACCGAAGTCGCCACCTAAATCACCGCCAAAGTCACCACCGAAGTCGCCGCCAAAGTCGCCACAGAAGTCGGCAAAAGAACTATTAACATCAACTTTTAAAGGTAATTTGGAAAAAATGTTATCATCTGGTAAAAAACCGATTTTGTCGAAGATGACGTCATATGCACCTCAGCAGGCGTCGTCGTCGCAAGAGCCGACATCGTCGATAAAATTTGAACAAGAATCTATTCCAATACCAAAAAAATTGCAATCGGATGCTAAAAGTAATCTGGCAAAACTATTATTTGGTAAAAAATCATCTCCACCATCATCTCCGGTAGAAGCAGTAACAGAATCTTTTGAACAGGCGGCAGCACCATCAGGACCACCGCCACCACAAGCGCCTACTTTAGACCTATCAGCGCTATCTAAAATTAAATCGCGAGAACCAGTATCAGAACCAGCACAATATACCGAAATGCGAAGAACAGTACGTAAAGCCGCTGATGAAAAAGAAGAGGGCCTTCAGAGTGAGCTGGCATTCGAAGTGGTAACAAAGGAATTAAAACAACTAGTAAATTTTAAATTTCCCGGTAAGTATAAGAAGAACAATTATCTGTAATGACCCTTGAGCAGCTTATGAATTTTAAAGATCAAGTGGAAATTGATAAAGACACTATAATAAACTATATAAGGAATACTAATAAGACTGGAAACGTACATTTAGAAAATTTCCATCGATCAAATAAAAATTTAATTAGTAGAATTGATTACTGGATAGATAAAAAATCTACGTAAATTAATAATGGAACAAAAATTGATAAGCGACGATGATGAACGAATTACTACGTTAAGAAATCTCGCCGGAATCAAACAAAAAAATCAGCAATTGTTTTCCTCAACATCACCATTGTCAGCGGTCAAACGTAACCCAAAAAAATGCATTTGTAAGACCCACCACAGATTGATCAGCGACGAGGACAATAAACGAATTACTACGTTAAGAAATCTCGCCGAAATCAAAGAAAAAAATCAACAATTGTTTCAACAGGCAAGATGGAACGAAAAGGAAAAAGAAGAATCACTTCTGAGGTTTTTGAAACCGGTACGCAAGTTCTTTATTGGTACGTTTACAGATGATAAGGGTAAGGAACATGAGATGGATATATCAACGGCAATTTCTCGTGGTTTTATACCAACTGAAAAGACACTTATTGAAATTAGAGATCTAATTAAGGTCGACTGGAATAAACTAGTTCAGATAGTGAAAAAGCAACAGTCATCGGCAACACAGACATTGGATGATCAATCAAGGAGGTCAGAAGATGTCGATGATCAATCAAGGAGGTCAGAAGATGTCGATGACGTGTTTTACGATGTTCAATCGGGGCGGTCAGAAGATGCCGATGATCGATCACGATCGATTGATGACGTGTTTTACGATGTTGATCGATCACGATCGCGATCAATCACGGGATTGACTGATGACGATCTTTCTGAATCGCAGCAGACTTTTGCTCGTTTAGAGCCGCAGCAGACTTTTGAACTTCCTCGACCTCAACAAACTTTTGAATCTCTTGATGTAGCAAAGATTGTTAGAGAAGCTTATAACATACCTATTGACGAATTAGAAGAAGAAAGAAAGAAACTGACTAATTTAAACAAATCGATGGGCCAGCGACTACGTGATAATCCAGACCCTGATTTATCAAAAAAACATAAGGACAGTATTTTAAAAAATAAAACATTAAAAGATGTGTATGACAGGCGAATGAGTATCTTTAAAGCAGAAGATGATGCCTATTCTCAAATGTCTGTACAAACGAATATACCAAAAGAAGAATTAATCAAAAGTGAAATAGTTGCTAAATCTGCAGCAGAATATAGAGACAAAGTGCTGAAGGAAGAAGAAGAAAAAGATGTAAAAAGAAAACAAAATAAACAGTATAAAGATTACGCGCGATGTAATAAAAACACTTGAGGATAGAGCAGACCCAGAAAATCAACAAAGATTAGATGCGTATAAAAAAGTATTGAAACAAAAGCCGCAACCACCGCAACCACCAGAGCTACCGAAAAAGCCACAATATCTGTCGTCATCAACAGGCAAAGCTTCACATACAGGCTCTGATACCTTTTCTCAAATAAAAGCTGGAGTTAAATTAAAAGATACGAAGGCACAACAGGCAAAGAGAGGTAAAAAGCCAAAAAAGGATTCATTAGCAGATACATTAAGAGAAGCACTTAATAAACGTTTTAAATCTTTAAGAAAAGGTGAGGATGATGATGACGACGACTGGGATGATGATGAACCGCATAAAATACAATCAGTAAAAGCGAAGACAGGAAAAGGTATTAAAATCTTTAAAAATATTCGCGATGTAATAAACCGGTTAAATATACTTGTGTCATCAAAACAAGCCGGCAATTCCGGAGTGGAAATTGACAATGAAATCGTGGAAATAATGGATTGTCTAAGAAGCAGCAAATATATAAACGCAAAAACATACAAAAAGTTCATAAATAAGTTTGTAGACCGGCGCTGACATTGTTAATAACAATTTTGTATTCGGTGATTTTTATCAACGCGATTTTATCTAAAATCCAATAATAAAATGTCCGCCGTAACACTACTTATGGACTCAACTGCAACATCGCAGAACAGCGCAAATTTTAGAGTATCATATTCTCCAGCGATTGAACTTGCGGCCGACACCGATTACGAACTCGGATTAATATCCGCGACAATGTGGCATTCGTTTTATAACGTTTAAAAGGTCATCGACGATCGATTAGATATTATCGTCGTTGGCAATGCCAACGCCAGCACAATAATAGTACCACCTGGCGCCTATAACATCGAGGACATCAACCAATTTATTAAATCAGAGATAACCGAACTAGGATTTAACAGCGGGGACTTTAACATTGAGCCAAATTACAATACAATGCGTTCGGCGCTGCATCTGAAAAACAATTTTCGTGTTGATTTTACTTCGCTAAACACAATCGGCATTATGTTTGGTTTTTCACGCCAGATCTACGGTTCTTTGACCGATTCTGATGTAACAATACGCGGTGAATTTCCGATAAATATATCCGATGTTAGTACGATACTAATCAATTGCTCGATCGTTTACGGATCCCATACGGCCAAGGGCAGCCGCGGTCAAACAATTTATTCGTTTAGTCCTGATGCTCCTCCTGGGTCATTATTGATGGTGTCGCCGAAACAAGTCATTTATTATCCGCTTAACGTCAGAGATAGAATCGCGGATGTTACAATGTCAATCACAGACCAATCGGGGCGACAATTAGATTTTAATAATGAGCAAGTGACGTACTACTTGCATTTACGCAAATCCGCTTAATGAATTTTATCAACGTTGATTTTTTATCAATGATTATAATATAAACGTTTATAAAAGATGCGGCAGCGCAAGATCATGAACAAAAAAATCGTTGGAGGATTTCTCGGAGGAATCTTTTCAAAGATAGTTCGAACAAAACCAGGACTGGATTTTATAATATCACCGATTGTAATTCACGAGACAAAAAAAATTGGAGCCGGTTTATTTGGTAATATTTTTAGATTTGCAACAAAAACTGCGGCTAAATTAGCTCCAAAAATTGCACCACTAGCATTTGATGCTGCGAAGTCCTTGACTACAAGTGCAGTATCTGCGGCTGGAACAGCAGTCGGACAAAAAATTGCCGATAAAATTCGAGGACAACCGCAGCAACAATCGATCATAGATCGATCAGCCACTACAAGCGGATCGCAATCGACAATCCCGATCGATCGACAACAACAATTTACACCATTGACAGAAACTGATCTGGATCAATTACGGTCACAGCTTGGCTTCTCCAGGCCTCAATCGACAAGGTCAATAGCGCCACAACTGCAGATCGATAAGGTAATAAAAAATATAGCGCCGACTCCTGAAATAGAACGTGCCATGAAAAAAAAACTGCTAAAGAATTTAGTAAATCCCAATCGACAAATGGATTGCGACCAGTAATACAAAATCCAGTTTTTTACTAGTGATTGAATCACCAGTGATTTGAAAATTCTTGAATTTTTATATAATCAATTATTATATAATCGCTATTAATAAACGCAATGTCGATTAGGTCTTATCTTAATATTAACGACGTTTATGACGTAGATAATTCTGCAACATAATTCGAGTACATCGAATATCAAGAAGACCAACCTAATACGGTTGATAAAACAGGAAATCTTATTTTAAGGACACGTGATGAAGATCTTTATCTATTGCCTCACAAAGGATATATTGAAGTTCGTGGAAAATTAATGGATGCAGCCGCAGCAGCACTTGCAAATTTTAATGTTGGTAATAATATTGCGCTTGTGAACAATGGATGGTCCCTTTTCTCTGAAGCGAAATACATAATCAACGACAATGAGATCGAACATATAAGACATCTTCCAATTGCTAGCACAATAATGAACATCGTAAGTTTTTCCGAAGATTATTCCCGATCAATTTCAACAAATATGTTATGGATGAAAGACGGTAGTACTGGAGGTTCTGTGATAACAGAGTTTAAAACAGCTAATGTTGTTGCTGGTGCTAATGCTAATGCTAATGCTGCTCTTATTGCTACTAATAACGCCAATAATCTTCTAGTAATTCCAGGTGGTAATGCTGCCGCTGATATTGCTGATGCTATCACAATGGGAGCAACAAATCTCAGACAACAAAAGTATAACGAAGGGCACGCGAAAAGACGAGCGATATGTGACAACAGCCGACTGGTTACGATACTTCTTCCCTTGAGCTCAGTATTTGGTTTTTGCAAGGACGTTACTTCTGTAGTTCGAAGTATGAGGCACCGAATTGAATTAACAACTAATGACACAAATAACACAATACTCCGAGCTAACGGAGTCCACGATGGTAGATTTGTTATTAGTTATTTATCGCTATGGATGCCAAAGGTCGTACCATCAACGTTAGTATCATTAGAACTCGAAGAAGCGCTTACATCCTACACAAGAAAATTGTATTTCGAACAGTGGCGAACATATGATCTTGGTATACCAGCAAACAGCCCCAGCGGCACATGGAGAATAGATACAGTACCATCGGAACGATTGCCGCATCACATCTTTGTGGTATTTCAGCTAACAGAAAGAAAAAACAATCAAGAGCAAAATAATATGATTTTCGATCATATGTTTGTTGAACGAATACTTGTAAGAATGGCTTCGAGACAGTATCCAGAACGAGCTCTAGAATGTAATTTCGATCCAGCAAATAGAAACGTATCTCGCGCGTACTTCACGTTAATGGAAGCTATGCAAAAGTATCAGGACACCGCGGATGGATCTCAAATATCCATCGACGAATTCGCGAGATTATATCCTATATTTCATTTCGATCTTACAACACATTCTGAACGATTAGTTGGTACACCAGCTGATATTGAAATTCAATAGAACCTCAACAACGCTTTATACGCCGCTGCTGCAACAGCTGCAAATGCTGTAGGTGGTAGAGTATTTGGCGGTGTTGCAGCAGCAGGTGGATATGGAGGTTTAGCTTACACTATTTACGCGCTAATAACATCTGACAGATACATTGTTCTTGATGCTCTTAAAGGTAAAATGGCAATCAAAGTGTAAACATTGTTAATAACAATTTTATAAAAATCGATTTGAAAATTCTTGAATTTTTGTATAAACGTTTATTATAATAATCGATTATTATAATGCCCCGTAAAATCTATAATCGATCGACAATCCATCAAAATGGATCGGGTCGATTGCGACCTCGTCGTCAACGTAGATCTGGCGGATCAATTGGTTCTGTCATCGCAGCTGCAGCTAGAACTTTATTACCAAAAATATTACCAGTGTTGGGAACACTAGGTGTTGCAGCGGCATCTGGAGCAATATCTGGAGCAGCAGAAAAAGCAACATCTGGAAGAGGAATTGTAAATTCGCGGCGACGTCGAAGAGTGCGTGCACGCGTGCTTACACCATTGCATACACGTGTGCATACACGTGTGTATGGGTCAGTTATTAGACGGTGCCGATGTTGATTAATTTTTATATAATCGCAATTGTATACAATGATTAGAAGACCACGGCGATCCATGGGCGGTATGAGAAGAAGAGGTGGATTTATTGGCCCATTATTGGCGGGAATAGCTGGTTAACTGCTGCCAAATTTGTTAGGTATTGGACGAGGTGTTAAAAAAAGACGAACTCGAAAAGGTCGCGGAGTAACTCTACCGGGAACAAGAAGAGCAGGATACGGGCTGCGGCGCCGACGAAAAAGGTAAATCAACGTCGACATCGGTCAATCACGGGATTGACTGATAATGGATACGTACCACCACTGAGTAACTTTGAAATTATGGACTATTTAAAAAATATTAAAAACTTTAGCGGTGTTTTCAACAAGGATCAACTCAATCAATCGTTGACAACGCTGACGACAAAGTCGTTGACAAAGTCGACGACAAAGTCGTTAATTATTAATATACAGGATTTCAATGATGGATCTGGAACTCATTGGGTAGCATTACACGGCAACAATTACTTCGATTCATATGGCATTCCGCCAAGTGACGCTATTAAAAAATATGTTAAAAGTTTTCCCAAATATAAAACCGCAACGATAAATTATTCGTCAAAGCAAATTCAACCCGCCGGAACAAATACATGCGGCTATTATTGTATATTATTCATACGATGGATGAACTCGAGAAAATCATTTGTTGATTTTATTCTGCAATTCGATCCAAACCCGACGTTAAACAATGATATAATTTGTATGAAAATGTTCAATCGTTTATATACATAAACGCATTTTTATGTAATCGCTGTAAAATAATGTTGACTTACTGCCTCAAGTGTAAAGCTAAAACAGAAAGCGATAATGAAAAAACAATAATAACAAAAAATAACAGAACAATGATAAAAGGCACATGCGAAGTGTGTGCTCGAAAAAAGAGAACTTTTATCCACAACAAAACTGAAAAATCATTGATAAATATTAATGCGTATGATATCAGCGATGATGATGATGTTATCGATGATAACGTTGATGATATTCCAATAACAACTGTGTAATAATTCCAGTGCGATTGATCATTGTCAATGATTATTGTATACGTAATTTTATATATAAAATCTATAATATAAACGCCACATGAATTGCAAATGCAAAGTTAACGGCGCACCATCACCAAAATCCATTTGTGTGGAAGGTATTGTAATACGTGTCTACTGCAAAAAATGCACACGAAATAAAATTGTTGGTGGAGCAATTGACATACACAAATGGATTGGAAAATTGCCGCGACCAAAAGGTGTTTGGGTATTACCAAAACATAAATATACTGGACCATTTAATCCATTAGAAAATCAGCTCGACAGCAATGATCAACCGCTACCAGGACAAGAACCCTACAATCAAGTTGACGCTACAGCTATGCGGCACGACATATGTTACCGCGATAACATTACCAATGGCAAGGTAGACAAACACATGTGTGACAAAAAAATGTTGGACGAACTTCGAGAAATAAAACCAGAAAATATGAGAGAACGAATTGATAGACTATTCGTGCGAGGAGTAATCGGAGCAAAATATAAGCTTGGTCTCGGAGAGCCTCGATTGGGACAATCCCGCATAATTACACGTGATGATCAATTTGGTCAATTGGCTGCTGAGCTCCACAGGCCAAAAAAAAAAGTTTCAACGGCGGCGCGTTGTGGTAAAAGCTGTAGACGATACATGGGCCGTTGATCTCGCTGATATGTCTGCGTTGGCCGACGACAACGATGATAATAAATTTTTATTAACCGTGGTTGACATTCAAAGTCGGTTCGCTTTTATCGCACCAATAAAAAATAAAATGGGAGCTACAATCACAACGGCGTTTAGCAAAATTAACGCGGACAGTGCGCGGCAACCAAACAAAATCTGGACCGATCACGGAGCAGAGTTTTACAACAAACAATTTGAAGCCTGGCTAAAACAGCATAATATTACAAAGTATGTGACCGGCAATGAAGGTAAAAGCGTAATTGTCGAGCGATTCAATCGAACCATCAAAGAAAAATTGTACAAATGGATGACTGCTAATAATACACGCAGATACATTAATCATCTACCACAAATTGTATCCGAGTATAACAATACAAAACACAGATCGATTGGTGTGACACCCAATGAAGCATTATCCAATCCAATACTAGCAAGCGAAAATCTGTATCGCAAACACAAATTCAATGTCAGCGATCGCGTCAGAATTTCGCTATCCAAAAAACAATTTGAAAAAGGATTCACGCCAAATTGGAGTGAGGAAGTGTTCGTGATCAGCGAAATATTAACAACAATTCCAATTACATACAAATTACGAGACCAAAATAAAGAGCCGATCACATGAAGTTTTTACGAACAAGAACTGCAGCACACAGATCAAGATATATTTGTGATTGAAAAAGTAATAAAGCGACGAGGCAATAAATCGCTTGTTAAATGGCGCGGATATAGAGATTCTTTTAATAGTTAGGTACCAACTCAATCAATTACAAATTAATGATCAATCAAACCAGTGCATCTCGTGGCAAATCTTAATATAATTATTTAAAATGTATCTGCATTTAACGGGTGCGCATAAACTTATTAATTCCTGACGCCTATCATCGTCAATATTAAGCAATTCAAAAATCTTAACAAAAATATAATCAAATTTAATATTTTTTTTACGACCGGGGATGTGAACATTTAAAAAAAAATTTAATCTTCGTTGGAATTCTTCGCGTTCTTCCGGTGTAAAATTAAATTTAATCGTTTTTTTAATCACGTGATATTTCGCGTTATAACAACTTTTCTTTCTAAAATTATTATATGGTCGATGATCAACAACTGTAACAGCATCGTATTCGTCGACGACCTCGCCAGGCTCTAAATCATATGGTGGAGTTTCATTAATCAGTTGTTGATTGTGTGATTGATTAACGGCAGCGTCTGTAGTTGACACACATTTACGGTTGGCAGCGGGTTTATCATTGATCAGCAATTGCTGATCAGTAGTACTAATAAGTAATTTTAATCTCGATAACATTATATCAACGATTATTATATAATCAATTTTTATCTAAAACAATTATTATATAATCGCAATGGCAATAAGATATCATGTTAAAGGATTCATTAAAAACATGCCCGATCTGGAGCGAGCAATAAAATATTGTTTCGCAAATAATAATACTAAAGGAAGTGTTGCAATACATATAAATAAAGTAAGCGATGGAATCGGAGCAGAAAAAAATAATATTTTATTAACAGCTGAGGAACTAAAAGCATTTAACGAACACGGCAGCATAATAATCGACTGGGATGTCGAAGCAATAATGTCATACGCGCACAATTGTATATCAAAGGGTGATTTAATCCGAATAATTAAAACTTAATTAATCATACTCAAATTTAATTTTACGTTTCAATTTCTTTGAAAAGGCCGATCTTTGAGTTCTATCAGCGGCAAATTGTATAGATCTGCGATCAATATTAAAGTGTTTACCTGCAGCATACGTTGATTCAAATTGCAGTTGTTCTTCTGTTTCCGAATCAGTTGATGTTACTGAACGCGCTGGTTTAAACCCACCAGCACAACCTCGTCTTGTATTTTCTCTTGAGGAAACTAAATCTAAGTTTTCAAGTCGATTGTCAGTTTTAATCTTATTAAGATGATCTATTACTAACCCTGGCGGAATAATATCATTAAAAACCTCATAAATAAATCTGTGAGATCTAACATTTTTAGTTGGATTTCCAAGCACGCTAAACTGTAAATAACCTCGGGGGTTTATATTACCAACTACTTTTTTTGTTCGCACATGCCGTATCATTCCTTGATCATTTGCTTCGTAGTTTTTATACACTGGATGTTTTTGATATTTGTCCTGCAATCCGAGATTATCAACATTGTTGTCCACAACCGAACCATTCACGTAATAAACCCGCTGGCCCGCTGGAATTTCCCCAACAAAGCAAGTATAAATAAAATCTTTGACGAACATCTCTGTTTCATCACAGACAATTTTATACCCTGCAGGTGTTGTAACAATTTCGAGATAAATATCATCATCACAAGAAACTGAACCTGACATTGTCCCATAAAATCCATCGAGTTCAGGATGAGCACAAATAGCGTTTAGTTCATTGTATTCGGGTATTCTAGAATATTGCATTGTATATAAATACCACAGAATAATTATTTCTCTAATTGATTGCTTTGGTTCCCGCGTCATTTATCATATTATCTCAATGAAATATCAATTAGAGAAACAATATATGATAAATGACGCGGAAATCAACACATGTTAAGAAAATTGCATCGGCATTTGCAGGATTTGACAATTCGTGGCAAATTGATCTAGCGGATAAAATTGTGTCATTATCACCATCAGAATTATATAACATAATATCACCAACAATAATACAAGAACGATCCAAACACTTAAGTATCAAATTTTTAGTGCAATATAAGGTAATATTCGAAAAAGCAACGGTAACCGATCAACAATCATCAAATAAAATTGAGGTCTATATTTCATCAAAATCAAAAATTGCTTTGCTCGGGTCCAACTTAAATAAAATAATAACAAAAACAGTTTTCAGTGAACTCGAAAATAAAATATCAGAATATGTTTCGTTGGGTTCGGCTTGGACATTACAACGAATACAATCTGTGTTAATTCACACTCATAAATTTAAGCCACTAAGAGGAAAATCTTATGTGGAACTACCCGAAAAAACTAATAACAGCAGATGCGTAATAAATGTAAAAAACAATGACAATAAATGTTTTCAGTGTGCTGTTCTATGCGCGCTTTACACACCTGAAAGAAATCCAAATATCGCAATACAAACAATATGAAAATTCATTAAATTTTACTGGTATTGAATTTCCAGTTGCCGAATCACAAATTCCAAAATTTGAAAAACTCAATGGGATCAGTATTAATGTGTTTGGTCTCGAAGAAACTGCCAATAAAATAAAATATTATCCGCGGCTGATAAGTAAAACAGCATCACAGGATACAATCAATTTGCTCTATTACAAAGAACACTATTGCTATATTAAAAATTTTGATGGACTAGTTGCATCGCAGTATAACAAACACAAATCCAAAATATTTTTTTGTTACAAATGTCTCCATGGATGTCAATCAGAGGACGTGCTCAGTAAACACCTCAAGTATTGCGTAGAAGTTCAAAAAGTAACACTACCAAAAAAAGGAAAAGAGTCATTAAGTTTCAAAAACTACAACAAACAACTAAAAATTCCCTTTGTTATTTACGCAGACTTCGAATCATTGCTTGTACCTATTGCATCAGCATCCAATGATCCCAAAATATCATCAACGACAGAAATACAAAATCATGTCCCTTGTGGTGTTGCATATAAGGTGGTATGTACAAATCCAAATTTATCAAAAGATATTAAATTATATCGCGGCAATAATCTCGATCCATCGAAGATGGATTGCGCCGAATGGCTATTATCAAACTTAATGGATGAGGCAAATAACATACGATTAATGTACAAAAGACCTATAAAAATGATACCGCTAACACAGCAACAAGAAGAAGAATTTGACCTATCAAATATGTGTCATATTTGACAGCAGCAAATAATAAATAAGGATAAAGTAAGAGATCATTGCCACATTACTGGAAAATATCGTGGACCAGCACATGATAAATGTAATCTGCATTTCAAATGTCCAGATTTTATTCCAATAATATTTCATAATTTGCGTGGATATGATTCGCATATAATCGTCGAGGCATTTGACAATGTTAATCTCTGCGATAAAAAAATCAGTTGCATCGCAAATACGGATGAAAAGTATATGTCTGTCACAATAGGGCCTTTGCAATTTATTGATAGTTTACAGTTTAAACCCGCATCACTTGATGTACTAGCAAAAGGATGTGGAAAATTTACTCATCTCGAGCAGCATTTCAAGGAGTGCAGTAATATACTAAAACAAAAAGGAATTTATCCTTACGAATACATGGATGACTGGGATAAATTCGATGAAACATGTCTTCCACCACAGGAAAAATTCGATTCCAAACTAAAAATGGAAAAAATATCTGACGGCGATTACGAACATGCATGTAAAGTTGTAAATTGTAAAACACTCGGCGATTATCATGATATTTATCTTAAAACCGACGTTCTATTACTAGCTGACATTTTCGAGGAATTCAGATCAACTTGTTTAAACTACTACAAACTCGATCCTTGCTGGTATTACTCATCGCCGGGATTATCATGGGATGCCGCATTAAAACTAACCAAAGTAAATCTAAAACTGTTGACAGATCCAACTATGTTTTACTTTATAGAAAAATCAATACGCGGTGGAATAAGTGTTATTACTAAAAAGCACGCAATCGCCAATAACAAATACTTAAAAGACTACGACGCAAGTAAGCCATCGAGTTATATTACATATTTATATACAAATAATTTATATGGTTAGGCAATGTCACAGCCAATGCCTGTTGATGAATTTCGCTGGATAACAGGAGAACAATATCTAACCGAAACGAGTAAAAAAATACCAGAAGATATCAGTTACTTTGTTGAGATCGATCTAATGTATCCCAATCATCTACACAAATTACATAATGATTATCCTTTCTGCGCTGAACAACTATTAATCACCGATGATATGACATCCCAGGAACAACGCGATCTAAAATCAAAATATAATCTCGGTAAAAATGTCACGCATAAACTTATTCCAAACTTAATGAGCAAAACCAGATATGTCATTCATCATCGAGCGTTAAAACAGGCAGTCGATCATGGTATTATAATAACATATGTTCATCGTGCACTAAAATTTCGACAATCCTGCTGGCTCAAAGAATATATCGACTTTAACACAAGTAAAAGAACAGCGGCAACAACGGAATCGGAAAAAGATTTTTTCAAGTTAATGAACAATTCAGTATTTGGCAAAACAATGGAAAATATAAGAAAACGCAGAAATATAGAACTTATCAATGATCCAGCACGACGAGATAAAGTTCTAGCCGAGGACACATTTGTATCAATGAAAATTTTCAAAGAAAATCTGGTAGCGGTACATAAACGCAAAACCGACCTAAAACTAAATAAGCCAATCTATGTTGGATCCGCTATACTAGATATATCAAAAATATTAATATATGAATTTCATTACGATTATTTCAAACACAAATACCCCAGCTCAGAATTATTATTTAGCGATACAGATTCTCTCTGTTATTACGTTGAAACTGAAGATTTATATCAGGACATCTACGACAACAGAGTGTTGTTTGATCTATCAGACTACCCTAACAATAGTCCTTTTAGAAGTGAGGAGAATAAAAAGGTAATCGGTAAATTTAAAGATGAAACTAACTTTACTCCGATCAAAGAGTTTGTTGGATTAAGATCTAAAATGTACAGCATAAAAACCGATGATAATAAAACAAAGAAAAAAGCCAAAGGAATAGTAAAAAAATGTAGTTGATAAACATATATCATTCGATGATTATCTTAATGCGTTACAAGGTGAACATAATCATGTGTATATGACAACAATAAACTCAACCAAACATAATATTAAAACAAATATTATCAATAAAGCTGGATTATGTAATTTTGATGATAAAAGAGTTTGTTATGACGGAATTAATACATTTGCGTTTGGATATGATGCCAACGTTGATAATATCAACGATGATAATAAATATGAAGATGTTCTTGACATAATTTTCGGTGAACAATAAAAAAATAAACCATACTAATTTTCAATTAGAGATAAGATTTATGTATAAGTTTTATCTAAACGCTTATAGTAGGGGGGGACGAAATTTGCTATTCATCAACAATGATAACGATTTTGATCTCTATCTATAGTAGTATGTGTCAAGGCGTGGTCTCAGCACACGCTTCTATCCGAGTGAAAATCTGGAGGAACGGACCCACAGGGGCCGGGCCGACGGATTTGAACGAGGATAGATGCTTGTGTGCTGAGATCCGCCTTTATACATACTACTATCACTTGCCGAGATTTGATGAGATGTATGTACTTAAATCCATTGACAGAACAAATGAAATAATATACAACATAATTACTTCTTAAAAGAATGTAATTTTTCTAAAACATTGGTTGATATTTATTGGGCAACTTCAGATACATGTTCAACACTTTTTCAGAGGAGATGTATTGAGGATATTTATGGTAACTAATTGTACAAAATTTCAAGATGTTCTGGAATATATTTCAAAGTGCGAACAAGAAATCCAAGTTGGAATTGCACGCTTCGAAGATTACGTAACAATATGGAGACGCGGTGGCTCAGTGGTTAGCGTGTTGGACTTGCAATCGAAAGGTGCGGGTTCGATTTTTACCATCGGATCATCTCAGGTCTGCTACCATGGTGTGCTCATGGGGAAGGCACTTTACTACAATTGCCTCGTCGCTATATAGCCTACTTGTGTTGCTGTGCAATAAACACCAAACTAAACGTTACAATATCCATCATTTTACTACAAACACACATATATGAATGCCAATTATATTATACTGTTTCTATCATTCGCCAGAATCGATCATTTTCTTCCAAATTTGTTTTATTTCTTCTGACTATTGGTTAAGTTTTAAGTCGACATGAGCCTACAAGTGGCTCTTACAACCTAAGTCTATATGGTGTGAATACGCATTACATAGAGAAGTTGAAATACCAAAGCACAGTCAGACTATTAACATCAGAATTTGAGAGAATTGATGTTACTGGGAGGGCTCATACAGATGTTTTATGCTGGAAGTGGTATGAATATGAAATATAAGCACACTAGAACAGTCATATTATTATTATTATTGTTAATATTATTATTATTATTATTATTATTATTATTATTATTATTATTATTATTATTATAATATATATATATATATATATATATATATATATATATATATATATATATATATATATAAATATATATATAATCAAAATGAACACTTCGACACTTGAAAATAATACCCAAAAGTGTGAGAACACATTACAACGACCTTTAATACAAGCTCCAACTTTAAAATAATTAAAGAGGATGAAAAGATCTAATAAAGACATAGCGAGTTATGTACAAACAATGTCAATCAGTATAATATTTTACGGTTGCAACTCTCAAGATTTATATGAAAGTTTCAGTTACCCATATTTGAAGATCATCATTCGAAAATTTTGCTTTCTGAAAGCTTAATTAGACTTAACAATCAGACTGATGCAACAACCCACTCAGGGGAGAGTAAAAACTGGGAATAACAAATGTTACCACTCAAGTAGGCATCTCTCTCTCTCTCTCTCTCTCTCTCTCTCACTCTCTCTCTCTCTTTCTCTCTCTCTCTCTCTCTCTCTCTCTCTCTCTCTCTCTCTCTCTCTCTCTCTCTCTCTCGATGGATGGATCGATGGATGGATCGATCTCGATATATATATATATATATATATATATATATATATATATATATGTGTGTGTGTGTGTGTGTGTTGAATAAAGTCGACACGATAATATATAATATATATGTATGTGTGTGTGTTGAATAAAGTCGACATGATAATATATATACATACATATATATATATATATATATATATATATATATATATATATATATATATATATGTTGAATGAGGTCGACATGATAATATATATATGTGTGTGTGCTGAATAAAGTCGACATGATAATATAAATATATGTGTGTGTGTGTGTGTGTGTGCTGAATAAAGTCGACATGATAACATATATGTATATATGTGTGTGTGTGTTGAATAAAGTCGACATGATAATATGTATATATATATATATATATGTGTTGAATAAAGTCGACATAATAATATATATGTATATATTTGTGTGTGTTGAATAAAGTCAACATGATAATATATATGTGTGTGTGTGTGTTGAATAAAGTCGACATTATAATGTCAGTAAAAGTGTAATCAATATTTTACATACCAGCTTTCGACAAGAAATAAGCGAAAGTACAAGATGGATATATTATAGGACAGAATATCGAACACTGCATGCAGATACATATCCAACGCTCAAAGGAAATTCATACTTAGATTTGTTTGAATGGGTTAAGAACCACATACAAAAACTTGTATCAGCGTAAAAAATGTGTGGTGTGTGTGTGTGTGGGGGGGGGGGGGGGCGGCCTCTATTCTGTGGACTACATTTTAACCGAATAAATTTCAAATACTCCCAAATAAGATTATCAGTGAAAATCAGAATATAACTTAGATACAGTCATTGGTTTTAATGATTACAAATAGAAATAGAGGACATCCTAAAATTTGAAAATGAAATTAATCTATCTGTAGATATTTATGAAATAGTTGAATCAACTTACATAAATTCGGTTTGAATAACTTATATATATATATATATATATATATATATATATATATATATATATATATATATATATATATATATATGTGTGTGTGTGTGTGTGTGTGTGTGTGTGTGTGTGTGTAGAGAGAGAGAGAGAGAATGACACGTTAATATGTAAGTCATATTTGAATATGGTTGTCTTAATGACTATAAAAATGGATGGTGTCATTACGTTGGAATAAAAGATTTTTAAAATTAGTATCATGACAGATAAATAGACTCCAAGGGCAGAAACATATAAATGTAAAAGATACTACAACATTTTCTATATGCCAGAAAAAAATTGTCAGAACACAAAAGACTACATTTTACTGTAGATAACTCGATAGATATAGTGCCTGAAAAAGGCTCAGTTCCAAAATTCAAAAACTATCAACACCAATTAAAAGACCACTATCTTACTTATATTAGTTTGAAAGTATCATCGTTCAAGAGGTGCAAAGCTCTGACGGCGGTGCCTTACCGAAGGTGTACACAGAGTGTACGGTATAATCTGACATATCATAGACAATCAAAACAGCCAAACACATTCCGTCAGGGTTTTAAAGTTACCTGCAATGAATCTACAAGAGATATAAAGGAATAGTTTACAGAGGAACATATTGTTCTCAAGTATTTTAAAATGTTTGTGTAAGATTCCAAAAGTACTGGACGAAAAATTAAGACCGAAAATGCTAAACTTAAAGTGTTCACAGACAATATTTGAACTCAACAAATATAGGTTACATCTGTGAGAAATAAATAGTTAAAGACAATGTTCGAGACGAAGAAGCACATGCACACAAGGCGCGTGACCACGATTACTCAACAGTCAGGTATAGAAGTCCAAAAAATAACGAATGCAGTTTGAATTTAACATATCCAAAATAAATACCATTGTATATTTATAACTTGTTCGGCTATGACAGTCATCTGTTAATCAAAGCACTGGCTGAAAGTGATCTAGAAGAATAGGCACAACATAAAACAGAACAACGATGAAATAATTACCTCATTTAAGGAGGATTTCTATAAAAGCTAGGCTCAGGAATTAAGGAAAAGACAAATTGTAAAAAAAGTAAGCACGCTTGTAGATAGATTTAGATTCATGGGGCAATCTATATAGCATCTGACTTAATATGTAGGTGATGAAGAATTTAAAGAGACACTGAGAAATTTTAGAGACATGACACCTAAATAGTTGAGGTAACATATTTACTCCATCGAATATATCGATATCTTTGAAAGATTGAACAAAACAGCTATACCACCAAAAGAAAGCTCCTACTCATTACTTAACGATTGAAATATATCAAATGACGATTATCTATATATTCAGGATGTCATGGAAAATTGCAAACTTTAAACACTCGGAGATCTACATAACTGCTATGTCATGAAGAATACTTTGAAGCTATGTGACATTTCTGAATAATTTAGAAATGTATGTGTGGAAAATTACAAATTAAACCCAGCTCATTATTACAGTGCACCACGATTAGCTCATAGTGCTAGTTTAATAATATCAGGTGTAGAACTTGAACTTTTTACAGACTTTGACATATTTCTAATTGAGAACGGTAGAAGAGGTGAAATTAGCATTATACCATGTAGATATTCTGTGGCAAATCATGAATACTACTTGGACAAATATGGTGAGATAAAACAAAAATAATATTATGGTGAGTACTATTGGCCATGGTCAAAGTCGTTATGTATTTGGATACCTACAACATCTATGAATAGGTCATAGACCAATACGTGCCGGTAAAAAAAAAATTGAATGGGCAACAAAATGACAAATTAGAGGGATAAAATAAAATCTATTCAAAATATCAGATGACTATGATTCTGATTACATTTTAAAAATGGATTTAAAGACTCCATTACACTTGCATAACCATTTCAAGAACTATCCAATAGCTCCATATAAAATAATTCCAGATCAAAATGACTTATCTCTCTTACAGAATAAAATGTATTGATGATTACAAAGGTATAAAACTAATTGTACCAAAACTATTATGTACATCGAGAAACAAAATGAAATATGTCATTCACTTCAGGAACGTAGAGCTTAATATACAATTTGGGGTTAACACTATTTTAAAAAAATATAAACATAATTGTTTTGTTTGATCTGCAACAATTGCTCGTGTCATACATTGAACTGTATACAAATGTGTTCAATTCTTCTATCCCCTGGATTTCTGAATTGTTTATTTTTTTCTGGTTGCATTTCTATCTCTATGTATCTATTGTACTCGCTGATAATTAAAATAAACTTCTCCTGGTTGATTTCATTGTCACTGACCGTTTCGCTTGTCATGTCATCAATACTTTCTAACTGACTAATGATAGAAGTTACCTCTTTTAACATATTTCCTTTGCTTGTATTTCAATACAGAAATGTAACTAAGCTTTGCACGTGTGCCGCGTATTTTGGTGGAATAATCCTTTGGACCAGGAGTAAACATTTATTGAGGAACAATTTTGACAGGTAAAAGCCCATTTGCTGTCTGGTAGTGTCAACTCGTAAAAGAAACGGGAATGATTAGCTTTACAGCTTCTTCAACATCTATGTTTGATGGTGGACCTATCGTAAACCTCAATATCTTATTCAAAAGCATACCGTGGGCTACCGTAAGAGCATAGTTTTAATATTTTATTTTACATTGTGTTGATAATGCTTTTTGTTTCAGTGGACGCTTTTTTGTGGTAAAAGCTATGTTATTTATTAGTGAAAAAGGTTCAAGCATATATCCATGTAGGTTCAATTTTACGTTTGTTTGTACAGTGTTAAAAATCTTTGTCTGGTACAAGTACGTCAGATATCAGATAGTAGATTGTGAATTAAGTGGAAGTGGAATGATTAGTTCCATAATCTCACCATTTCCATATCTGATGGTCGACCTATTGACATCTTAAACATCTTCAAACGCATGCTGTATGCAGCTGTGAGAGTAAATGTAAGTACTGCATGGTAAAAAGAGTTAATAATATTTTTTGCTTCACTCGAAATATTTATTTGCAGATAAAAGCTATGCCAATTATTAAAGTGTTTCAGGGATCTGGTTGTATGTAGACAGTCTTGTCACGTTGAACGTCGTACGGGCTTTGCTGTTCTTTAGTGTTGCTGATTTTTTGGGTCTCTAATATTATGTTTTGTACAGGGTTTGCCATTTCATCAGATATAATACAAACAGAAACAACTTTACTTTCTGAATAAATAAACAAGATCCCCAAAACAGCTTTACCACCACCTATCAAAAATATATTGTTTATTTACGCTTCGTGAATTTGTGTCTTTTCTTCACATGTGCTTGCAGCATCTTGTGATGTTTTAAACTATTTTTGTTCCTTCTTCAAACGCTCAGTTTTGGCTTTTTAAAGTTCCGGGTACGTGTTCCAAGATGTCCACCAAGGTCAACTCTAAGTGAATCTCTTGACTATTGTAAAGTGGCCTTTTCATGTTCTTTGCTGACTTATATTATTCTTCCTTTTTATCTTCTTTACCGTCCATTTAATTTACATGAAAATTTGGAAAGCTAACTAAACATAATTTCAAGATGCTGTAAAGGATAGTTGTAACTCATTATGCAAAATGCATGAGTGCAAGGAAGAAACTTTCAATGCTACTTTAAACAGTGATAATTAATTTGAAATCTAAAGTCGATACATGTAAATGTGTGCCCAAAATGTCTAAAAGAAAGAAAGAAAGAAAAAACATATTTGACTTTCACAGACCCAGCAGTTACTCCAAACCTTGTCATACAACAAAAGACGGGTCAAAAAGATGGAGAGAAGACAATTTAGTGTATTGCAAAAAAATTCAGTAGAGAATATCATAGACAATACCACAATGATGACAAGTTTTCAAATAAAATTCACAATGCAAAAGTAGCAATCTTCAAACCAGTTTAAACAAAATATAAACAAATGTTCTATCAATATACTTCTGCAGTAGATGGCTAAAGTTTACAAAGCCTGAAAGTATTAATGAAGGTGATTTAGACATTAATCACGTTATACAATATTTATCGGTTCATCTATCCAATCCACATAATAAAGACACTGTTTTGACAAGTCAAACACTGGATGCATGATTGCCTGCGAAAACAGATCCAAAAATGATAAAATGCCACGAAGACAAGAGGTACAAGAACACAATAGAAAAGTTGAATCGTTCAGAATGGCAAACTTTATCACTGAGAACATTTGAACATGTATTTTCTCGTCTGTTTTTCACTATCTACTTCAGTGCATGGGAGACAGACACGCCTGAAATTAGAATTTTCATAATAATGACTGTGAGAGGTACAAACGCATGAACAACAAAGCAACACCTTATTTCTTTTCTTTTTTCTTTGTCTTCTATGTCGTGCACTGAAGAGTCTTTTTGAAATCAACATGTTTGAAAGTTATCAAGCTAGCATTCAAAGCAGATAAAGGTTAACATAGTTTAAATGATAAAATTCCAGTGAAATATCTAATTATATTTGAAGGCATGTAATCGTCTGTCAGTTCATTATGCAAACTAACTAAATTATCGCTTGGGATAAATCTGCAAATAAGTGACGTCACGGTGTAGATTACAACATCTGAAAATGATTCTAAACTTTAGCAGGTCTAGCACTAACGAATAATTCACAAATGTCCTTTGTCTGTTTCTAGTCTCTCTTTTCAAACTATTGTTGTTTTTAGTAGCGGTAGTAGGCATTTCTGTTGCTGTTGTGTTCTTGGTATAGAAGCAGTTTTAAAAAAAAATAACAAGTCCATAATATTGTAATAAATTTGGGTATGTTCCATTTGTATTTACGTCTCCATTTATAGGTTCGTTAGATTTGAGTGATTAGTTGTCTGATTATGGGAAGTCGGTGTTGGGAAAATATTTCGCAGCCCGAGTAATTAGCGAATTTCTAGGAACAGACGTCATACTTACAGTTGTTAAGAGACTTTGCAATGGCATGGATTGGTTTCGTAGTTTGAGATGGGGACAGACTAGCATAAGTGGGCATGGAGCCAAATAGTTCCTATTTTAATTCAGATATGTTGATTAATTGTGCCTTTCGGTGGGAGATTTTGTGACAAAAACTACTGTTTTGTGCCATGGAATAATTGGGAAGAGGTCATCCCTTTCTTTGGAGATGCCTTTCATTGTAGCAGTTGGCGGAAGTACACGTGCGAAACGTGGTTCACACTGTTGTTTTTATTGACCCAGGGATGGAATCGGAAAATAGTTCCCTGCATTGGGTGTTTGAATTGTGTTATGTGCTTCATGCCACGGCATGCTAACAAGGAAAAGCCATGCAATTGTGAAGTTATAGTTGTGACATTGTGGTCATTTATTTATTGATTAGAGAAAAATTGTTTATAGTCTTGGCGCGTTACGAGAACTTCCAGTTGACAACGAATGTTGTCAGGAAGTCCTTGGAAATAGGGGAAAGCAAGGGACTTCCAGCCCAACCTCACTCAGGTGTTTGATTCGCTCGGTAGAGGAACCCCTGTGCGTGTTACAATATGAAACAAACTTATCTGTTTATTCGTCTAAGACAAATTTAGGCTGCATTTTAATAATTCTATTTGTTACTTACATGTGTTATTGGAATAAAGGTGCCCTATGATCATTATGCACCATTAGTTTGTTTCAAAGTTATGTGCTTTAAAGGATAGGAATCTTTGCAGCATATTTACCAAGCACAGACAAGTCAACAAACTAAAATACTGACCACTACTTAAAACTGTATTCCATTACCATCATGTACATTCAACTATCCAAACAGGAAAAAAAAATCTAATTAAAGAAAGCCTATGTACATACCTCTCGTTATGAAAATGGGGAGCCGTCTGCTCTCGTCAGCTTTTCAACAATGCACACTTTGGAGAATCTAAATATTTATAGAGTCCATGCCAGAGGTGATCAGAGCGAAATAGTCACCTTAGAGTCCGTCACCTAAACAGATCCCTAAGGCGAAGTTCCCTTTGCCCTGCACTGCTTTCATGACATTATCGCCCCCCCCCCCCCTCCCAATTTTGTTGAAATACAATGCATTATTAATCAAAGTAAAACGTCGACTTTTGTGTCAGTTTCTCTTGAAAAGAAATAAAAAGAAGTTTTATGTTCTGCAGTAAATGTTGGTACTAATTTGATGATCATAAATACCAGAATGTATATTGCTATATACGGAATTCCCAATGAAAATTCACACATTATGATTAAAAAACAAGTGAAAAAGTGACTTTCTGCAGCTCAGTTTGAAGTAAATTGTCCTTCACTGAACGCATCGAGGTCCATTACTAACAAAACTAATAACTGTATCCGATATTACATCCTACTGACACAACAAAAGAGGACTTCTCTTGTCAAAAATATTGCTGATTTTCAACTGTAACTTATTTTCGAGGTTGCCGTTATCTGTTATACAACAAATGCGGGGGAACAAACAAAAATAATACTATTTGTACAAACTTTTAATAAAATTTCATCATTTTAATACTCTGATATGAAAATATGTAAAAACGTCAGTTTAAAGAGACTATTTTTAACTCTCTACACCCACTTTTCTCAATTTTCGCCAACTTCACCCTATTCTGGTTGAAGAGAGGTAATTTCGCCCTAATATTAGGGTCCAGCTTGGTCCCTGCCTTATTATGATTAAATGCACTTAATAGCAATTCCAGGCTTTTGCATGATTAAGGTGATTTCCGGTAAGATAAAGGTAAAATTATGGTTCAGATCTAGTATAACATGTTACGATGTTAATAGTATGAGGGAAAAGTTCTGCCAAAAGCCGGTTTTATACTAACTTTCGATTGGATATTTCAAAATAAAAATTCTGGCCGACAGGTGGCTTATAATCAATATAGCATATCATCTCTGTGTCATTATCAGCCAGATCGCACACATTGGAAATATAGAACATATTTCTTCTTCAAATCACACTTTGTACGTGAAAAATATCTCTCTGGAAATCAAAGGCTTCTCTGAAAGATGTATTCTTACATAATTATGAGCGATCTCCCGTAATCCAAAAATAGAAAATGGGAGATATTCAAATCTATTTCTCCTTTAAAAATAAGAATTTATGAGCACTGTAATAATAATACGACTGAAATGAATTTCTTTTCCTTTTGCAATGTCCATATTATTCTAGTTTAAGGGAGGTATTGTCAATAACTGCAAAGATGATCTGTCAGATTCCCCCTCCCCCATTAATGTATTTGATGACATCAGATGTCAGTAATATATTCATTAATATCTGCTGTTTTCTTTCAGTATATTAATATTTGATAAACTGCACTAGATTCAGACAAAATATTTTGATATAAATGTCTAAACTATATTTATTATTTATTTTGTTTATTTTATTTACTCTTCTAAATAAACCAATGTCCAGTCCATCAATAATATATTGTATTGAGGAGTTTCCTTCCCTAACTGAACCCGTAAATATGATAATAATGTTACTGTATTGTACATTATGTCCCCAAAATAGCAAGGAATTTACACTGCACTGGTCATTGACAACAGCATGTTTCCAAATTGTAAAAGTTTGTGCAAACATAGGATGATGGAATGGTTTGAAATTTGTAAGGTATAAAGTGATTTCGTATTTTTTTAGCCAGATTGTGATCGCGCCAGGTAGAGACATCGACTTTCCGGGACTGAAAATTGAATCAGAATGGATACTATCATGATAAGAAGCCGTGCATAACCATCGAAATGGGTGACGATAATACTCCGACGAATGACCAAAATACACATATCTGGAGGAGGAAATGTATGTAATTAAAAAAATAAAAAAACGCGATTACCCACACGCCCCGGGATTCTTCGGTCAGTTTAAAAAATTTGCGCACCAAAAAGAAAATCTCTGCCACCTCCCTTAAATTGTCGGTCCATATGTTTTCCGTTTCAAAGTACTATGAAAGTTACGTGCTATAGTAAACAGTCACGAGACCAGTTCCCGCCAAAAGTACTTGATTCAATTGTACACAAAGCAGACGGACATCTTGGGAAGATGTTTTTAGGCTGTGGCAAGATTTTGTTACAAGTGAGTATCATAAATGATTTATACATTGACTTGGAATTAGTATGCTGCCATTGAAGATATTGTCACGTTAGAAGTTCGGTAAAAATTTTTGGTAATGCAACTTTTTCTTACATTTTAATGATTGCACGTGCATTCACTGTACGATTGTGTCACACCAACAAAAACAACTCCATAATTAGCAATTGGAGGCCCATTTCACACTAAGCATATAGTATGAGCGTGTGTATCATGTAACTTTTTTATTAGCTATTTACATGCAATTCCCCATCCATGGAAGAATCCCAGCTAACCCTTTTCATACTGAAGCCCAATCAGACGAGAAGTTGTGTAGAACTGGAATTTTCTAGGGGGGTGGATCTTAAGGTGTAGGGAACATTGTATTCGGAAATAAACAACAAAACTAGCTGTGATTGGTGTATTATGTAAGAGTTGTAGTTTCTGTCTGGCTTAAAAAAAAGTTGAGTCTCTTAGCAACATGTCAGATTATCTTAATTCATATGTAGATCATGTTTTGTATTTTTTATGATTTTTTAAAAATGTGATGCAGCATTTTCCATTGACACTTGCATGTGACCATTTATAATCATCTATTGACTTTCAATTAATCATATTTATTTCTGTCCAACTGTTTCTTTTGGAATTTCCTCATATAAGGCCAAACATTTCTGAGTGGTAACCACATTAGTCACATATTTCCCATTCCTTCCATTCAAGTACACACTGTTCTTCAAACTTTACGTCCCATCGCAAGAATCCAGAATAGCGTGGGATCATATTGGCATGTTTACAGAAGGTTGAACTCCACATACCGGCATTCTAGAGAACATAAACTATCCGATATGAGGCAGCCTCCTCATTTCTGAGAACAAAATTAAATCACTTTCAAGGTCTCCACTACATATAGAAGCCTCAATTTTAGGTTCTACACTTTATCAATAATTTATTTTTGGATAATCTAATTGCATGCAAATTAATACATGTTTTCATGAACTAATTTATATTACATGGATAATATATTGGAGGAAATAAAAATACCACACCTTATGTATTTCATTCAGTAATCTCCCTTACACCATACATGACATTTGAAGAAATAAAAACTCACATTTTCAGTGCTTGTCTATGAAAATAAAGAAAAGATTTAGAGTGAAATATTATATTAGCCCTCAATCTTTATGCAAGTGTAAGTACAACTGATTTAATAATTTCTTACAGCAAAATTTAAAAGGTTTAAAAATTGACACTTTTTTTTGTGTGCTTGTGCCTAAGTTAAGCCAATTATTTTTAATTGTATGTGTTGGACCAATATGAATTATATGCATCTATATGATTTAAATTATTTACCCTTTTATTTCAGATGAGAATGCATACTGGTTCACCTGAAGTTTTGGTGCTTGTAAGGGATGTAATAGTAATGATGCCTTGGGACTGTCCTTGGACCAATGGGGCACTGCCTCCACATATTTCTCTAAGGTAAGGCGATCAAACTTTTCCTTCTCATTTTTCTCTATGTTGTGGTTGTCTCTTTTGATTCCTTTATTATAAGCTACATGTCACTTTTAGATGTACACTTTCATCCTATTTAAAACTCCATTTGACTTGCTGTACTTGTTGTTTTTCCTTGGCATTTTTCTGTATTTTATTCCCCAAATTTCACCCCAAATCAAAAATAAGTGCTTAAAAGCTGGGATCTACAATATTTGGTGACCGATTGGCTTATTGCATGAATTTTATTCACACACAAAGGAGGAAAGCTTTCTATTTGTGTTACAGAGATTATGGGTAGGCTGACCTTTGTGCAAGGACTAGGGGTTAGTGACCTCATGTATCTGCAGTTGGTGTAAAGTGTTGAAAGCCTATACTTTATAATAAGATTGAGTCATGTCCTCCTGTCTCTGATGTTAAGTTCTTTGTCTACTAAATAAATATAAAGTCCTTTATTTTAGATGAATTCTCCATTTTGAAGTAGGAGAGGTACATACTAATTAGTACATTGACCTTTGACCTAGTTATTACATAATATGACATAATGTGATTTATCCCATATCACCCATGTGAAGTTCAATAAGTGCTGATATGATAAAACACAACTCATAGTAAAAACAATTCATTTTATTCCCAAAAAATTGTTTGGTAGTAAAGCACAAGTATGAAAACACAGTTGAAACAGCTCCATGACATTTCCAAAGACATCAATATAAGACATAGCTTGGTACCTCATGAAATTGTTTTTGACAAGCGAGACTTAGCACACTTGTTACTTGTACAGTCCTGAGCTATATCACAGATTATTGAAAAAATTAAGGTTGGCTTTAGGTATCACAGTACCAATTGCGCAAGCCTAGGGGGGGTGGAGCTTAAGGTGTAGGGAACATTGTATTCAGAAATAAACAACAAAACTAGCTGCGATTGGTGTATTATGTAAGAGTTGTAGTTAAAAAAAGTTGAGTCTCTTAGCAAAATGTCAGATTATCTTAATTCATATGTAGATCATGTTTTGTATTTTTTATGATTTTTGAAAAATGTGATACACATCACTGAAAATGTGTCTGTTGTGACTGGATAACTCTTACCCCTGTCTAGTTCCAGCAGAGTTATCTCTCTTAAATGCAATGGAGTACCTGGTTCTGTCCTTGTCAAATTGACAATCTAATATTGCTCTCTACGAGAGTATGTGACACGCATGCTAAAGTAGGCGAGAAGGTATATTTATTTCACCAAACATTAACATTAAAGTCTATGGAAAAACAATTGGTACCGTGATACCCGATAAGTTGTGCTTTTTTTTTTCATTGTCAGTAAACCAGTCTCCAGACTGTAAACAAGGGAAATAACCCCTGTTACGGTCTCCATGCCGAATTAGGTCACTGTTGCGGAAAACCACATTTCATTGTATGTGATTGTATTATTTGATTTTTTTAAAAAGCATAATTGGTGTAGCATAATTCTTTATAGAATGCTGGCATAATGGAATGGGTTCTCTCTCTGTCTCGTATCTCGCAAGAAAACAATAAGTATATACATTTTAAGTTTTTATTCAGTATGAAAAGAACTGGCAATTTGTTTTTTCTTCTGGCAGCAGATAATAATAATGATAATAATGAAAATATTTCCCACTGTTCACAACAACACTTACAGTAATAACAACAGAGACAGGTATAACATACCTCTTGATAAGAAGCAAAGATTCAGAAGAATTGAATTGTATAAATTGATTTTTTCCCCTTTTTTTTGGGGGGGGGGGTACAAAATGCACATTATTTAAGCATTGATATTGTATGGAAATGTATAATACAGAAAATAAAATCACATTCATTTACTTTTCTTTAATTTGTGAATAATGGAGTTTATTATTATTATTATTAAATGTTTTGATATTTACCACATTAAAAAATTTATAAATCTGGTAATAATATCGGGTATAACAAAATGGAATTACTGGAAATTAAAAGATAATCTTCAGTTGTTAAATATTAAGTGCATAAGATTACCATAATGTGTTTTTGTATTAAGATTCTGATGATGACATGGTCATGTGTTTGGGAGTTTTGAAACATCTGTGGAAATAAATTTAACAAACTGACATGCATAGGTTTTCTTCGAAATTTATATGACTATGTATTCATTATTCAACCTCAGCTACACTTATACATTTGTACTCTAACTCCCACCAACATTTCTATTTGAATCAGATAGTTTATGTTAAGGAAAATTTGGACAATATTTTCCATAATATTATGACACAGGAGCCTGCTTTCCATATGGACAATAGTACTCGTGGATAAAGCTGCAAATTTTGATCCATATGGAACTTTCACTTGTAGTCAAGTACTTGTGGAATAAATATGGAATAAATTGTCTGATTCCACAAGTTTTTGAGTCCATATCTGTTCCATATGGATTCCTGAAGTAATTTTGGTATGGGTATAAAAGTCTCTTTCAATGCATTAGTTCTTGGTCTGGGTCGTTCTAAACACGGGTTTGATTCTGATCTTAAAGAATACTCAGATCAGGGCTGAGCAAATTTTTTTTTTAACCACTAGTCCAGGACAAGTGGTTTAAAAAAATTCACTAGTCTCACCTTAATCTTCACTAGTCCCACCTTACTTTTCACTAGTCCCAAAATGGTAATCACTTGCCGAGATTTGATGAGATGTATGTACTTAATCCATAGAAAAACCAAACGAAACAATATACCGTACAACATAATTATTTCTTAAAAGAATTTAATTTTTCAAAAACATTGGTTGTTATACATTTGGCTTCTTCAGGTTCATGTATATATGTTTTAGCTGATGGATTTGAAAAAATGTCCATGTACAGTGTATATGTCTGCCACCTGCACCAGCACTAAGCCAGCAGTTGATAGCTGTGTTTGGGTTGAAGTCATCAAGCTCTGGTCCATTTGCAGAAATGTTCATTGGCATTTGTAAACTCTTTTGGTTTAAGGAATTCCTTAAAGAAGTCTTGATTAAATTCATTGAACTAAATCCTCATTCACACTCAGCAGTGGATGGGCTTATAACAAATATGATTTCTAATAGTTTGCATAATTGACTGAGACTAGGTGGAGTATTCACTAAGAGTGTTCCAAGAATTCTCTGTCTCTTAGTAGTGTCATATTTGACATTTTTTGCCATCACAGATTGTTGCTTATGTCTCTTTGGAGAAATAGCTACCGCACACTCAGTATCAGTCTTACGTTTTATCCCTCCACTTTCAAACAAATTTTTCTTCTCCGAATCACCGTTATTACCTTCCTTGCGAAAATAATTTAGCAAACTCATTTTATCCACAGACTAATTATCAGCTTGCTTGACAACTACTTCTAAAGTGATTATAACATACATTTTCTCTTTTAATTATGAACAGAGACAGCTCATTAATTAGCGTAATTGTTTCGCTTCAAATGCAATATTGCACGTGGAAGTTAATCATCTGTACAATCAATTAAAAATTAAAGAATCATTACTGTCATTTAATCAGTTCATAAAAGAAACCAACACTGATGTCGGTAAAGTACCTTTCATTAATTTAATTACACTGACTTGCTGGATTAAAATCATAGTGAACCGCTCGTGATAATCTGGCTTGAGTAAACTCAATGCAACAAGGCCGCTTAAAACAATACTAATTGATCATACTGGCTTTCTTTTGTTTGATGTGTTTTGATTTGCCAATAATTTGGTCGCTTAGCCCAATATGCAGTCAAGTGGTAACAGGATGTAAATGTATACACAAAGAGGGGTAGAATAAAATATTCAGTATGCCTGGAGGGCATGATTGGCCAAATAAAGGTAGATATAGTGATTAAAGCACGAAAATAAGGACTAGCCCAACTTTTTTAAAAAGCACTTGTCCCGGACTAGCGACTTGGAAAATTTTACTTGCCCGACTTCAAAAATGACTAGTCTGGGACGTCGGGCTATGGGATTTGCTCATCCCTGCAGATGCAGTATTGCTGGTCTTGATGACCCTGTCATTCAGGTAAAGAGGTGTTAAATTAAGAAGGGTTTAATAAACCATAATACATCTATGATATGAAATTCTTTTGTCAAACAGGAGCCAGTTTAAAGACTTAAACATGTCAGCAGATGGTGTCATTGGATCGACATCTAGTATAATTCTAGCTGCATGCTTTTGAAATTTGATTATACGATTAATATTAGTTTGTGTGCATGAGCCCCATACTATGTAACAGTAGTCCATAATAGGTAACATGTAAGTTGAATAGAATAGTTTCCTTGCATGCATTGGTAGATATTTCTTCAGTCTTTGCCATAGTGTTAGTTTGGAGGCTATAATTTTACAGACATGATCTATGTGATGATTTCAGGTTAGTTTATCATCAGCATATACATGTACTCCTAGGAGCTTATGACATTCTACATTAGATATATATTAATCATTTACAGACAATCAAATGGGGTTTTGCATGGATAATCTGTTTGATATTCCTACTAGTATTGCAGTGGTATTTTGGGTATTTATATATATTCCATTGTCTGGACACAATTTACTGATGTGATTAAGATTATGCTGCAGCTGTTGTTGGATTGTGTTGCTGTTTGGACTCGGATGTGTGGAATGTTACATCATCTGCATACATATCACTTTCAGTGTTTCTGTATACAATGGCAGGTCATTAATGTATAAGAGAAATAAATAAAGAATGAAGTTAAATGTTGTTTCAAGTTTATCTCAAACTCTGTTTATGCTGGTATCATCAAACTAGATCAGTGTATGCAGCTCTATTAGTACCATATAGTTACCACAAGGTCATTGTGACCTACATTTCACACGTTACTGGCATTGTTACAATAATAATCACTTATTATGCATCAATATACGGTCGAATAATTAAAAAGGAAGAGTTGTTTATCTGATAGTTCACTGCATGGATTTTTCTTTTATAAAATCCAATAGCATTTTCAGTTTCCATCACAGGATCGCTGTCTAGTGATCACTGATGACATTCATTGTGATTATTAAGCTTCACACTTGACAGGCTCTCAATAGTTCTCTGGTCCAGATTTCCCCTCGAATCAATTTGTATTTTGCGAAGAATGGAGAATGTCCTCTCTGTATCATAATTCGAATGTTGTAATGACGGGACAACCATGCTCATACATGTGACTGAACCAGGATTTCAAACCAGTAGATTTACAAATTTTGATCTGTAGATTGGCCTCTTAACCAGTAGATTTTTTATCTGCATAAATTTTACATTTCATGGGGATGGAAACAAAACAAATGCTTTTTTTGCCATAATATATATTTTCTACATACTATAATAAAACGGTAAGTTTGAACATGAATCAAATTCAGATTCTGATGGAAAATGTTACAATAATAATTAATTAATACGAGTCAGTATACGGTTTAAAAGAAAGAAAAAGGAAGAGTTGTTTATCTGATGCAAAGATTTTTCTTTTGATAAAATCCAATATAATTTGTAACTTCCTTCACAAGATCACTGTCTAGTGACCACTGATGACATTCATTGTGATTATTAGGCTTCACACTTGGCAGATTCTCAACAGTTTTCTGGTCCAGATTTCGCCTTGAATCACTTTGTATTTTGCAAAGAATGGAGAATGTCCTCTCTGTATTCACATTAGAATGTTGTAATGACATGACAACCATGCTCAGCCTGCAAAGAAGTTCTAACTTCAGTTTTCCTGTTGCTGAGTTTGTAAGGTTGTTGACTACTTTCCAATACTCCTCCAAGCTATGTTCACCCCGAGGAGGAAGTTCCTGACTTGGACTTAAGATGTATTCTTGAGCCTCATCCTCAAAGGCTTCTTTCTCTTCATGGCTCGGATCAAAAAATCTGTTGGCAAGTTTCACCACTATAAATATAAAAAAAAAAATAAGGATTGATTTAGACTTTAAATAAAAATGAAAAAAATACATGATGTATGGATGCTTTTATGAAGAATTTATCCAAACTTTAAAATTCATTATCTTCTAATATATTTTTAACTGATATATTTTATCTAGGCCTTATACTTCTTTTATGTGCATAAAAACTTCAAATAGTTTATGAAATGCATAAGATAATTTAAACATGGATCCCTGGTCTTTGTATTACAGCAAACTCGGCTTCAGATGGAACAAATGGCTTCTTTTCTCCAAGTATGACTGTTATAGTGTCTGTGGCATCATTGCTGCAAAATGAGTTACATTGCTTAATAGATTAAGCTAAAGCTACAGCAATCCTGGCCAATATATAAGTATGAAATTGTCTTTATACTACTTGGCCTCTCATCATCATTATTTAAACCATTTTACATACTTTGGTCTTGCATGAATGCAAGACGACATAAAGCTGGTTTATAGTCAGATCGAGTTATATTTTATGGCTGACTAGCACATCAGTTAATGTTTCCCATATGACGAACAAGACCAGGAGAGTTAATTTTCTCTTGCCCAAGGACACAGAAATAACCAGTGGTTTGACAATCCAGTTTGCAACCAACTGAGCTATCGCTGTTCCCTAAACTTGTTCTTTTTTCTAGGTGGTTTTGGCACAAAATAACAACTCTGATACTCTCCTAGAGTCCCTGTCCAACCACTACAGACAAACCCAGCATAAATTTAATATTGACAATGTATTATATGAGTAACAAAATTAAAAGGTGTCGCACTTTAATTAGTCTCACTGGTTAATAATTATGTAATTTTTATATAAGCTAAATCCCTCCACCAGTTCAGTGGATATGAAAATGATCTGTGCTATTAAAAGGGGATAAAGCAGTATTTATGACCTTAGACCCCCATATGTGATCTTGACGATTGAATGGACCTGGAGGTTATTTGCCACACTATTTTGTTGTAATCAATGTTTACAAATTACCAAAACCCCAAAACGGGTTATGATAGAGATTTTGTCATAGCAACAGCAAATGCCAACTTTAAATGTGAAGAAAAGCAGCAGCAAAAAACACCTTAGATCATGAATTTTTTTTCTTCAGAAGTTCAGCTCTATTATCTGCAGCACATTTGGATAACTCATGTTATTATGCTGAAATTTAAACCAAAGTAGAAGTCTAGAAAGGTTCTTTACTTTTTGTAGAACCTATTAGAGATTCCAACTGTATGCAAATCTTGCCTTGAACAGCTCCAATGTGTCACTGTACAGTGAAGACTATTCAAATCACAATCACACTTGTGCATTTTTCTTCATTACTTGATCAATCTAGAACACATAATTGGCTGGTTTGTTTCTTTGGTGTTTTACTGCACATCAGCTTGTCAAGGTTATTATCACTGGAGGCAATGGTAGTAAACTCCCTTGTTCAAGGATACACAGAGGATGAATCCGGGCTAGCCTGGGCTGGTTGAACCCATGACCCTTGGATTACAAGTCCTCAAACCTTTATGAAAAGTTTCATTATTTAAGAATTTAAATAATTAACTTTTATTCAGGACATGCAAGTGAATAGAAGTAGTGTACAATAAATTATAGCACAATACAATACTTTTTAAGAAATAATAAATAAAATCTGGCAAGTATTGTGACATCACAAAACTTGGGTTTTAGCCATGCACATATAGACTATAATATTTTCTGAGCTGATCAGAGACTATACAAAAGGATAATGAATAGACAGCTGTGAAGAAGAAATGAATAATTTATGTCCCATCAAGTTCTTAAACTTTTCAGCAGGGGAACATGAACTTGGTACTAATCTCGATGGTCCGATGATATACTGCCACAGTCCTCGAGATTAGTGCCAAGTCACTTTGCTGCCAAAGCTGTAAATTCCTTTTGCACTCATATCTGTCAGTAATACTCGAACTATTGGCAATACACACTCCCCTTCTACCATAATTGATGTTGATTAAGAACTGGAGGTATTATCAACTAAGTTTCCCTTTTTTATTGACATTGAAAACAAATGCCAGTGTGACCCCAACCCAACAAAAACATTAATAATCTTGAACTAAATTTTGTAATTACTGCACAATTAAGAATTGAAATTCAACATTAGAAATGGGTCTACTCACTGTCTATCTTATGTTTTGGCAAGCGAGCACTTCTTGCAAAAGTCATTTTGATATGCTAAGCAAGATGCAAGTTGAAAATGGCACCAGAGACGTGCTGTATTTTCAAAGTAGCTGGATGCTGATTGGTAAGCTGATTTTGAAATATGGTATTTGATTTGATAAAATCTGGACCGGAAGATGCCGCAGTCTGTGGAAACTGATGTTTGAGGACTCATGGTACTAATTATAGGGAACAACTGTCAACCAGTCTAGAAATGGGTGAAGATTTAATAGAGTATATACGGGTTTGGTGGTCCATAATTAGTTAATAATGAAAAGTAAAATTTTAGTAAAAAAATTATTTTGAGAGCTTATCCTATCTGTACCTAAAAAAAATAGAGACAAGATTCTATTGATGCAATTTTAGTGTTTTTATAGACTTGACTTAGGAACAGTCAAAAACAACAGTAGCACCGATTCATTAGGTGCAGAATGGATAACACATGTTTCGTTTACATGTAGATCCAAACTATGGTGTGGCTCATGTGATTTTCTTAACACAGAAGCTTGCATCAAGGATGGGTCTATACTGTTAAATATAGGTTTGATCGAGAGCATTTAGAAATTTAAAGTTATTGAATTTTTAATATCATGATGTTTCCATAGGTTTCCATGAGTCCTATAGGGACACTACGCCATACCAAGAGCCTGCTGTTTCCATGGTTACTGCATGCATCCAGGTTATTGTTTTGGTGGTTTTTGGTTATCAAAATCACAGAGGAGTCTCTTATTTTCATAATTTGCATATGATTTTAGAGAAAATTTCTGTAAATAGCAGTGCTGGAAAGGGCTAGGTGCACATTTTTAGGGGTGATAGATGGCTCAGGTTATGGAAAAGAGAGAATAGTATGGCCAGATGGCAGAATTTCATATGTTGGTGTCCACATATTGGCTTATATGGCTAAATACCATTTAACCTATGCAACTATTCCCACAAAGGGGTGGGGGGAGAGATTTTAAGCATAAGCCACATGTCACAATAGCTTATGTATCAATACTGAGTATTTACATTTAGAAACACATTAAATAAATCAAAGCAGGGAGCATTGTAAAAATCAAGGACTGTGCACAAAACTGTACGTGCCACATTGCATCGGCCTGTAAAAATGTGCTATAATGAAGGTTGATTATGGTAATAGTGTTGACATTTTTCTTTTCTTTTTGTAGCCATAGCACACAGCAATTTGCCTTATCATAATTAGTTTGATCTTGATATTTCTCATACAGTTTGTAAAGAAATGCCCTTTTCTCAGATCTTTTCTTTTCTTATATACTTTACTTGATTTGTACATTTTATCTCTGAGATATACATCTTGTTTGGTTTTCAGATGTTGTGCCATGGAACTACAGTTGAAACTGGACAACCAATAGATTTACATAACTTCACCAGAGATTCTCCAGGTCCATGGTTACAGTTATGAACAGCACTATGAGCCCTACCATGGAAGTTTCTCTTGAAGGTTATATTTTTAGGTAAGCGGGGCTGAGCAAATTATTTTTTTAACCACTAGTCCAGGACAATTGGTTTCAGAAAATTCACTAGTCCCACCTTACTCTTTACTAGTCCCACCTTACTTTTCACTGGTCCCAAAATGGTAATCACTTGCCGAGATTTGATGAGATGCATGTACTTGATCCATAGAAAAAACAAACAAAATAATTATTTCTTAAAAGAATTTATTTTTTCAAAAACATTGGTTGTTATACATTTGACTTCTTCAGGTTCATGTATATATGTTTTAGCTGATGGATTTGAAAAAATGTCCATGTATATGTCTGCTACCTGCACCAGCACTAAGCCAGCAGTTGATAGCTGTGTCTGGGTTGAAGTCCTCAAGCTCTGGTCCATTTGCGGAAATGTTCATTAGCATTTGTAAACTCTTTTGGTTTAAGGAATTCCTTAAAGAAGTCTTGATTAAGTTCATTGAACTAAATTCTCGTTCACACTCAGCAGTGGATGGGCTTATAACAAATATGATTTCTAATAGTTTGCATAATTGACTGAGACTAGGTGGAGTATTCACTAAGAGTGTTTCAAGAATTTCAACAGGTGGATCCGGTGACTGCTTCCTTCCGAGTCAATACATTCAAGCCAGGGATAACAATCAACCCAATGTGGCTGAAAATGTCTGTCTCTTAGTAGTGTCATATTAGATATTTTTTGCCATCACAGACTGTTGCTTATGTCTCTTAGGAGAAATAGCTACCGCACACTCAGTATCAGTCTTACGTTTTATCCCTCCACTTTCAAACAAATTTTCCTTCTCCGAATCGCCGTTATTACCTTCCTTGTGAAAATAATTTAGCAAACTCATTTTATCCACAGAGTATCTATCTAGCTTGCTTGATCACATACTTCTAAAGTGATCATAACATACATTTTCTCTTTTAAATACGAACAGAGGCAGCTCATTAATTAGTATAATTGTTTCGCTTCAAACGCAATATCGCACGTGGAAGTTAATCATCTGTATAATCAATTAAAAATGAAAGAATCATTACTGTCATTTAATCAGTTCATAAAAGAAACCAACACTGATGTCGGTAAAGTACCTTTCATTAATTTAATTACACTGACTTGCTGGATTAAAATCATAGTGAGCCGCTCGTGATAATCTGGCTTGAGTAAACTCAATGCAACAAGGCCGCTTAAAACAATACTAATTGATCATACTGGCTTTCTTTTGTTTGATGTGTTTTGATTTGCCGATAAATTGGTCGTTTAGCCCAATATGCAGTCAAGCAGTAACAGGATGTAAATGTATACACGAAGAGGGGTAGAATCAAGTATTCAGTATGCCCGGAGGGCATGATTGGCCAAATAAAGGTAGATATAGTGTTTAACACAAGTCTATTCATTCCTGATTATTTAATGCTCTGCACCTTAACTGTCATCAAGAAACTTTTAGGCAAAAATTATTGATCACTATGGACTTTTACAGTGATGATCAGGTACTAAATTGGGTCAAGATTAGAGCATGTCGGGTCTAATTGTCACAATATAGGGTAGTAGAATTTTTTTCCGACATGCGTAGCTTTCATTGTGATGGTTTTTGAAGACTACACCTGGTTTGCTTTGGAATGAATACGACTATAGTCACACCCTCCCATTTGTGTGTACCCTGCTACCGATTTTAAAAACAAAAAGCATCAAAGATATGAAAAATGCACAAAACTTCGTTGTTTCATTCATCAATTTCTAATTTCAAACCTGATTGTCGCAAGGACACGAAGTTAAAGCAATTTTTTCTTGGGACAACTAAAACAATTTTTTTTCTTGTACTGATCGATCGGCGTATTTTATCGATCGTAACCTCATGTAAAATAAACAGGACTTCGTGGTTAAGGGACTCTCATTATGAATTATTACATGGAAATATAAATTATTACAATTTGTTTGAAGAGTCAATAAATATATTGAATTTTCTCTGTTTTCTTATTATTTCTATAAAATTAAAATATGTATAATTTAATCAGACGATGACAAGAACTGAGCATTAGCTGTATGTTATACCCATTCAACAATAACTTCTCCCTATTGTGCTCTAGTTTACTGTTGTCAGTTTATGCATTATTGCATTAAAATTGTCAAAAGTCACCTGTAAATTATTGGGGAGTTTTTTTCCCTGAAAATGGAAATACCTAATTCATTACAATGTGATACATGTACCAGGATGAGAACAATGAAAATGGTGTTTATTTCAACTCTAGCATTTATTGTACACATGTTTACATCATGGCGTCACCACATGCACATTGAAGATTTTACTTGTGATGAATGAAGCACATACATTTGATTTGAATCATAGGCACCTCTGCACTAAACTTAAATAATATCTTTAAAATACGATAAAGAAGTTTAAGAAATAATGCTTTTAAAATAAAAACTCAGTGGTAGTGTGCTTTGATGTAAGCGACCTTAAATAAGTCCTGTTTACTCAGTTACGGTAATCGTGCTAATATTACGCAGTAGAAGCCAATCACACATCAAAGTACCGGCATTGCCGCCGGACAAAACTCCTCTTTACCCAAGCCAATTTCAGGGTTTTATCAATTAACTGGCCTGGATTGCTGTCGGAAAACAAAAGACAAATCCGCCAATTATAAACAAAGGAGACGCCAAAACAACCAGCTTGCCAAAACCAAAAGTTGAATGACTAATGCATGGAAAATTATCATTTTGTGAAGCCAAAACACTAAACTAAAATGGATCAATGATGCTCTTAATCGATCTATTCAGAATTTTAACATATATTATATATGACATGTTATTTGAATTTATGCTGGTTATGTGCTTTATAAAATTAAACACGCGTGACTTTTCATAGAGATTACATCACTTTGTAGGATCACTTATACCACTGAAAAACAGTAACTGTTGAGCGCATGAATCCAAATAAATGAAACAGCATTGAACGTGTAGCTGAAATGTGATCTAGAAGAATGCGATTTGGTAAAAATGATGAATAAAGCAAAATCTGCATCAAATATTTTTGGGAATAAACAAGGATATAAGTGACGCCAAGTACGATTTGCACTGTGTCAGTACTGTACACAATAGTACAGGTCTTAACTTAAATGTAAGCGGCCCGTGAATTATGAAGTCTTTATTTACCTTTATTTTAAATCATGTTGGAGAAATCTGAAAATAAGCACATGCAAAATAATAACATAAACAATCATAGTAGTGTATAACAGTTTATTGACGAATGACGTGGTAATTGAACGAGCTGGTCACTGCTGTGTGACGTATGGCGATCTTCCCAATTTTGTCTTTACATTTTTTTGTCTACAAGTTTTGGGACACCGAAAATTTTATATATTTTACAGGCATATAAGTCTTGGGATAAGAAAAAAATAATTATTTTTTCGTGTCCCAAGACTTACCGTGATTACGGTAATCAAATTCTAAAAACGACGTCCATTGCTGAAGTAGTCGGTACTGAATGCAGGGATGGTGCTGGCTTTAAAAAAGTTGTCGCCAAAAAAATCACAAATCTCAATATTTTGTCACCAATTTTCAAAAAGTGTCGCAAGCAAGGAGTAAGTATATTTCCATGTCTATTAATGTGGTAGGCAATGAAAATTGAAAAAGATGGAGTATTTATTACTTTATTGACAGCAAACAATACAATACCACAGTATTACAGAATAAATCATTGCATGACTGTTTTGTGTGCTTATTGTTTTGCATATTAAAATGTTGTTTCATAAAAATAATAAAATCGAATGTCACATGAGTATGCATCGTGCCTACTTGCTGAATACAGTTTCAAAGTCGAAGTCTTCTTCCCATTCGTACGTGCCGATTCTTATTAGGTTCTCTCTCTTTATGTACTTAACTTAAGACAAATTGGGTTGTTCCACTTAGTGTACTTTACCTATGCAAATTAACCTAATGGGCTCTCTCTCAGCAGTGCTCAAAGGATTTGACATGACACATCACCCCAGCTATTGTGAGTCAATTCAATAAATCTCTGAAAGGTGTCTGTTTATCGCTGACCGCCTTACCTTTTAATTGTCTTTAAACAGTTGTATAAACTAACCGACTTTTTATCATATTAAATGATACACTGTATTCAGTTTATTACAGACTTAGTATTTGTAAATTTCTTGTGTCGGCTGAACAGTATGTACATGTTTCAATATAGTTTTCTAAAGTTTATAAAGTCTACTGTTCAAGACTAGTTTTCTTTATATATTTTCTTCTTTTTTTTTTGCCCGCACTGACACACGGATAATCAGCACACGGAAAATCGCGAGTATGCCTCCTATGTGTATACAGTTTATTGAAAATAGTTTACCTCTTATAGGGCAAGAAAGCCTTAAACATGAATACATTTGCATAAAATCAATTTATGTATGAGAATAAAGGGTAAACTTGGAAATATTCAATCGAGAAGGACCTAATCGTTTGAATGTAAAATTCTTGAAGATTGTCCGAAAAGTATGAAACACATATCACAGAACATCAGTTTTAATTTTCTATCATATCTCTGCCAAGGACGCCCACATTTCCAAAAAAAAAAAAAGGATTAGCGGTCGTTTGGTCGATTGTAGCTATAGTATGGGCCCATTCCATCCTGAATCGTGCACCACTGTATAAAACGTGCACATGCTAAATGCCATGTAAATATGAATTACATATTTTTTACACCTTTTTTTTTTACCAAATCAGTGATGAATACAAATAAAGATAGAAATGTAAAATCAAATAGTTAATACTTTTATAGTAAGGTGCACGGTTGTGATGTGGATCTGTACTGTATTACCATACAAGATGCCAACTACTTTAATGACTATGACTATAATAAATAGATACAAAACAACATTAACAAAATTCTCTAAATCATAAATATGTCAGATAATTAGATTATAGATTTTTATCATTTTTATATCATATGTTAAACATTCCACAAAAAATGCAGTATGAACATAAGTGTCTTCACCATCTAAATATATTTTATTCATATTTACATGGCATTTAGTATGCCAGCAGTTTGATTAACATTTAAAAAGAGCTTGTACAGTAGTCCCCCTCTTATAAGGCCACCCCTTCTGCAGCAAGAAAGTGGCCTTATAAGACGGGTGGCCTTTCTAGAGGGGGATCACACAGTTGTGTTAAGTATAAAAGATGTTTTAATAATTTTTATATATTTAATATTTTCATTTAAAAATCACAGGAATATTATCTGGTTAAGGACTTAATGTGATAAAACTAATATCAATGTTATTTTTAAAAAATATGAATAATCATGAATCGTGGTGCAAAACCGCATTGTCGGTAAATTCTGGGCACAAACATTTGGTTGTAACTATCACTGTACGTCCGTCGATTGCGTCTTCCCACTCAATGCAGTTAAATGTATATTGATGATGTTTATTTGAATCTTTCTGACATAAAATTTTTCAGTAGTTATCAAAAGACTCTCCCTCTTTTCATTTAATTTAATTGCTTTCACTTTTCGTTCTAAACTGAGAATGTCTGACGATATTTTGTGACAACTTATTCCATCGCGGGCTATCATCCGAGAGGTACAGTGTTTACAACGGAAGTGAGTCTGTCACGTGATCGACTTTTTTTCTTCTTCTCCAGTCTGGTACACGGTTATATACATTTCATAATCTATTAGAAGGAAGCCAGAAAGGCTAACATACCATTTTACTATCTGGCAACCGGATGTCATGCTAACTTGAGCTGAACAATGCTGTGCTTCTCCGCGGTTAACTTTTGTCCTCTTGATAATTATTGGTGGTAATAATAGCCAGTAATTATCAAAGTGACAAAAGCTAACATCTAAGGAACACATGGCAGTAAGGATAATCAGATTACTTACCTCTTTGTAAGGATTAAAGTTACTTTATTGGCATGTTGGAACAAAATGTCAATGTGTTGAATTGAGAAATTAAAAAATATTAGCGAGATTTTAATCTGTAAACAACCATTATGTGGCCGCTTGCGAGGGGTAAATTTGACTGTTTTTGCACTAAAATGCTGCCCGCTGGTCGCGTTAGAGGGGTGGCCGTCCTTGAGGGGTACTTTTGAACACAAACTCGTCAGTGCCAAGGGATTGTGGCCATATAAAGCGGGTGGCCGCTGGTCAGGGGGGCCATTCAAGAGAGGGACCGCTGTAATGTAGACATTATTATTATTATTATTATTATTATTGATCTTGTTCAAAATACAAATAATTCCTAAATATAAGTATAAATGTCTGATAAACATATAAATCATTATTATTAAAATTATTTATTTTACAATCTGATTCAATTTCTTAATTTTAAAATTGTGATACAAAATATCAGCATTATTATACAATATTATTTCTGTTTTTATTTGTATTCATTTTTGATCTGGGAAAAAAGTATTGTCATCTGAATATTTTAATTATTATTTGAATTATTACTTATTCTGCATGCATGTGTATATTTTTTTTTTTTTTTTGTTTTGGTCTTCTATAATAATAATAATAATAATAATAATGTATAAATTTCTTGCTATTTTAAATGTACTTCATTATGATTTTTACAAAAATATTATAATGCTATTTTTATTCAGACTTCATTATTTTGGAATGTGTGGCATATAATTAAAAAAAATGATAAAGTCTATATTCTACTTACATTACATTTTTATGATTCAGATAATTTTTTCACTGTAGTTTCGTAGCCTTTATTTGAATTTTACTGATTATAGCGGATTATATTGTGCACGTTTTATACAGTATAAATGTACCGACTTTTAGTTTTATCTGCGCGAGGATCCACATCGCAACCATGCACCGTATGACGTGTTTTAGGCAGTGCTTGTACTATAAATAGCATTTTCTTTAACATTGCACTCGCCGTTAACAACTTTATTTTTGCAAATTAAAAAAGTATTCGTAGACGGAACAAGGTTTGGTTTGAAATTTTGTAAGGTATAAAGAGATTAAATAATCCTCAGCTAGATAGTAACTGGCCCAGGTAAATACTTTCGAAGACCGAAGGTGTTGTACGATTCAGAATGGAATGGACCCATACTAAAGTCCGGTAGCATGACTATTGGAGGTATCACGGTACCAATTGTTTTTCCATAGACCTTAATGTTAACATTTGGTGAAATAAATATACCTTCTCTCCTACTTTAGCATGCATGTCACACACTGTCATAGAGAGCAATGTTAGATTGTCAATTTGACAGTGACAGAACCAGGTACTCCATGGCATTTAAGAGAGATAACTCTGCTGGAACTAGACAGGGGTCAGAGTTGTCCAGTCACAACAGACACATTTTCAGGGATGTGTATCACATTTTTAAAAAATAGTAAAAAATACAAAACATGATCTACATATGAATTAACATAATCTCACATGTTGCTAAGAGACTCAACTTTTTTTTAAGCCAGACAGAAACTGCAACTCTTACATAATACACCAATCACAGCTAGTTTTGTTGTTTATTTCTGAATACAATGTTCCCTACACCTTAAGCTCCACCCCTTGGGCTTGCGCAATTGGTACCGTGATACCTAAAGCCAACCTTAATTTTTTCAATAATCTGTGATATAGCTCGGGACTGTACAAGTAACAAGTGTACTTAGTCTCGCTTGTCAAAAACAATTGTATGAGGTACCAAGCTATGTTTTATATTGATGTCTTTGGAAATGTCATGGAGCTGTTTCAACTGCTGTTTTCATCCTTGTGCTCTACTACCAAACTATTTTTTGGGAATAAAATGAATTGTTTTAACTATGAGTTGTGTTTTATTCATATCAGCACTTATTGAACTTTACATGGGTGGTATGGGATAAATCACATTATGTCATATTATGTAATAACTAGGTCAAAGGTCAATGTACTAATTAGTATGTAAACTCCTACTTCAAAATGGAGAATTCATCTAAAATAAAGGACTTTATATTTGTTTAGTAGACAAAGAACTTGACACCAGAGACAGGTGGACATGACTCAATCTTATTATAAAGTATAAGCTTTCAACACTTTACACCAACTGCAGATACATGAGGTCACTAACCCCTAGTCCTTGCACAAAGGTCAGCCTACCCATCATCTCTGTAACACAAATAGAAAGCTTTCCTCCTTTTTGTAGTGAATAAAATTCATGCAATAAGCCAATCTGTCTCCAAATGTAGCAGATCCCAGCTTCTAAGCACTTATTTTTGATTTGGGGTGAAATTTGGGGAATAAAATTCAGAAAAATGCCAAGGAAAAAACAATAAGTACAGCAAGTCAAATTTAGTTTTAAACAGGAGGAAAGTGTACATATAAAAGGGACACGTAGCTTATAATAAAAGAATCAAAAGAGACAACCACAACATAGAAAAAAAAATGAGAAGGAAAAGTTTGATTGCCTTACCTTAGCGAAATATATGAAGGCAATGCCACATTGGTCCAAGGACAGTCCCGAGGCATCAGTACTATTACATCCCTCATAAGCACAAAAACTTCAGGTAAAGCAGTGTGCGTTCTCATCTGAAATTAAAGGGTAAATAATTTTAATCATATAGATGCATATAATATATATTGGTCCTACACATACAATTACAAAAAATTGGCTTAAATTAGGCACAAGCAACAAAAAAAAAAAAAAAATCTGTGTCTGTTTTTCAACCTTTTAAATTTTCCTGTAAGAAATTATTAAATCAGTTGTACTTACACTTGCATAAAGATTGAGGGCTAATATAATATTTCACACTCAATGTTTCCTTTATTTTCATAAGCAAGTACTGAAAATGTGAGTTTTTATTTCTTCAAATGTCATGTATGGTGTAAGGGAGATAACTGAATGAAATACATAAGTTGTGGTATTTTTATTTCCGCCATTATATCATCCATGTAATATAAATTAGTTCATGAAAACCTGTATTAACATGCATGTAACTAAATTATCCAAAAATAAATTATTGATAAAGTGTAGAACCTAAAATTGAGGCTTATGTATGTAGTGGAGACCTTGAAAGTGATTTCATTTTGTTCTCAGAGATGAGGAGGCTGCCTCATATCGAATAGTTTATGCTCTCTAGAATGCCGGTATATGGATTGCAACCTTGCGTAAACATGCCAATATGATCCCAAGCTATTCTGGATTCTTGCGATGCGACCCAAAGTTTGAAGAACAGTGTGGACTTGAATGGAAGGAATGGGCAATATGTGACTAATGTGGTTACCACTCAGAAACATTTGGCCTTATGTGAGGAAATTCCAAAAGAAACAGTTGGACAGAAATAAATATGATTAATTGAAAGTCAATAAAGGATTATAAATGGGCACATGCAAGTGTCAATGGGAAATGCTAACTTAAAGAAATGGCTCTTGTCTGATGATATTCCTGCTACTTCTACAAAAGGAAATGCAACAGAACTTATCTTTATATATTGCATGAAGAATTTCAAGACAAGAAAGTGTACAAAAAGGGACAATTATTGCATGACAATAAAAAGAAAGTGGGAAGGAAGACCATATCTATAATAAGTTACCTAAAATTACTCATACCAGCATATCCTATATGATACAAAGTGATCTACAACAACTGAAGCACCTTCTTTGAACCCTGTTGTGTTCTCTATCCTGTTTTATGGCATTCTTTTCAAGAAGTAGATATTTACTGTTTATACATGATTTATCCTGATATGCAGGTAAAAATGTTAATATTTGGCCAAAAATCATCCACATTGTGTGTTCATAACTTATTTTGTTGCATGTATGACAATCTCTGACCTGACTCCACTGATATAAAGCCATCAGGCCATACAAATCTCTATCTGCCATAGCCATCTTTATCAAGTGCCTTCTCCGATGCCAACATGTGTTATTTTCTGAAGATTTTATACATTTTCTAGTTAAAAGTCTGTCAATATTTGACCCAAACTTCTCAATATCCATTGTTTTTGCCAAATGACACTATGATAGTTTATAAATGGCACGTACATGTACATGTTACTATGGATACACTGCGATGCTGGTATTCCCTTTAGGTATCACGGTACCAATTGTTTTTCCATAGACCTTAATGTTAACATTTGGTGAAATAAATATACCTTCTCTCCTACTTTAGCATGCATGTCACACACTGTCATAGAGAGCAATGTTAGATTGTCAATTTGACAGTGACAGAACCAGGTACTCCATGGCATTTAAGAGAGATAACTCTGCTGGAACTAGACAGGGGTCAGAGTTGTCCAGTCACAACAGACACATTTTCAGGGATGTGTATCACATTTTTAAAAAATAGTAAAAAATACAAAACATGATCGACATATGAATTAACATAATCTCACATGTTGCTAAGAGACTCAACTTTTTTTTAAGCCAGACAGAAACTGCAACTCTTACATAATACACCAATCACAGCTAGTTTTGTTGTTTATTTCTGAATACAATGTTCCCTACACCTTAAGCTCCACCCCTTGGGCTTGCGCAATTGGTACCGTGATACCTGGAGTGCATCACCACATACAGTACTCAGGCCAGATGTCAGCATAAGCGGTCGATATGAACAAATGATTTGTTTATGTAACAATAAAGAGATTCCAGTGCATTGTATACCCAAGTTTGTGGTTTCCTTTCGTGGTGCCTTTGACTTCCTCCACTCCAAACCCAAGATTGTATATACAAGTTTTAACAGCCAAAAAAATTTGTCACCAAAAAAATCGCCAGATGGTATATTTTGTCGCCAATCAGGAAAAAAAATCGCAATTTGCGACATTGGCGATGTACAGCGCGATCCCTGGAATGCATTCACGACCTGTATGACTTTTACTATAGCATTAGTGTGCCAACATGTCTGCGACATGTGATCTCGGTAAATGTAAGAGAAAATTAATAAAGCTTGTGTTTCCCTTGTTCCCATTTTTATATGTAAAAATAAAGAAAATGTATACCGATAAATATTTGCTTATTAATTGGTAGTTTGCACTGGGGACTCCTTGTTTGCACTGGGGACTCTTTGTTAAGCATTATCGTCAGTAGTATTCTAAGGGTTCTCAATAGACGTGTACCCTCGGGTTTTGACACTTGGAATTTAAATGTGACCACCCGTACAGAAAAATTACAGAAAAATTTCACAAATTCACTCGAGCTGCTCATGAGCTTCACATGAGAACCTTGTTAGAAACGTATGCAAATTGGGTAGATTTTGCAAGCTTATGTGTGCAGTTTGTTAGATCTTGTGAGCCATTGAAAAACTAAACAAATTTTCTCATGTGCAGATTTTGCTCACTTGAGAATTTGAATGTTCACATGAGAATGTATGACTTAGAAAACATTCTTTCCCCTTACATCTGACTATGTTTGAAAATAAGGTCGAGTTCTAATTTCTCATGTGAGTCATCACGTGAGAAATTTGGACTTCGATTCTGATCAGACACATTTTAGATTTGTTCTAAGTTGGTTTTTCTCATGTGAGTTAGAGACCCATCCCATTCTTCCAGCATTCTATAAAGAATTATGCTTCAAGAATTTTACTTTCAAAAACCAAATCAAATAATAAAATAAAATCACATAAGATTAAATGTGGTTTTCCGCAACTGAGACCTAATCCAGTATTGAGACAATAACGCCGGTTATTTCCAATGTTGTAACCATATTGAAGTAACTTCTCACGTGTTTGCTCTACCTGTAGTTTACCATTGTCAGTTTATGCATTATTGCAGTAAAATTGTCAAAAGTCACAAGTAATTACATTTTCTGACTTGAAAATGTAAAGACCTGTTTCATTAAAATGTGGTACCAGTATTACAACAGCGAAAATAGTTTTGGTTAATCGCTCGCATTTATAGTGACCTTGTTTACATCATGGCCTAACTGCATGTACATGTACGTTGAAGACTTCAACTTGCGCTGAATGAAGTACATCTCTTGGTTTCGAATCATAAGCACCACTACACTAAACTTCAGTAATGTCTCAAAAATACTCAGGGAATTTTGTCCAAATGCAATGCCGGTACCCCTTTGTTCTACTACATTAGGCTTTTACCATAAATATGTACTTATTTAAAGGTTGCTGACATCAAAGCAAACTACCACTGCGTTATTATTGCAATTATTTTCAAAAGCATTAATTCTGACACTTCATTATGGTATTTTTGAGACATTACTGAAATGTTCTCTTGTGTTCTGAGAACACTGTATTCCACAGTTCTTCAGTTTTCTTGATCTGTACCAGCCTGTATGGACTCTTTTCGTCAGACCTGACATAAAAATTATGAATGTATTACCCTTTTTGGAACATAGAATCTTACATTTATCGTATTTTATGTTGTCAGGTGCTTTTTAAATGCATTCATTTCTCATTAACAACTCTGTGTCAAGGTATTAGTTTCCTTGGATAGGTTAGCTCCCCTAGTCCATTTTTTTAGAATGAACTAACAGATCTCATAGTAACAAAATCTGAACTTTAACACTCTATTGGTATTTTTGTTTTATTATATTACAGTTAGGAATCATGCAAAGAGTTCTGCCTCAGAATATATTGTATTTGTGCACATATTTTGTCTGATACATTGTTTACAATTATATTTTACCTGTTAATCATTGTTTTCTTTTTTCTTTACATGACTTTCCCCCATGAATTATGCAATGAAAAATAGGAAACCAAATTGATTGATAATGTTTATTTTAATATTGAATGATGATGAATTTCTATTTACCTCTTTTGTTCGGTGGTATGCAGATCAGCTTCTAAATCTTTGGTTTGAGTTGGCCATAGGAACTTGTACTGCATTGAAACTTCCTGTTTCTCAATATCAAAGTGTGAACTTGGTCTTTTTGTGATAATATTGTACTTTTCCTCCGAAAGTCTTTTTTATAGTGTTTTTGTGACGTCGGTATCTACAGTTTTCTCACTTGTTACACCCTTGGTATGAGGAATATTTCCTGGTCTGATGTGAAACTAAATTCTCGCATTAAGACAACCTTTGATTTTCCTCTGTACTTGTGACATTTTTGACATGGTAAAATAACTAGTTTATGTTTTGAGTTTCAAAGTGTGAATTCAGTACCTGCTTAGCACTGTTAGAACTACATTCAGCACTGTTTATATTGTTTCTTTACATCAATGGAAGCTAGTATCAGTTTACAGTCTGGCCAGACTTGCATTTTGCCTCAGATTCCAAACCTCAACATTTATCAATTTTTCATGTGACAAGTGATGAAAAATAAAATAAACCTGTTGGGTGCCATAAATGCTTCTTAATATATGATTCAAGAAAACATTATCTCCAGTTAAGGAAATTTTAGGCAACCAAAATATGATCTTTATACCAGAAATTGATGAAAATAGGGGGTTATGTAATTTGACACCTCTTATTACATAATGTTTATAGGTGGATATTTCATGCATGCATATCTGAATGGCAGACACAGGAAATAAGGAAAAACATGAGACAAACTATTACAATCACTGCATTAAGTTATCTACATCTATAATATATGAAAATGGTAAACATTCTTGAAATAAAACATTCATTCTGATCATCTATCAATATTACCATTTAGTGTGCTTAGAATATCACCCAAGTTAGTATAGTACATACTTGGTGTCTAAGGTTGTCGATGGTGTCTAAGGTTGTCAATATACACAAATGTATGTTTGGTATTAAACATGTCAGCTGAGATGGTGTCATTGGATCGACATCTAGTACAAATTCTAGCTGCACACTTTTGAAGTTTGATTGTACAATTAATATTAGTTTGTGTGCATGAGCCCAATACTATGCAACAGTGGTCCATAATAGGTAATATGCAAGTTGAATATAATAGTTTCCTTGCATGCATTGGTAGATATTTCTTTAGTCTGTGTAGTAGTGTTAGTTTGGAGACTATAATGTTACAGACATGATCTGTGTGATGATTCCAAGTTAGTTTATCATCAACATGTACTCCTAGGAGCTTATGACATTCTATATTAGATATATATTCATCATTTACAGACAATCGAATGGGGTTTTGCATGGATAATCTGTTGATGTTCCTAGTAATATTGCACGGGTCTTTTTGGTATTTCTATACATTCCATTGTCTTTACACCATTTACTGATGTACCTACTAGCATTGCGGTTGTCTTTTGGTATTTACATACATTCCATTGTCTTGACACAATTTACTGATGTTCCTACTAGCATTGCAGTGGTATTTTTGGTACTGATATACATTTCATTGTCTTGACACATTTTACTGATGTGATTAAAATTATACTGAAGCTGTTGTTGGATTGTGTTACTGTTTTGATTCGATGTGTGGAATGTTGCATCATCTGCATACATATCACTTTCAGTGTTTTCTGTATACAATGGCAAGTCATTAATGTAAAAGAGAAATAAATAAAGAAATAAGTTAAGTGTTGTTTCAAGTTTATCTCAAACTCTGTTTATGTTAGTATCATCACACTAGATGAGTATGCAGCTCTATAAGTACCATATACTTACCACAAAAGGTCATTGTGACCTACATGTTACACTTTACTGGCTTTGGGAAAGTTTTTGCATTTGGCTCATGACCAAAAAAGTTTTTGGTACCCAACACACATTGTTATCTCAACATTCATGAAGTGAGGATGTATCTTAAGTACTACACCTTCATCACAAAAGTAGGTCACTGTGATCCATATTGCATGTTTCACTGCATTAGTTTTACTGTCAAGCACTGTTTATGCCAGAATTGTTGAACTAGGTGATTGTACCCTATTAGTACAATACCCTTACAACAAAATGAGGTTATTGTGAAGTACATTTCACATTTGAAAGGCTTGTGTTAAGTTGTTAGCTCTGTGAAGTAGAGTTATGCTGTTGTACTACCCATTGTGTCGGCATCAGCATCCACACAGGTATACATCTGTACACTCATTGAATGTCGACTGTTCTTTATTCCTAGGTTCTATGAAACAGTTTGAGGTGGGTTTCATGGCACCTACTACTAGTGGAGGGGGCTGAAGGCAAGAAATTGCTAAGTGAAAAATTTGGGTATTTATCTTTATTTTAAAACCTAAATAATTTTTATTTTCAATTTTTAAAAAAAAAAAAATTCAGTCAAATAAAATCATTAATATTTGTCAAGGATTTGCTAAACAAAGTGGCACAAGCCTAAGATCTACATTTGCTTTCAAAACCAAAAATGGCTAAACTTTTTTTTCCTGTTAAAGTTTTTTTTTTAAAAATCTGCAAAGGATCTCCTTTTTATGGACATTCATCAACAGATGTTTTTCACCAAGTCTTGCTCATTGCAGGAATTCTCAGGATGCTTTCAAGTGCCTATATAATCCTTTTGAGATGGGCTGTGATTTCCATTCCCTGTATTTAGTTCCATGCTTGTACAGAGAATAGTTGGAATGGTTGTTGAAACCAGGTGACTGCCGAATAAAGGTGACTGTTCAGGAAGGTTTGACTATACATTAAAAATATGCACTATATCATTCTTATTTTTTAGCAGGTTTTTGTTTTTTATTTGCAAGAAGAATTAGTGCCCATGACTGAGCAAATCCCATAGCCCGACCTCATTTTCGAAGTCGGACAAGTAAAATTTTCCAAGTGCTTTTTGCCTATTTTTAAAAAAGTCAGGCAAGTGCCGATTTTCATGCCATAATCACTTTATCTACCTTTGTCTGGCTGTGCATGCCATCCGGGTGTACTTTAAGCTTGATTCTACCCCTATTCGTGTATTCATTTACAGCCAGTATCACACCTACCATTGGTCATTGATAACTCTTGCTTAATTGTGCGCATGTTATTATACCGCTTGACTGCATATTGGGCTAAGCGACTAAATTATTGGCCACTCAAAACACAAGAGACAAAACAAAGTTGGTATGATTAACTTTAGCAGTGTTTTAAATGGCTTCCTTGTGTTTACTTAAATCAGATCCTCATGAACGACTCGCCCTATGATTTCAATCCAGCGAATCAATCCAATTAAATTAATGAAAGGCACTTGACTGATGTTAGTGTTGGTTCCCTTTATGAACTGATTAGATGGCAGTGATGATTCTTTAATTTTTAACCGATTATTTAGAGGATTAACTTCCACATCCATTAGAAGCAAAACAATTATGCTCATTAAAGAACTCTCTCTGTTCATATTTAAGGGAAAGAAAGGATGTTATGATCTCTTTAGAAGTAGTTGAGCATGGTGATATTTACTATGTGGATAAAATGAGTTTACTAAATTATACTTGTAATGGACAAGTGGATGAAAAAAAAAATTGCTCAGCTCTGGTGCCTCAGTGTTACACCTGTATATAGCATGAACAAATGTGTTTGACTCCTGAAAATTAAAACTTGATTCTTCATTTGGAGGATTTGATTCTTTTTAGTTGGCATTGAATAGCCACTTTGGTGCCGAGGTACCATAAAGCACTACATACATACATACTGATTCTCTAAAATTTTACTTGGGGCTTCCATGGACCCATGTTTTGAAATTCTGTTGAGAGAACTGGTTTATTGAATATATAATAGACAAAGAAAAAAAGAAAAAACTTTCTTGTGTTTTGTCCTTGGAAATCATCCTATCCTACAATAGATTTTTGCACAGTTAAATGCTTTGTTTGCTTTGCAAACATGGATTTACTTGTACATGTATATTTTATAGTTTATTAACTCTGCTGGTCATAGGCCAGAAGAGCTTATGTGATGGCCTGTTGTCTGACATGCATCATCCTTCTATCCATCTGTTCGCATATCTACTAGAGAAATGCCATGAAACTTTACATACAGATTCATCTGTGTCTAGTTGGTCCTATATGAAAATGGTACTGCTTGGGCATCCAATATGGTAGCCAGTGCCCATCTTGAAAATCTTATTGCTACTCCTCCTAAATGATTGGTCACAGCAACATGTGATTTTCACACGAAAAAAACTTCTTATGATGTCTAGTTGGTACTAAATGAAAATGGTGCTGACCTGATATCCAGTATCTTGAAAATCTTTTTTATCAAAACTCCTGGTGAATGGAAAGTTGTATCGATATGAGGTTTTCAGCAGAAGACTTGTGATTTCTTCATGGTCCTAAATGAAACTGGTACTGCTTGGACCTCCATTATGGCAGACAGTGGATGGTCATATCAGAATGGGGTTTCACTAAATGACTTCTTGTCATATTTAGTTGGTCACAAATGTTGTCAATCTGATGTCTAGTATGGACTTTTTGGCAGCTGTATTGAAAATGTTCTTAATGTTAATCCTGAATGGATGGTCATATCAGCACAGGTTTTCACAAAAAGTCATCTTATGAGGGTCTAGTTGGGCTTGAAGGAAGATTGTGCTGATCTGACATTCAATATGAACACCATCTTGAAAATCTTATGGCTAGGGGTTAAACGATACACCTGTGCCGCAGATTGATATGATTCATGATACACAGCCTATGATACGATAAATTATCAATACACGTATCAACTTGATGGTCTTTTCATCTTTAGAAGGTCTGTCAGTGGTAGGGTGGTGCCCTTGTATGCGAATTGTCATATTGGTTATATTTTCTGTATGCAGATTACAGACAGATGTAGCATCTGCTCATATGCCATTCTCATCCATGCATACCTGTGAATCTACCGGCGGTACGCATGCGGTTTGCATTTCAGTGTAAATTCAATGTTTTAAGGTTTGTTTGTTTTTTTTTTTAAAGCAGAAGTCAATGTCAGTTTGTATTTTAATTGTCCATATCAGAGAATTACTTTCCTTTGGAACAAAATGATAAATTTATGCTGTTTGAGAATCTCAGCAAAGTGTGTTTCTCGTCAAGTTCATGCATAAGTTTGTTCATATTTCTTTTAATAAATTGAAAGCATAAACTTCTTGCAAAAGAAACAGATCAACCTTTAATAAACAGTAATGTGTACTGCATATACAAGACTTTTGACATTATTTTTTTATTGTCCAAATATATGATCGAAATAAAGACTGATTCTTCTAATGGTATCTGGTTGTAAATCACTGTTGAGGTTTCAGTCTTTCCATAGGTGGTCTTCATTCATTGGCTGCTCAAATGTCAGTTAGAAATGTCGACCAGCCCCCATCCACAGTGGAGTTGATGTCAGTGTGCCTGCTGAGGCATGGCAGTGATTTGTAGATATTTATCCCTCCACCACAGAGCTAAAGTGGAGGGGATTAAGTCACCCACCACGAAGTGTGGGGTTCCCAAAAATTGTGAGCTGTACTGTAGCCCTGGTGTTGCCCATTGGTGTATCCCACAGTTGAGCTTGAAACATATTTGCAGCAGCAGGATTTGCCCCATGTTTATTTGTTTTTATCTCTTCACACAGCTTGTAATCTGACTACTTGAAACTGCAGTTTTACACATCATGGTATGCTTCCAAGCAAGTCCCCATTTTCTTTCACTAGCAATTTGGAAAACAGGTCTCACATCTGTTTTGATTGCTGTGACGATGGATGATATCGTTCCACATTTCAACATGTTTGTTAATACAGATCATACGTGTCCCATCATGCTGATTAACTTCTGTCTCTTTCAGGGTCAGTCTTGCTTTGGATGATGGCTGTACAATTCTAGCTGATCCAGCTTTGTGTTGGTGTTTTCAGAAACAAGGGGATACACCATTGCATTGGTTGCAGGTGAGTCACTGTTCTGTACAACCCTTATTGTGCCCCACTATGGCAGTAGCAGGGGCTTATACATTTAGTGTACTTTGTTACCTATCCATCTGTTCATAAATGTCTGTCCATCTGTCCATCACACCTTTGCTAGACTGTGAATTGAAGTCAGTTTTAGGTTGGGAATCTGTGTTCCATCAACACATTGTTAGTTTAATTTTGTAACTGTACAAAAATTTATTACAAATAATGCCACATACACGTTTTATGGCTCGGATGTTAGTATGAGGAGGTAGTCTTTGGTGCCGTGGAAACCAGAGAATCTTGAGAAAAGCAGTGACCATGAATGAAAGACCACTGTGCACTTGCTAAAACTGGGGAGTGAACTTAACATGATCCAAGCACTATCTGAGGATGCCTGAGACCTCGATTTCAACAATTAACATTGGGACAAAGGTCCATGATGCTATACAACTTTGCAGGATTCCCATATTGCTCAAGTTTCAGATAAGGTAGTCACAGATATATATAGCAGCAAGAAAGTCTACAGCTTTTTTTTGCATGGTAATATTTCAGAACAATACTTTTGACTTTTCATTGAAGAAAAACTAATCCTGTTCTAAATGTAATAAATAGGATATTTACATTTGTGCTTTTCTCAGATGAAATGTATGAAGCTTGTTCAATAATTTAAATCTTGAGCTTGTTAAATTTTGCAAAAAAGATACAAATTATTCAACCTGTTTTATAAATTTCATTTGAAATGAGCACTTGCATGAAGTTCTTGCTTTGTTTGAATTTACAAACATTCTTGGCATTTTCTGTTGTTTGTTCCTGACCCACTGATACTGATGTTTAGATGTGAGACTCGATTTTCATACACTGTGAAATGCAGGTCGTTCAATTATAAATAACATTAGCATGTAGTTTTAATACATTGTGTTCATAATCATAAGAAAGAAATTTATTTTCACCCAGATAGCTGCAGGTGTTATAGTAATGCACAGGATCTCCCATTATGCTGCAGTTGTTATAATACTGCAGAAGACATCCCATTACAAATTGCTGCAGGTGTTATAATACTGCACAAGACTTGCATTATCTTCTAAAATCCAACAGTTCTTGTGAGGAATGCATGACATTGTTTAATTGGTTCCACAAACCTATGTTCAGCTTCACAGACCTGCAAATGCCAAGATTCATAACCAGAACTTCACAAAATAATCTATGCCTTTTGTCTTGCTTATGAATGATTAAACATAGATACAGTGACTTGCATGCTGGTAATGGTGGCATAGCCCTCAAGAATGGCTAGATATTATATTAAAGTATTTGAAAGTTGTATATTTTCTGCATCATTTGCTTACCCAAAAATGAAACTTTAGATCAGTATTAATGCATGAATCTTTCTTAAAGATTTTACTGCATGATATTAGGATTCCATGTGTCCAGATGAGATGTTCCAGAGATGTCCCAGTGAGATGCCAGGATTCCATGTGACCAGGGAAGATGCCAGGATTCCATGTGTTGTGGTAGGATGTAAGGATGGCATGTGTCTTGGTGAGATGTACATATTTTATTACGATCAGTTCTGTGTGGAATTAACCTTTTTTTTAAAATTTGGTTGTGATGGTTTTCATAGTGAATAAATGTATGTTCATCAATAATTGCATATTTTTCAATACATTTTAATGAGTTGTGCTTAGAAATGTCCAAGTTTTCAATTTTTTCTAGGTAGGAAGGGTATGTTGAAAATATTTCTCTGTTGAATTCATTCCTCGTCACATATTATTATTAGGAAATAAATTCTGCTGCCTCAACTCCAGCCCGCACAGAAAGAGAAGGGTATGTTGAAAATATTTCTCCATTAAATACATTCCTCCTCACATTAATATTAGGAAACAAATTCTGCTACCTCTCGACTCCAGCCCTCACAGAAAGAGAAGAATATATTGAAAATATTTCTCCGTTGAATACATTCCTCCTCACATTAATATTAGGAAATCAATTCTGCTACCTCTCGACTCCAGCCCTCATGGAAAGAGAAGGGTATGTTGAAAATATTTCTCCATTGAATACATTCCTCCTCAAGACATAGGTATCACAATAGCATGGCAAGACATAGGTATCACAATAGCATGGCAAGACATGGGTATCACAGTTAGCATGGCAAGACATAGGTATCACAATCAGCATGGCAAGACATAGGTATCACAATCAGCATGGCAGGACATGGGTATCATTGTAATGGTATGGCAAGACATGTGTATCACAATCAGCATGGCAAGATATAGGTATCACAATCAGCATGGCAAGACATATGTATCACAATCAGCATGGCAGGACATGGGTATCACAATCAGCATGGCAAGACATGGGTATCATTGTAATGGCATGGCAAGACATGGGTATCACAATCAGCATGGCATGACATAGGTATCACAATCAGCATGGCAAGACATGGGTATCACAATCAGCATGGCAAGACATGGGTTTCAAAATCAGCATGGCAAGATATGGGTATCATTGTATTGGCATGGCCAGACATAGGCATCACAATAGCATGACAAGACATAGGTATCACAATAGCATGGCAAGACATGGGTATCACAGTCAGCATGGCAAGACATAGGTATCACAATCAGCATGGCAAGACATGGGTATCACAGTCAGCATGGCAAGACATAGGCATCACAATAGCATGGCAAGACATAGGTATCACAATAGCATGACAAGACATGGGTATCACAGTCAGCATGGCAAGACATAGGTATCACAATCAGCATGGCAAGACATAGGTATCACAATCAGCATGGCAGGACATGGGTATCACAATCAGCATGGCAAGACATGGGTATCATTGTAATGGTATGGCAAGACATGGGTATCACAATCAGCATGGCAAGACATGGGTATCACAATCAGCATGGCAGGACATGGGTATCACAATCAGCATGGCAAGACATGGGTATCATTGTAATGGAATGGCAAGACATGGGTATCACAATCAGCATGGCAAGACATAGGTATCACAGTCAGCATGGCAAGACATAGGCATCACAATAGCATGACAGGAAATAGGTATCACAATAGCATGGCAAGAAATAGGTATCACAATCAGCATGGCCGGACATGGGTATCATTGTAATGGCATGGCAAGACATGGGTATCAAAATCAGCATGGCAAGACATGGATATCATTGTAAGGGCATGGCAAGACATAGGCATCACAATAGCATGGCAAGACATAGGTATCACAATCAGCATGGCAAGACATGGGTATCACAGTCAGCATGGCAAGACATAGGTATCACAATCAACAAATATAATATTGCACAAGACATCCCTTGAATATGCCTGTTGTTAAAATACAGGACTAAACGGGTGGTAAAAGTAGCTGCAGTTATCATACAGCACAAGACTCTCATTACAAATATCTGCAGCTATAATACTGCACAAGTGGTGGTACACTGAGGTTCCCAGCAAGGTAGTGTTGTCAAATGTTTCAGGTTGAATTGCGTGTGTTGTGTCACATTTGTTCGGTTTCATGGTCAGGATGATGTATTGCTGAAGGTTCAGTGTAGTTTGTAGTGTGTGCAGTTCTCTCCCTTCCATGGACAGGAAGTCGCATAGCTGGACAGGAATCATCATCATCATCATCATCGATTAGGAATAATCATCATCCATCATCATCATCTATTGTCATCATCATCATTCATCATTATCATCCATCCATCTATCCATTATCATCATCATTCATCATTATCATTATCATCCATCAGCCATCAATCGCCATCATCATTGCAGTCATCATCATCATCATCCATCAATCATAATTATCATAATCACCCATTATCATCATCATCATCCATCCATCTATCCATTATCATCATCATCATCATCATCATCATCATTCATCATCCATCAATCATAATTATCATAATCATCCATTATTATCATCATTATCATCATCATCCTTCATCATCCATCCATCTATCCATTATCATCATCATTATTATCAGCACAAGATAAAAGGGAAAATGTGTTGAATAGTTCAAGTTATATCTAATCTGTTTTTGCATTTGTTGCATGACATGGTTTGGTGGTATGCACAGGTGCTATGCAAGGCACAAGACTCCCAATACTTACAGGTCTTGTTCTTGTAATACTGCACAAGACCTGCCATTACAGATAGCTGCATTTATTATAGTACTGCACAAAACTCCCATTACAAATACTTGCATTTGTTATAATGTGGTGATTGACCTCCCATTAGAAATAGCTGTAGTTTTTATAATACTGCACAAAACCACCCATTACCAATATCTGCAGTTTTGTAATACTACACAAGACTCCCATATCAAATAGTTGCGGTTGTTATAAGACTGCATATGACTCCCGTTACAAATAGCTACAGTCGTTATAATGCTGCACATAACTCCCATTACAAATAGCTGCCGTTACAATACTGCACATGGCTCCCATTACAAAGAGCTAGTTTTGATGCAGTTTTTATAAGACTGCACATGACTACCATTACAAATAGCTGCAGTTAGAATGCTGCACAAAACTTCTATTACAAAGAGTTGCAGTTATAATGCTGCAGTTGACTCGCATTACAAATAGATGTGGTTTTTAGAATACTGTACAAGACTCCCATTAGAAATGGCTGTAGTTAGGATAATATGGTGCAAGATCTCCCATTACAAATAGTTGCAGTTGTTATAAGACTGCACAAGACTCCCAATACAAATGACTGCAGTTAGAATACTGCACATGACTCCCATTACAAATAGCATTGGTTATAATACTGCACAAGACCCCCATTACAAACAGCTGCAGTTATAATACTACACAAGACTCCCATTACAAATATCTGCAGTTATTATCATCATCGTCGTCGTCGTCGTCGTCGTCATCATCATCATCAGCAGCCATCAATCATCTTGTTCTTCATCTTCTTCATCGCCCATCATCATGATCATCATCCAACTTCATCATCCATCATCATCTTTTTCCATCATCATCCATCATCATGATCTTCATCCAATTTTATCCATCATCCATCATCATCATAATGATCTTCATCCATCATCATCATCCATCATCATCATTAATCATCATCATCTTCCATCATCATCATCATCATCCATCATCTTCTTCTTCTTTATCTTCTTAATCTTCTTCATCTTCATCATCATCATCCATCAGAGTCAGGTCAGGCATTGCCTGCTACTGTAAGTTGAAGTAGACGGTACTACCTGCGACTTTCATCATCTAGATCGTCTTCATCGAGATCCTCAACGTCGTTATCATCATCATCCATCATCATGAATATCATTTAGATCCCCATCATCATCATTGTCAAAATCCTTCTCCTGCTCCTCCTCCTCCTCAATCCATCCATCCATCTGTTCTCATCATTAGCATCATCATCATCGTCGTCGTCGTCATCATCACCATCATCCATCATCATCATCGTCATTATCATCGTCAACATCGTCTTTATCAGGATCGTCAACATCGTGATCGTCATCATCGAGATAGGCAATTTTTACTGCATGGTCACTACTGAGATGGAGTTTTTGTTGTTATTGTTGTACTTCATCATCATCATCATCATTATCCATCATCCATCATCATCATCGTCCATCATCATAATCATCCATCATCATCATACATCATCATCATCCATTATCATCATCACTCATCATTATCATCCATCAATCATCATCATCATCCATCCATCCATCCATCTATCCATTATCATCATTCATGATTATCATTATCATCCATCAATCGTCATCATCATTGCAGTCATCATCATCATCATCCATCAATCATAATTATCATAATCATCCATTATTATCATCATCATCATCATCATCCTTCATCATCCATCCATCTATCCATTATCATCATCATTATTATCAGCACAAGATAAAAGGGAAAATGTGTTGAATAGTTCAAGTTATATCTAATCTGTTTTTGCATTTGTTGCATGACATGGTTTGGTGGTATGCACAGGTGCTATGCAAGGCACAAGACTCCCAATACTTACAGGTCTTGTTCTTGTAATACTGCACAAGACCTGCCATTACAGATAGCTGCATTTATTATAGTACTGCACAAAACTCCCATTACAAATACTTGCATTTGTTATAATGTGGTGATTGACCTCCCATTAGAAATAGCTGTAGTTTTTATAATACTGCACAAAACCACCCATTACCAATATCTGCAGTTTTGTAATACTACACAAGACTCCCATTACAAATAGTTGCGGTTGTTATAAGACTGCATATGACTCCCGTTACAAATAGCTACAGTTGCTATAATGCTGCACATAACTCCCATTACAAATAGCTGCAGTTACAATACTGCACATGGCTCCCATTACAAAGAGCTAGTTTTGATGCAGTTTTTATAAGACTGCACATGACTACCATTACAAATAGCTGCAGTTAGAATGCTGCACAAAACTTCTATTACAAAGAGTTGCAGTTATAATGCTGCAGTTGACTCGCATTACAAATAGATGTGGTTTATAGAATACTGTACAAGACTCCCATTAGAAATGGCTGCAGTTAGGATAATATGGTGCAAGATCTCCCATTATAAATAGTTGCAGTTGTTATAAGACTGCACAAGACTCCCAATACAAATGACTGCAGTTAGAATACTGCACATGACTCCCATTACAAATAGCATTGGTTATAATACTGCACAAGACCCCCATTACAAACAGCTGCAGTTATAATACTACACAAGGCTCCCATTACAAATATCTGCAGTTATTATCATCATCATCGTCGTCGTCGTCATCATCATCCATCATCTTCATCTTCTTGTTTTTATCTTCATCTTCTTGTTCTTTATCTTCATCTTCTTCATCTTCATCTTCTTCATCGTTCATCATCATGATCATGATCATCATCCAACTTCATCATCCATCATCATGATCTTCATCCATTTTTATCCATCATCATCATAATGATCATCATCCATCATCATCATCTTCCATCATCATCCATCATCATCGTAATCATCCATCATCTTCTTCTTCTTCATCTTTATCTTCTTAATCTTCTTCATCTTCATCATCATCGTCATCCGTCGTCGTCATCATCATCATCATCATCCATCAGAGTCAGGTCAGGCATTGTCTGCTACCCTAAGAAGACGGTACTACCTGCGACTGTCATGATGATGATCATCCTCCTCCTCATGCTTATCTTCTTCATCATCATCATCATCTTGAACATCATCGAGATCATCATCATCATCGTCGTCTTCATCATCATCGTCATCCGTCATCATTATCATCGAGTCAGGTCAGGCATTGCCTGCTACCGTAAGTAGACGGTACTACCTGCGACTGTCATCATCATCTTCATCTTCATCATCATCATCAACATCTTCGTCGACATCGTCAATTTTTTCTCCATGGTCACTTCTGACATGGGAGTTTTTTTTTCTACCTGTTGTTTTACTTGATCATCCATCATCATCAGTTAGATCATCATCATCGAGATCATCTTCATCATCGAGATCATCATTATCATCGTCATCATCATCATCCACCATCAGTCATCATCATCATCGAGTCAGGTCAGGCATTGCCTGCTACCGTATGTAGACGGTACTACCTGCGACTGTCAAAAATCATCATCTTCATCTTAATCATTATCATCTGCTTCATCTTCATCACCATCATCATCATTATCATCATCAGGATCATCATCTTCGTCGGGATCGTCAATTTTTTCTCCACGGTCACTTCTGACATGGAGTTTTTTTTCTACCTATAGTTCTACTTGAACATCATCCATCATCGTCGTCATCATCATCATCATCATCATCGAGTCAGGTCAGGCATTGTCTGCTACCGTAAGTAGGCGGTACTACCTGCGACTGACATCCTCATCCTCATCTTCATCATCATCATCATCGAGTCAGGTCAGGCATTGCCTGCTACCGTAAGGAGACGGTACTACCTGCGACTGTCATCATCATCATGATCATCGTCATCTTCATCTTAATCATCATCTTCTTCTTCATCTTCATCATCATCATCATCATCATCATCAACATCAGGATCATCATCATCAGCAGCATCATGATCATCAGGATCATCATCTTCGTCGAAATCGTCAATTTTTTCTCTATGGTCACATCTGACATGAAGTTTTTTCTACCTAAAGTTCTACTTGAACATCATCCATCATCAGGACCATCATCATCATCATTTAGATCATCATCATAATCGTCATCATCATCCATCATCATCGTCATCAACATCATCATCATCGAGTCAGGTCAGGCATTGCCTGCTACCGTAAGTAGACGGTGCTACCTGCGACTGTCATCATCATCTTCTTCTTCTTCTTCTTCATCATCATCATCCATCATCAGTCATCATCATCGTCATCATCATCATCGTGTCAGCTCAGGCATTGCCAGCTACCGTAAGTAGACGGTACTACCTGCGACTGTCATCATCATCAGCAGTAGCAGCAGCAGCATCATCATCAGGATCATCATCTTCGTCGAGATCGTCAATTTTTGTCTACCTATAGTTCTGCTTGAACATCATCCATCATCATCATCATTTAGATCATCATCATCATTGAGATCATCATCATTCATCATCAGTCATCATCATAGTCGTCATCATCATCATCATCATCGTGTCAGGTCAAGCATTGCCTGCTACCGTAAGTAGACGGTACTACCTGCGACTGTCATCCTCATTTTCATATTCATCAACATCATCATCGTCGTCGTCATCGTCATCATCATTATCATCATCATCATCATCACTATCATCTGTCATCGTCATCATCAGTCATCATCATCATCATCGTCGTCATCATCATCATCGAGACAAGTCATGCATTAGCTGTTACCGTAAGTAGACGGTACTACCAGCGATTGTCATCATCATCATCATCATCTTCTTCTTTTTCATCATCATCATCAGCAGCAGCAGCAGCAGTATCTTAGTCGAGATCGTCAATGTTTCTCCATGGTCACTTCTGACATGGATTTTTTTTCTACCTATAGTTCTACTTGAACATCATCCATGATCATCATTATCCTCCTCCATCATCATCATCATCATCATCATCATTTTGATCACAGTCATCATCGAGATCATCTTCATCATCGAGATCATCAGCCATCATCATCGTCATCATCATTATCATCCAGTCAGGTCAGGCATTGTCTGCTACCGTAAGTAGACGGTACTACCTGCGACTGTCATCATCATTATCATCATCATCATCATCATCATCAGGATCATCATCTTCGTCGAGATCGTCAATTTTTTTCTCCATGGTCACTTCTGACATGGAGTTTTTATTTCTACGTATAGTTTTACTTGATCATCCATCATCATCATTTAGATCATCATCATCATCGAGATCATCTTCATCATCGTCATCATCGTCATCATCGTCATCCATCATCAGTGATCATCATCATCGAGTCAGCTCAGGCATTGCCTGCTACCGTAAGTAGACGGTACTACCTGCGACTGTCATCATCATCATCTTCATCTTAATCATCATCATCTTCTTCATCATCATCATCATCATAATTATCATCATCAGCAGCATCATCATCATCAGGATCATCATCTTCGTTCAGATCGTCATTTTTTTCTCCATGGTCACATCTGCCATGGAGTTATTTTTCTACCTATAGTTCTACTTGAACATCATCGATCATCATCCTCATCCTCATCATCGTCGAGATCATCATCATCATCTTCATCCATCATCAGTCACCATCATCGAGTCAGGTCAGGCATTGCCTGCTACCGTAAGCAGACGGTACTACCTGCGACTGTCATCATCATCTTCTTCATCTTCATCTTCATCTTAATCATCATCATCTTCTTCATCATCATCAGAAGCAGCATCATCAGGATCATCATCTTCGTCGAGATCGTCAATCTTTTCTCCATAGTCACATCTGACATGGATTTTTTTTCTACCTACAGTTCTACTTGAACATCATCCATCATCATCATCATTTAGATCATCATCATCGAGATCATCATCACCATCCATCATCAGTCATCATCATCGTCGTCGTCATCATCGAGTCAGGTCAGGCATTGCCTACTACCGTAAGTAGACGGTACTGCCTGCGACTGTCATCATCATCATCATCATCATCATCATCATCATCATCATCATCATCATCATCATCATCATCATCATCATCATCATCATCATCATCATCATCATCATCATTATCATCATCATCATCATCATCATCATCATCATCTTAATCATCATCGTCGTCGTCGTCATCATCAGTCATCATCATCATCATCATTGAGTCAGCTCAGGCAATGCCTGTTACCGTAAGTAGACGGTACTACCTGCGGCTGTCATCATCATCATCTTAATAATCATCATCTTCTTCATCTTCATCATCATCATCATCATCAGGATCATCATCTTCGTCGAGATCGTCAATTTTTTCTCCATGGTCACTTCTGACAATAATTTTTTTTCTACCTATAGTTCTACCTGAACATCCATCATCATCATCATCATCATCATCATCATCATCATCATTTTCACCTTCATCTTAATCATCATCATCATCTTCATCATCATCATCAGCAGCAGCAGCAGCAGCAGCATCATCATCATCAGGATCATCATCTTCGTCGAGATTGTCAATTTTTTCTCCATGGACACTTCTGACATGGATTTTGCCTGCTACCGTAAGTAGACGGTACTACCTGCGACTGTCATCCATCATCATCAATCA